>JANIJM010000012.1:0-453809 GCA_030557885.1 Lachancea quebecensis | reverse complement strand
ATTATTGTGGGGTCTTGGTTGGGATCAGTTATATCATGCATAATGTCGATCTTGCTGAGTTTGATCTCTAGTAATGTAAGAGGAAATACCAAGAAATCTGTGTGCTCTAATGCTTTTTTCGCAGGGTACTGTCTGGCCGCTATTATATACCCCCAATGGTGGGTGGGCACATATCGTGGTGGTTTGATTGTGAATATCATCATGTGGATTGCATTGGATATTCTACTGGTTTTTTACAGATTCAAAGCTATTTTCGAGAATAAGAAGAGAGACAAACTGCAAGAAGAAGGGTTTACACTTGAAACTCATCTTGTGGATGATTTGACGGACAAACAGAATGTTCACCACAGATACGTATACTGAAACATCATGCTAATTCTTCGGGACTTTAGCTTTCTAAGCTGAATTTGCGGCATGCTAAAGAACGTCTTGTTTGGGCCAAGGTGAGTTTCAATGACTTTCACTCATTTATATACATATTCTTTTATAAGTTCAAGAAAAGCTGGTTAATTTATGGCACATCAGTAGCGAAAGATTTGGAGTAAGCATTCTTGACTAGGTAACTCATCAAGAGCGAGTTTAATTTAAACATGTTAAAAGTTGTTAGTGGGGTAAATCTAAATCACTGGTTGAAAATTTTTTAAGCTTATTGGTTAGGTCTTCTATATTTAATTTGAGTATGCTAAATGGTCGATGAGAATAGTAAATATCTCCATGTTCTCTTTTTTCTAAGATTTAGATCTTAATACTTCACCAAAACATGTGGATTAATACGAATTTTCTAGGTGTAGATATGTCAGACCGGGATCGCATCGATAACAAAAACAGATACTTCCAAGTACCGAAATCGATTCTTTGGAAGCAAGGCCTTTAGACTGAGACAAGAATATGATACGAAAAGTTTTCAGGTCGAATACGTAAGTACAAGAGAAAACACGGCAGATTTGTTAACCAAACCACTGTCCGTGAAAGTGTTTCAAAATTTGATCAACTCGTGGATGAAATGATTATGAATTGGCACTATGGGTGGTATGTCAGACCGGGATCGGATCAGTGGTGTGTGATAGTGCCAAGTTGCATAATGACGCATTAGTATAGAATGATATCAGATGAAATCACGTTGCAAATGCAACAGGAGCACAGCCGGAACCAACGAAAGAAGCGTCATTGATCGCTGATGATCAAGATTAGACGGTGGTGGCTTAGAGGTGATGTAAAATGACATCACTAGTATCATTCTTGCCTCATCACTAGGCTAAGCCACGCCGTAACATTGTGTATAAAACCCGGAGTATTGGATAAGGACAGGATTCGAATCTTGGACTTAGGAAGAAGGGGGGAGATATTTAGTACCATCATTCATGAAGTAATCAGATCATTCTATAATGGAGAACCTAGCCAACGAATTCAACAACCTTTCGACTAGCGAATAAGACTCGCCTCAATAAGATAATTATATTCTATGAGGTGATAACTGTACTAGTGGTACCGTTCATCATCGTCCCCGCTCCCCCAAGCCACTTTTGTCTGGTTTAAGCTCTTAATGGTATTTTTGTAACGTCATGTGGGCCCTAGCTGAGTTCTTACCGTATTCATAGCCTGTCGGGCGTCAGATCACTCATATCTACCGTGTCATAATGCAATTTTGCACTATTACAAGCTGAAAATCCGGTTATGCTCTGACAGTTTTGCATCATTTTGCAGATTCTTTACTGTTGAATTTTGTAGTTGACTCAAGAATATCTATAGATTTTTCCTTGGAAGTTATTTCTCTACTGTGGTAAGAATGTGAATTTGAACGAATATAGCCGTTTTAAAATAAATTGCCCCCGCAACCCACAATGCTCTATAATTCATATCGCAATTGCGGGCAAAGCCGACAGGTTCAAGTTGGCGCTTGGACCAATGATTGATGGAAATAATTTTCCTTGAAGGTGTTTGGTGAGCTTCTCACATGCTACCAGCCGCAATTTTGAGAGCAGCTTGTTCGTGCATCTCCATCATGCTATTGGACAAATACGTATATGATGATTTCTGGATCATTGCATAATTAATTGAGTGGTAGCATAATAACTTATCTGCTGTCGCCGGGTGGGATTTTGGGTACTGTTTTTTTTATCTTACTACCTGAATTAGGATAAGACAGTATTGAAACCTTTGTTATCGATTTGCTCCTTGCTGCACTGTCCATTGTTTCTGCTGTTTCTTAGCTTCCGTTGTTTCCGTCTCTTCGTTTTTCCGCAGTTTCCGTTACTTCCGCTACTTCCGTTCATTCCGTTGATAATATTGATGGTATAGAGGCTTATCTGATAGTCGTTAACTATTATTTAGAATAGATTATGAACAGCGGCTGCGACTAGAGCACGAAACATTGTTATAGAGTATCACAAGCTTTGTCTCAGAGCAACAGTTATCGATTGCGTGGCCTTTCGAAATATAAAAAGAGCGTATTTGGCTCAGTTTCTGTCACTGTTTTATCTTATAAGTCGTTGATAGAACACAAACGCAGAAATGATATCTTGCCCCATTGACGTGAACGAAAGGAACAATAAGAAGCTAGAAGACCTGGTCGTTCCTTGGCGGTCCAAACCCCTCCAACAGTACTGCATCAAAAACACTAATCTCATTGACGTAATTGAAGGAACTACTCAACCTGAAGCATACATTTTTGTCGAGAATGGTAAAATTTCCAGCGTGAAATTCGCTAGCGGGCAACCAATCGAGGTCGATGGCAACAAATATGAAATTATTGACGGCACCGGGAAATACGTGACGCCAGGTCTGTTCGACAATCATGTCCACATGGCTTCAGTGACAGGGGAACTTGATTTAGGCAAATTGATGACAATGCCCAAGACTGTTTCGCTACTGAGAGTCAGGTACACTATGGAGGCTTCATTGGCCAGGGGTTTTACAACAGTCAGAGATTGCGGCGGCGCTGAAAGCTACATAAAAGCCGCAGTTAACGACGGATCTATGATCGGTCCTAGAATGATAACTTGTGGGCACGCAATTTCTCAAACTGGTGGACACGGCGACTTGAGGCCTGGGAACTTACCTGCAAGTGCATATGAGAGCTGCTCGTGCCATTACGGTCAAGTTGGCGTTATCGCTGATGGGGTGGGGGAATGCTACAGAGCCGCTAGGGAGGAGTTTCGGAGAGGCGCTGACTTTATTAAAATGATGGCAGGTGGAGGTGTGGCATCACCGACCGACAAAATAACTAACATACAGTTTTGTCACGATGAAATAAAAGCTTTAGTGGACGTCGCAAATACTTACCACACATATGTCACCGCCCATGCGTACACACCGGAAGCAATCCAAAACTGTATTAAGCTTGGGGTCAAAGGTATTGAACATGGCAACCTCTTGGATGAGGAAACCGCCGAAATGATGGCCAAATTAGGATGCTACTTGACCCCAACTTTGGTCACCTACAAGATGATGGCGTCAGACCAGTTTGGAAGCTTCCTGGGACCAGTTAATAGCCAGAAAAATGCGGAAGTACTCAGCCAAGGAATCGAGGCGATAAAAATCGCACAGAACAAAGGCGTTAAGATATGCTACGGCTCAGATTTGCTCGGGCCATTAGCTGGTTACCAAACCCAAGAATTTTTTATTAGGGGAAAAGTGCAAACTGCTCAAGAAGTTCTTTTGTCTGCCACAGTGACACCAGCAGAAATGAACGGACTTGGTGACAAGCTCGGACAAATCAAGCCAGGTTTCATCGCAGATCTTCTGCTGATGAAATCTAATCCATTGGATAACATTGCCGTCCTAGACGAACCGGAGACAAACCTGATCTTGGTCATGAAGGAAGGTAGGATTTATTGAATAATATTCCCTCAATTCAAATAGTATTCATATGCAGTTTCATTCGCGCTCTGTTTGGGATCAACACTGTCGATGAACTTTGATATGTCCTACTAATAGATTGTTTATAAAACCTGTTAATACGTTAATACTCACATGCGGTATGTATTTTGGGGGAGTCCTAGTCGTCGTATATCGTACGAAAGGTTACTAAATTCAATTACTTGGTTCTCAGTAATAAGATAAGTAAAATATGTTGTGGATGACAGTGGTGAAAATCTCACCTGGCTCTTCTTTCCTTGGATTCCCAGCCAAGTTTTTGCCGTATCCATAGTCTGTCAATCGTCGGATCACTTGTCTCTAATTTTCCATTATGTAATGGGGACTCACAAATCAGCTATCCGATCACAACCCGACAGCATATAGGGAGTGTAAGAGGTTCAATAGAGCACCAGGAGTGAATTCAAACTTTCGTTGCTCTTGTAGAAAAAAGACAATATATATCATGCTTGTATGATAACATGCATCTCAACTTCTATGAATGATCTTTTGCAATAAATGCAGCTTTAAATAACTTTTCACAACGCACAAGAAGAGTTCTTTAGGCAAGCGTTGTCCTATGAACAAACCTTTGGGCTTTAGACAATTTTCTAGGAGGTAGCTGAGACTTAGCTGAGAGGTACTAACTACACCCGCGACGTCAATCATTATTTTCTCTCCCTAGCTACCATTGATTTCGAGTCTCAGGCCACAATTGTGTATCCTTCTTTGTTTGGATTTTATTATGGTAATGACTAGAGCACTGTCCTTCTTCTCCTCTTGCAAGCTACCTTTTGATCTAGCTTAACAGTAATTATATGTTACATCTATTTTTGTCGCACTTGTCTTAAGTTATTATGAGCTCTAGATTATGATGAAGTTCGCGGTTAGTAGTCTCTATACAGGCGCGACTATTTCCTTAACCGAAGATACCTTGTTCCTTTCTTCTATTTAATCTCATACTGAGCCTTGGATGCAGTAGTACTTAAAGTTATAGGTCTGGAGGCCTAGAGCAAGCCTCATTACCTCTAGTGTTCCTCATTATCTCTGATGTTGTTCCCTTCATTGTTTCAGAACATCCTTGTTCCCTTATTGTTTCATGACACATTGGTTCTGATTCCTAACGGAGATAGGTTTGTTTTCATATAATATCATTAATCAAGGGCGGTTAGTGTAGTGGTTATCATCCCACCCTTCCAAGGTGGGGACACGGGTTCGATTCTCGTACCGCTCATAATTTTTATGCATGAATAATCCCTCACGTTCCCTTGACCGATTCTTAGACTGTCATGTGAGAGCGCTTTATAAGTCGAAACACACTTTTTTTCCTCCTACGATTGCCATTAATGCCACAGCTTCTCTATATAGGCTTGATTAGTACTATCCCTTTTTGCTGTTCCCAATGTTTAATAAAATTTATGTGGTGAAACAAGACATTAAAAATTTGAAATGACACTCTCACTAAAAATAACAGAGCTATTGAATTAGTTATCTACTTAAAGCATGTTAAAGATATTGGTTGAGGAATTAGTTTAGCAGATCTCTCGGAATAAAATTCTCATTCATCGATGCAGTTAGTGGTTGAAAGCTCTTGAGGAATAATTCCCAATGACGGCCATTCAATTAGTAACCATTTTTTGTTTCTTTTTCTACGCAAGACAACAAGCCAACGAAATCACAAAACCAATTGATGGTTCGCACTCTTTTTATTTATGAGAGTCTGAGTCATTGGTCGAGAGGTCGCCGTTTTCCTTCGTTAGGTTTTTCGTATCTAGACTTAGTACGCCATTTAGTGGATGATGGTGGCAAATATCTTTTCATCTCCTTTTGTCCAATATTGACATCCTGTTCTTTGACTAAACCATCGGGAATCATACAGATTCCTGAGAAATGTATTATATTTAACTGCGGGACAAGAGTTGCACTCATGGTGTGAGCTCTCATTGTCACCGACTCACTCAGCCCAATTCCAGGACTTTGGGCCATAATTGTGCATCTTCTTTCCAACCTTAGTAAGGTTGTTCCTATGGCCTAGAGTTGCCAAGTTCCATATCATTATATACCAATGTGGCGTTCTACAAAATGTCACTATTACACGCAGGCAATCCGGCTATTAAAAGACGATTTCTTCTTAACTTATCTTTAAATTTTTATCTGTCCCCACATTCGTGAGAAGCCAAGTTTTTATGACCCGACTAACGGTCTATTTCAACTTCCTTGCTAACAAGTCAATCTCACCCTGGTACCATTCATGACTTGATTGAACTCAAAGTTAGAGACTCACTCGATGTTGCAATTTTACTGATGCGACTCTGATTCGTTAGCCGAAAGGTTGTTGAATTCGTTGGCTAGGTTCTACATTATCGAATGATCTGATTACTCTGTGAATGATGGTACTAAATATCTCCCCCTCTTTTTCCAGTCCAAGATTTATGTCTTGCAAACCAAAGAAATCATCAGGATTTATACAAGATTTCTAGGTCGTGGCTGAGCCTTAATAAAAGGTGATAAATTGTACTGGTGGCACCACTCCTTACCTTCTCCAAGCCACTATGCTCTGATCTCATTATGCAACTTGGCACTATCACACACCAACGAACCGATCACAATCTGACAAATTTATTATGAGCTCTGGATTACGATGAAGTCGACAGTTAGCCACATTTGTACAGATGTACTTACTCCACTTTCCGAAGATATCTTGTTTCATTCTACTTAATATCATGCTGAGCTTGGAGTCTACTAGTATTTTCAGTTATAGATTTGGAGGTTCATAACAAGCTTCATTGTCTTTGGTGATCCTCCCCATTTCCAGTGTTCTCCTTCGTTGTTTCATGACACCAAATTTTGGGGGGCATGTGCATATTTAACAGCAATTTATTAGTATCTAATCCACATTCATTTCAATCGGGAGTTTGGCCGAGTGGTTAAGGCGTCAGATCCAGGTTTTGTTCAATGCAAGACATTCTGATATCTAAGGATGCAAGGGTTCGAACCCCTTAGCTCTCATATTAAATCTATTTTTTACTTAAGTAGAGTACACCGTTTTTGTCGCAATTCATCAAGGCAAAATGCGGAAAAGTTGTGGGATCACGTGCCGCATCTCTGTGGGCTTCAAACAAAGCTGCCTAATTAGCCTTATCAAAACAAAAATGCCTATAGGAAAATAGTCGCGTGATCGGGCAGAAGAAGTTATTCCCGGTGTGATCAGAGTCTTGAAACCTTGCTGGCAACTCATCCATATGGATGTGCGTCGCAGTTTCTTACGCTTTCTTTAAGCTTAAACGAAAAATGCACAACATCATCACCTTCTCGTCTTTAAATGTGTAAAGTAGGCAATGTTTTTGCCATAAAAACTAAGGGTCTAGGTTCAATTTTTAGTGTGGAGAATTATGGAGCACTATTATGCAGATTCGCGAACCTGCGGTTTTGTTTGACAGTTCACTAGTGCATGCCAAAAAAACTACCAGTACAAGGATAGGGGAAGCAAAGTGCCGGCGAAAGTTTATATTTTCATGTGCATATGCCGCATAGTAAATAAAGACAACACTTTGAATTCAGATCATGCCTTACAGAACAGGCTTGTATGATTCGGCCAGTCATCTCTTAAGGAACTTTTTATTTCTCATCTCCATGGTGCGCCCTAAGCTCCTTTGATTCCTAGACGAGCGCCGTGAAATCTCTAATCATTTCGGGCCTTGGTTTGGCCACGTTTTCCAGTGACTTCAGCCATAAGTTTGGGAGACATAGGACTTAGATAATGAGAATAGAGTCTTCGACTTATGAAACCGCTAAGATTTTTGCAGCAGGTATTGAAGTCGACCGCTGGCCTACAATCAAATTGCGAATGTAAGATCTAGATTTTTCTCTTCCAAGATTTCCCACCAAGATTTCTTTTCCCTCCAACATTCCTTCATAATGCTTTTTGCTTGAAGAGCGCTAGTTACTCCCCTTCGCAACAATATTTCGATGCGTTCCGTGTATATTTGGCGATAACAAGCAAGGTTTTCATCAATTAGCTCGCAACCACAGCAGAAAAGGCAAAACGTGATGCAAGACTCTGCTGATGAATTATGAGGAATATCTTTGTCAATTAAAGCAGTGACTTCTGCCAGCAAATCTTTAAGAATCTTGCTATTTTGCGGTATGCCTATGACTCTTCTTTTCAATTGTACCACACCTGTCAGCCCAAAAATCAGATTTGTAGCGCGCATAGTCCTGTAAGTCTGAAACTTTAGTTTAATATTAGAAGAAGCTCCTTCACCAAGAATTTGGAATTCGACCTGATCTCTGGCTGTTTCAGAAGCTTCAAGGTAGCTTCTGATTTCGTGGTCCAGCTCTAGTGCTCTAAGAATCAAATCATGGACGCCAGAGGGTTGCTCTATGAGCCTTTTTTCTTCGATAAGACAAGATACTCCAGCAAGCAGAGACAAAACTTTTGTATCCACTCCTGTGAAATAGTCTATGTCTCTCAGTTGAGATCTTAATTCATGTGCGTGGTCGCTATTGTCCTCGTAACTAAACTCGTGACTCACGCCTCGGGAGGCTTCAATCACATTTTTAGGGCTGGCGGACGATAAAGAGGCGATAATATTAAGATACGAAAACCAGTGGATGAGAAACGTTTCCGTGTTCGAAACGTTATTTGCGGACGGGATTTTGAAAGTCTTGGATTGAGGGCCCAATTTCGAGCTAAGCCTATCTATAAGAAGCCTCTTGGCACCTAGTATATGGGCCCGCCACTTATTTCTTGTATCACAAAAAAAAATGTCGAAGCCTGCGAGCATTAGAATAGTAGCCAAGGTCGTGTCGCTACGCCTTTCCTCTGCATTCATCAATTGAACTAGTAGTTGACTGATTGTACTGCTCAAAAGTTCATCAGCTAACAAGCCGTCGATGTTTTTTGAAGAGACTTTCTCATCCAAGGACGGAAAAGTGCACTGTTCTTGGTAACTTATCATTTTGTTTCGATGATTGGCACCGAAAGCCAGGATAAGTCCCATTAATGGCGGGCTTTGCATCGCCATCTGTGGTATCAATGTATGAAAAGGGTTTGATCGATAGGCATAAGATGGCACGGGAACTAGTAATCGAGAAGTTTCTCTCAAAAAGAATCCAAACAGTTCGGAGAAATATGGAGAGTTCGAAAGAATGCTTGGTGAAGGGTGCGAAAGCTCAAGAGTCCTTGGTCCTGGAAGTCCTAAGTTACGGAGGCTTTCATTGTGACCATTGAAGGGTGTATCAAAAGAAAAAGGGCTCAAGGGAATCTGAAAATAAGTGCCTTTTGAACGTTGTGGCTTATCATCAAGGCCCAGGTTGTTTGGTATTTCGTACCCGCTTGACCATGATAGCTGCTCAATGCCTGTATCGTTGGGAATGAGAGACGAGGGCATGATAGCCGCTATATCTGCGGAGGTATCATTCGGTCTTGTAACGTTGACATCTTCTCCCAAAGGTGTTTTTTGACTTTCACTTTTGCTAGATTTGAGGGTTTTCGGGGGTTTTTTACTCCATCTTAGAATCAAAGAATAAGTGCAATCATCTCTCCCTTTTCTAATGCAGTGACTACATTTTGGCTTCTTCTCGTCGCATTTTATCTTAGATCTTTTGCAGTTCCTACAACCTCCCCGTGACCTTTTACTCCTCACGCGCATTATGATTCATGTTGGTATGTCGAACTGAGTAAAATATTTGAAGTTCTCCAAAAAATATACATAGGATACAGTGTGTCGTCAAGATGCAGAGAACAACCTACGACAAGCACGTGTGTCCCCAATGACTTATTGACATGCACAAATGAAGAAAGTCTTTAATGACAGTACTATAGTTTGCGCCTTGATCATCAGATACTTCTCAATCCTGGCGCTTGAAGTTAGTGAGGCGTTCCAGAAAGAGTTTCCAGAACTTCAAGAGGCCACATAGTCCAATTGTTAAATCCGTTTATACGCCAGCTACCATCTTCGCCAACCAAACAATTCAAAATAAACCTCAATAGAACTGGAACGTCAAAACAACTTTCTTAAAGGGATTCTGTTAAAACGTAGTGACTGTTTAATCTTTTTTTGCATGAATACCAACTTTGAGAACACTAAAAAGTAAAGAAAAAAAAGGATAAGGAGCTTTATCCATTGTTCAAGTACCATCCTTGAGTGATAACTCAAAACATATGGCGAGAAAGGTTCTCTTCCTTATCGAAGCACAGGGAGTTGAGGTTTCATTTGGCCATATTCAGTAAGGCCTCAGTACGTCGTTCGTCTGCTTATATTCCAAAACCTTTCCAGAGCAATTAATAAGGACAGCGATCGCTAAGTACCATTCGGATAAATGTTGTGTTGGCTTTGTATACAATAAGGTAAGAAAATCTCAATTAACCTACCGTTTATAAACTAACTAAAACTATTCTGACTAGAGCAGCGCTTCAGTTGTCCAAAGTGGAAAAGATTATTTGAAAACTGGTTACTCTCTTGAGGATCCCTTAGAAAAATGATTAAACCAATGTTTTTGATCAAGTAGAACCTTTTCTTTAGCATAAGAAACGCGTGGATCGTTGGTATCTCCTCGAACGGCAAACCCATGGACAACTTGGCTGAAGAGATCGATTTGATAGATGGCACCAATATCATTCAGGGTTTTTTCAGTTTCGTGACGACTTTCTGCAGTAAAAATAGAATCTGTTTGAGCAGCTGAGATGAGAATTGGATGTTTACCGATTGCCCTGAACTCCCCTTGTTCACAAAAGGAAGGGTGCGCGATCGCAATAGCGTCAGCTGTTGATTGCTCAACATCAACTTGGTGTAGTGCGTATTTTGCACCAAAACAATGTCCAACTACACCAACAAATTTGGGCGAAAATGTTGTTTGAAGCGACTTCATAAATTGATCCACGATTGGTCTAGTGATCTCTGGCCTGTGGTTGTGTGCCCATTCCTGGAAGTTGACAGAACCGTCAAGTGACTCGACATTATCGCCAAATAAAATGTCTGGCACGTAAACTCTGAAATCTTGCTCAGCCAATTGATCAGCAATCAATTTTGTGTTGTTGAGCTCATTACCAAAAACATCAGTAAGTATAACCAATACTTTCTCATTTGATGCAGACCCTGTTATATACGTTTTGAGACCAAAAACCTCTTCGAACTTTCCTACAGGCTCTCCAGTTTGCAGGTTCCCTGTGAAGCAGCACTTTCCCGACATTTTATTCTTTTAATTTCGAAAAGGGGGTCGTCCTCGAGACGTTCCAACATTACTGAATTTTTTTTCCCAAGGATTTTCAAGTACAACTTGATGATAGCAGAAAAAAGTGCGGATTAGTCTTGCGAGATCAAATAATCGAATAGAACATTTTGTAGCGTATTAAATAAAAAAAATATTTGAAAGGCGGCTTTAGAGCTAGCAAATCAAACCCAGCCCTTCTCTTTACAGAAATTTGAGGAACAATAACCATGCCTGGAAAAGATTACCAGTATAAGAGGTTCAATTTTTCATTGATTTAATCCTTAATCTAACGTATTAGCCTTCGGTGTCATTCACAGATTTAACCTAAAGCTTCTTTTACTGTTCGATGACCCTAGAAACCTCTACCATTCAGAAGACTGCGGGCGTAGCTTTGTGACAGTACTAGACCCAGGAAAGAAAACAGTTTAAAGCGAGCTCTGAAAAGCGGTCCAAGTTGTATGATCTGTTTTAAGATGCTTGAGTTCCTCTCAATCGAAGCTCTCTTTGTTCGGAACATATACAACCGCACAGGCTAAGAAGCTGGATTTTCAAGCTCCTGGCACAAACTTCAACAATCTCTGTATCACGCTTTTTTTTCAACTCGAGTTTGATAGTACAAAAGTCGAGTTATAATGAAGTTGGGCTTGTCTTTACGGGAATTCCTTATATGGAACATACGTTTAAATCAAGCAACTAGGCCCACTTTCCCAGTAAAGCCATCAGACCAGCACCAGAAAGAGTACATAAAATCATAAATGTTAGCTTTTTCAAGTTTTTAGTCCTATTTGGATCGAAGATGAAGTCCCTTGCGAGAAGTTCAACAAGCCCGGTGTATATCAAAATTCCTGCGGCGATAGCATCAAGGACTCCAGAGATTATGCTCATTTTGAAGGAGTGGGCATTGTAAGACATTCTCACGCCTAAGCCTATTGCAATAGCAATTGGAGTTGTTACCCCATAAAGCATGCACAAAGCGTATGGCCACCATTTTTTGCCCTCAGGAAATGCTATAGAAATAAGCCTTGCTCCAATTCCTAAACCTTCAAAAGATTGATGAAATACGATTACAGGGTACAATACGGAAAACTCTTCTCCTGTGGTTCCTAGTTCAAGTCCGATCATGACAGAATGAAAAATGATACCAAATTCCATTACCAGAAAGGCTCCTATTTGAGACTCAAATGGTTTCACGGCTATTTCCGAGTTTACGCCCGATACCACGTCGTAGCTCACATCGTCCTTACTCGAGACAACGGGAGATCCGGCCTCTACATCATTCTCTATCGGCTTGGAGATATCATCAGAGATTGCGCCCTCAACTAAGTCTCCATGAGAACATGCAATTCCAAATTTGCGCTCAATGTAAACTTCGCTCAATAAATCAACAAGGAAAATCACAAAAATTGTTGTAAGTACGATCCCTGAGCACCAAGGGTAATCAGCCCATCTGCCACTTGAACCCACACAACTATTGCTCCCAATAGACATGTAAGAATGTTCCATGAGGTGGATAAATGCTGTTGCAACAATCACTCCAGTACCAAAGTAACGAGCGAATAGATAGCATGCTTTGGGAACCTTGATGCCTTTAACTTTCGTAAAGACTACAGGCAGCAATGTAAATGAAGTACTAACGAAAAAGATCACGAAGATGGACGAAATACGTGCATTGAGACTTCCTTGGTATTCGCTTCCTCCGAAGTATACGCCATCTAATGCACATTTTTTCCACGAGGCTGGAACAGATTCATCCCAAATTGTTACTTTGTTTGGATCCCATTGAGCCCACCAAGCGGCACTCGAGGATGCTTCCGCTAAGCTAGCTTCATCATAGCTCCCTGCGTGACTATGAGAATGGCGTTGAGTAAACATGGACATCGTCAATGTGAATTTTAGATGGGTCTTGGGGCAAGCGCTGTTATTTTCGACAATGATGAAACGTTTTAAAGCGCCTTATATATAAAAAATCATTGCATGCTGTCTAACCCTCAGGGTCTTCCTCATCGCTTAACCACACCAGAGCATAGTTTTCAGTCATTAAAAACTCCCTGCGTATCAATCATACGGCAAGAAATCTCAATTTAACACCCTGATCAACTGTACATTCATGCGAGCGTATCTTCAGGGTCCAAGATTATATAAGCAATACTTTTTTTTTAGTTTTATTGCGGGCCAACTACGCCCCACAGAGAAACCAGCGCGTTTACCGACCTTTGAATGCGAGCCATGTAACCATTACAGTCGACACAAGTAAAAATTTCAAAGACCCTGCTTCAATTTGCGCATACGATATGCAGGGCCTACTATACCCAGAGGATGGAGAGGCTCATAAAGAGAACGGCATCTCAAGTTGTGATCACATTTAAACTTGTGCGATAAAAGCTACAAGTCTTGATTTCTTAGCATTGAAGGCATACTGAGCCGCAAAAAAAAACTGCCACAAGGCAGCAACAAGGCGGCAACAGGGTAGAAATTCACTTGCTCAAAAAGTTTATTCAAAATTTAATGTCAATTGATAATTCGGGTCAGATGATATTTAGAGTCACTTTTGTCTCTCTCCCCTATCTTTAATACTGTTCGGGCCCATCTTTTCTGTAGAAAAGCATTTATCTGGTTAACTGACAGCTTGACCTGCCGAAGTGCCAGGTTGTATTTGAATCCGATAGCAGTCAGTATTTTGAGGTCGATTGTTTTGTGCGATCTGCGAAAATAACCTTGAAGAACATTCCAACGAAATAGTGTGGCTCCTCTGAACATGCTGTTTTTGGAATACGTGAGCTAGAACTTGAGATCTTTTCCTTGACAAGTTATTGGTTGACACACACTAGTCAAACTTCCCTCGATCATGTCCTTCATAAAGGCGCAAAAGCATGCAACTTAGTTCCTTTTGCAGACAGCAACTACGTTCGTTGACACCCGAACCCTAATAACAAAGTACAGGGGTTTTTGCATATTAATCTAATCCGCGAAAATCCTGCAGCAGTCGCTGCCATCATCTGCTTAAAAACAACAACCCGCTCAAAACACCGTAAACATATGAGAGTGAAAAGTTGATAAGTTGCATCGGCTCAGAGCCTTAAATAGTTCTTGGTCTTTTGTGAATTAATTACGACAGTACACATATCGTCGTGCAGCCAATTCATGCAAGCAGTTCTGTCCCTAGGAAACTGCGGTTATATATGGAGCTTTTAAATAATAACTTCAAAACTGAAACAAAAACAAGCTCGGAGTTCCTCGACATGAAGTTGCGGATAAGAATACAGCCATCTGCGGTTCCTTTTTCAAAAACCGCGGCCCGGCCATTTCAAATTCTCGACCCTGGCGGACGTTAGTTTGTATTGTATTGTGTCTCTACCTCTGCTACAGTGAATCTGTAACATTTAACGTTAAGTTCTAAGTTGAAAAAAAAAACGCAGGATGATTCCCGTTACTATGCTCATCGCGATAGACAAGGTAGCAATGGCCAGCGAAAGTAGTGATACCGAGGGCTATGTATCAGAAGAAGACGGCAATGTTCTGCTT
The DNA here is from genome assembly GCA_030557885.1 of Lachancea quebecensis. NCBI lineage: Eukaryota > Fungi > Ascomycota > Saccharomycetes > Saccharomycetales > Saccharomycetaceae > Lachancea > Lachancea quebecensis. The sequence continues at coordinate 439,217 of JANIJM010000012.1, read as the reverse complement.
TTGAACAAGAAAAAGTCACAGGGAAAAGACGTTTTCGATGGCCATATAGATAGTGAAGGAGAAGACAGTGAAGCAAATGTTTCGGATCAAATAAGTGAACCACGCATTGGAACTTCTGCACACGAACCTGTGGAGAGCCCAACTCCTGTTAGCTCTCAAGGCCTCAAACAGGAGAGGATGGAGAAGCTAAAGAAATTCAGGGCGGTAAGAAAGAGTAAGCACAAGACTGGAGTTGTTTATCTTTCAAAAATTCCACCTTATATGAAACCGGCCAAGATGAGGCAAATCCTTTCGCGATTTGGGGAGGTTGATCGATTGTTTTTGAAGCGGGAGGACGAACAGAAACATAAAAATAGGATCAGAGGCGGCGGCAACAAGAAGGTTATGTTTGAAGAGGGCTGGGCTGAATTTGTGCGTAAAACGGATGCTAAGCTCTGCGCAAGTACGTTAAATGGTAACATTTTAGGGGGAAAAAAGGGCAGCTTTTACCACGATGATGTCATGAACGTCAAGTATCTGTCAGGCTTCAAGTGGGCCGATCTAACAGAACAAATAGCGCGTGAGAATGATGTGAGACAAGCAAAACTTCAGCTTGAAGTATCTCAAGCTAATAAAATGAATGCTGAGTTCATTCGCAACATTGAAAAGAGTAAAATGCTAAGCAATATAAGAAGTAAAAAACGTTCAAACGTCGCAGAAGCTGGAAGCACTAAAACCCTTGATTCTCAGCCTGCGCATACCCACTTTAAGCAGCGGAAAGTCACTACAAACAGAGCCGCAGGTCCAGAGCACCTTAAAAAGGCAACAACAGGCCGTCTCGAGGGAGTAATGAAGAACCTACTTTGATTGACATTATTCGTACATAAGTATATAAATGGGCGTTTTCCTTTCATATAAAAATTTTCTCAAGCTCATCTCATCGCTTACCTTCCATCAACACTCATCGCTGGCGAATCAGATAACACTCTCGGGAGGTTTGAAGACGTCAAAGCTTATTGTTCATTATAATGGGTACTGGTAAGAAGGAGAAACAAAGAAGGGTTCGTGAAAACGATACCCGCGATGGAAATTTGCGGGTCAAGGGTGAAAACTTTTACCGTGACGCTAAGAAGGTGCAGTTTCTGAACATGTATACGGATGGCAAGTCCATACGTAATAAGAAGGGCGATCTGATTAGAGCAGCACCTTTGCAGAGTGTTGAAGTACCGACGGCTAGAGTTCAGCCTGACCGCCGGTGGTTTGGGAATACCAGAGTTATATCGCAGGATGCATTGACTCACTTTAGGGAAGCGTTAGGCGACACTGAGAAGAACAATTACCAGGTGCTCTTGAGGCGCAACAAGCTTCCTCTGTCTCTTCTGGATGAGAAAGATGTCCAAGAATCTCCAACAGCCAAAATTCTGGAGACTGAGAGTTTCGAACAAACGTTTGGGCCAAAGTCTCAACGGAAAAAACCTCGAGTAGCAGCTTCGAGCTTAGAAGAGCTGGCCGAAACGGCTGTGAAACACAATGAGCAATACGAGGAGAAACAGGAGCTTGACTCCACATTAGGTTTAATGTCTCAAACTGAACAGAAAGAAGAGGGCTGGACTCAAGCAGCAAAAGAGGCTATTTTTAGCAAAGGACAATCCAAACGTATCTGGAATGAACTTTACAAAGTGATAGACTCTTCTGACGTTGTGATCCACGTCATAGACGCCAGAGACCCTCTGGGGACAAGGTGTAAATCTGTCGAGGAGTACATGCGCAAGGAAACGCCTCACAAACATTTGATATTTGTGCTCAACAAGTGTGATTTAGTACCCACCTGGGTTGCGGTATGTTTGCGCTTTTTTTTTTTGCAGTTTTCTGCTTGGTTTCCAATTTGAATTACTGAAGTAACAAGAACGATCTCCAAAACTTCAAGTCAGGATTTTTTCCGTTCTTTTTAGAGCATGTTTCAACGAAAATGTCTGTTAAAGTTTTGGGAGATTAATACTACTCGCTTCTCCTATCGTGTCCGTTTTGGATGCACTTTGGAGGGTTTGGTGGGTGATTTTTGTTTTAAAAATACCCACCAATAATTTTGAGTAGCGAGGAATCTAAGAGTTGAGCTCGGGATGCGTTTTATCAGTAATGCGCAAGCTGTTCCCGTTCTCGTAGTAAGGTACCTCACATCAAGAAACACTAGAACGTTTCTGTTTCTTCAGAATTCACTCTTCGGAACTATTTCAAGCTTTTTTTACTAACGAAAATTTAGGCCGCCTGGGTTAAACATCTATCGAGTGAGCGGCCAACACTGGCGTTTCACGCTTCTATTACTAACTCTTTCGGAAAGGGATCCTTGATACAGCTTCTGCGTCAGTTTTCGCTGCTGCACAAAGACAGAAAGCAGATTTCGGTAGGCTTCATTGGATATCCAAACACAGGAAAGTCATCAATCATTAACACTTTAAGGAAGAAAAAAGTGTGCCAAGTTGCCCCTATCCCAGGTGAAACAAAGGTATGGCAATATATCACTCTGATGAAGAAGATTTTCTTAATCGACTGTCCCGGCATTGTACCTCCCTCTGCTAAAGACACAGAAGAAGATCTTCTATTTAGAGGTGTCGTGAGAGTGGAGCACGTTTCTCATCCAGAGCAATACATTCCTGGCGTATTAAGGAGGTGTCAAAGAAAACATTTAGAAAGGACTTATGAAATATCAGGCTGGAAAGATTCGGTGGACTTTATTGAGATGCTGGCAAGAAAACACGGACGGCTGTTGAAAGGTGGCGAGCCCGATGAGTCTGGCGTTTCTAAGCAAGTCTTGAATGACTTCAATAGAGGGAAAATACCTTGGTTTATGCCCCCTCCAGAGAAGATCGAGCGGTCACCTGAACAGGATTCATCACAAAAGAAAAGAAGCGTCCAAGATCAGACGGATTCGGATCAGCATGTTAAGAAGATAAAAAGCTGATTGGTGTCATGTAATTTAGAGCGGCGTTTTAATTTCTTTCTTCGAGAAAGGGCTATGTACATTAACTACTTTTATTTTAAAGGAACCACGTCCGCACCACTAAAAGCTACTGATGGTTTTTTTTTTAGTTATTATGACGCCTTCTAGCGCTCTTGGTAGCTTTTTTGTACATGTTGCTGTTATGGATCAGAGGATTTACTCCGTTCCAATGGTTATGGTGTATTCATAGATTTGTATTCATAGATGAGTTCAAAACACCTGACCTGCAATCCCCATATAGATGATCTTGAAAATTTGAAGATAGTGATATTGATTGAATACTAAAGGAACTAGTTCCAAAAGCCCACGCTAACAACTCTCAATGCAGTCTGTTAACCGTCAGATCCACGAACTTCCAATTGGGGAGCAATTCTTCCCACAACAGACGCAGCAGCATCAGCATCCTCCAGGGATTGGTCCACAAATCTTTTCTCCCCAACTTCTACAGGCTCGCTTGCAGCAACAGCAAGGCGGCCTTGTTCAAGACGTTCATGGTATAGAGAAGAATCAAAATTTGCAAAATGTGTATTTGCTGAAACAAAAGCTTGAGGCTGCCAACGCTGCATTTGGACAACAACAAGTTCCACAGCGCCAAGGCCAGCAGCAACAGATGCTTAACAGTGGTAGTAAAAATACAAATTCTGCGGCTCTGAGTAGTCTCACCGGCCTTCCCCCTGGTGTTGGTATGGTACAGCATGGTACTTCCGGAATGGGCCCGCCCTCAGGTGCTATGCACCCCCAGCTCGCAGTGGGATCTTTTTCCCTCCCCCCACCTACCTACTTTGTTGTGCGCGAAGTGTGGAGTAACAATCTCTATGCAGAATTTATGAGCATAAGAAAGCTTGTAGACCAATACAGCCATGTCTCAATTAGTACGGAGTTTGTGGGCACCATTGCCAGACCTATGGGTAACTTTAGGTCAAAGAATGATTACCATTACCAAACAATGAGGGCAAACGTTGACCTGCTGAATCCAGTCCAAATAGGTATTTCCTTGAGTGACGCAAACGGGAACAAACCCGAGACCAAGCATTCTACTTGGCAGTTTAACTTCCACTTCGATGTTACAAAAGAGATGGTATCGTCAGAATCATTGGAACTGCTGAAAAAATCGGGAATAAACTTTGAGCGACACCAAAACTTCGGAGTCTCGGCCTTCGAATTTGCTCAGCTCTTGATTGATTCAGGACTAATATCAGACAACGTTACTTGGGTGAGCTACCATGCTGCTTACGATTTTGGGTTCCTTGTTAACATGCTAATGAATAACTCAATGCCAAATAACAAGGAGGATTACGTATGGTGGGTACAACAGTTCGTGCCGAACTTCTACGATCTCAACTTAATTAACAAGTTTGCTCAACAGCACCCAAATCAGTTGCAGCAACAACACCAACCTCAGTTTACTCTAGAAACGATGGCTGACGAATTGGGGATTCCGCGCTTTTCCCTTTTTTCATCCACGGCGGGTCAAAGTCTACTTGCTTTACTCACCTTTACATCTCTTCTCAATCTTCCTTTGCCGCACCCACATCTGGGACCCGACTTGACTCGCTATAGAAATATGATCTACGGGATAACTAATGAGTAACTGTGTATTTTGAGACCCAAACGGCTTTCTAACTGGCATCTGTACTATACATTCGTAACTAATAAATGGTTCAACTAAGGATTATTCGTCACGTAGCCGACGATCAAAAAAAAATTTTTAGCATGCTAAAAATCATATTGTACAGAACTTTAAATGCGTTAGATACAAAGAAGTGAATTCATCAGATAAAATCGAGCGGATAGCGGGGCACTGTGTGTTGGTCAAGTCAACGAAATCCCGAGTGAAAACTTGACAAATTAATTTTAATCTACTCTAATCAAATCTTAACTTCTTCGATTGCTACTGATAGAAATACCGGCGAATCATGACTGATATCGACAACATTCAAGAGGTGGGGTACGCATTCCTCAAAACTTACTACCAAAGAATGCATCAAGATCCATTCAAAGTCCACCACCTGTACTCTACTACTGCGGAGCTCACTCATGTCAACTACCAGATGGACTTCGACTATGCAACTGACACTCTGCCCACAACCAAGCTGACAGGAAAGGAAAACATAAGCAAATTCTACACGCGGCACAGCAAGAAAGTCAAGTCAATTCAAATCAAAATCGATGGGTGTGACTTTCAATTTACAGGTTCCAACAACTCGAGCATACTCATTTTGGCGCTAGGAGAGTTATGCTGGACCAACACCCCTTCATACCGCTTCTGCCAGAGTTTTGTGTTAGCACCGGTGCCCAGCAACCCTAAAATCTATGATGTGACAAATGATGTTCTCCGTTTCATTCCGTATCTTCCCACGCTGATAGGAACCAGTGAGGCGCCATTAAGCAGCCTAGGCGCACCAACAAATATGCCACAATATGACTATTCAGAGGAATTACCAAGGAGTCAGCATGATGGTTCTGAACAAAAAGACACACAGAGGGTGGGAGGTAACACGAGCAACAAAGAAAGTACAGAGATTTCAGGAGGGCAGCTTTTTACCGATCGTTCAATGTCTGGGGAGCATGAGCATAATTATAGTGCTTGCAAACCACTTCAATCGAACATCACAGATACCGCTCAAGAAGCAGAAATTGGATACCCGCAGGTTGCGGAAAGCTCGGAAATCTCCAAACAGAGCGCTGTATCCTCAGAAAAAAAAACTATAGAGGAAGGAGCTTCGATGGAGAACACGAATATCAGATTGGATGTTGAAAAGGACGTCCTCTCAACAGATGAAGCATCTGTTCTTTCGAGTCCTATTCATAGCTCCGAATTGAACCATAACGAGACCATGAAAGCAAAAAGCCCCGAGGCTGAGAAATCTGCGCTTGAGCCAGCAAAGAAAATGAATTGGGCCTCCAAACTAGCCGCTTCGGAATCTAAGGACGTTCCTAACGTCACCACTAAATACATTCGTGCTGAGTTGGCGCCAATTCAACCAAAGAAGGCACCCGAGAGAAAATCAGTATCGCCAGGCGGGCAAGCTAAAGACGCTAAGAATTACAAAAAAAAACAGTTTTACTACGTGAACAAAGATGGATTTTATCCAGTTTACGTAAGAGGGACAGGTGGCGTTTCGGATGAGCAGTTGGTTAGAGCTCTTGAAAGTGAGTTTGGCACTGTCAGAAAAATTTCCTCTCAAGAGACCTTTGCAGTTATAGATTTTGAAGATCAGCGCTGCCAGACGGAAGCTATAGAAAGAGGTGTTTTGAGAATCAACAATGTTGAAGTTCATATGGAACCTAAGACGGTCAGAAAAGCCAACGCATCAACCTCGACCACTTCTCCTTCGGGGCAACGATTCAGCAAGAAGCATGCTAGCAAGCGCAAGGCCTAAAGCATCCCAAAATATAGATTTACTACCTAGCATTTTCTCCTGTAGATTTAAACTCGTGTGAAAGCTCAAAATATAACCGCTTTCTCGCATTCGTCGTTCGCATTCTTCTCTACAACATACTTTTGAGTGGGAAAAAAAATAATGTGTTTGAAATTAGGACAACCGGAGTGACTCCAAATTTTAACGCGCAGTGGTACAGAAACTCTGCGATGTTAGTACCGCCAGCTAATTTTGGAATTGCCGAAGAGGGAATATGTAAGTCATTACATGCAAGAAAGATTTCGAAGTGCGTTAGTACTGACCTCAATCATAAATAAGATCGATGTTCCAAGATAGAAACGCTGAACTTGTCGTTTCTCGAGACGCTCAACCTCAAAACGGTCGTCTTTGTCGGGGGGCAGCAGCCATCAAAGTTCTTTCAAGAGTTTTTTGAGCGATATTGCATACAATGGTATGTTGTAAAAACTGCCGACGTCTCTTCAAGCTTAGCTCCAGTTAATGCCAGCACCCCTAAGGCTGCTACCGATGAGAAGTTAACACCACTGGGATCTAGCGGTAATGAGACGGACTATAAATTGAATGACAACGACGACCTTATGATTCTCAAGAGTTACAGCTTGAAAAGAACCTTCGAACTACTTTTGAACACTGTCAATCACAACACAATTCTGGTTGATAAGACATCGATAGTCGTTGGAGTACTACGTAAAATGCAGAGGTGGAACATTGCGTCTATCATCAACGAATATAGGCTTTTTTCCGGCAAAAATTGCAACTACTTTGCTGAGACACTTCTAGAGATGATAAGTATTCAAATCATCCAAGAGGAGGGCAGTACTGGTTCTAAAGACATTGACCAAAGCCACTTACATGACGCTAGCGATCTTGATGAGGCGCGCAGCTGTCATGAGTGGGAGGTTATAAAAGAGTCCGACTTGTCGCTGCCTCCCTCCATTCCCTCCCACCTCCTTCAAATACTCCAAGATGTCCAAGCTGACAGAAAAGAATCGCTAGGCAATGTTACCATGAGCTCACCCCTCCTAAGAACACAATCTGACATGGGCATATTTGGAAACCGTTACCGGCTGGCGTTCAACAAAAAAGAGCGTGCAGATTACGAGTTTTACAAAGGTGCCGAGCACAACATACTCACTATCAATATACCAAAAGAATCGCTACTTCCGAAGTGGTTCACCCGCCAACGTGATACTTGGGAGAACGAAAATGCCCAAGATCAGCACAACTTTTACCGAGAGAGTATATTCGTGTAAATCTTTACCATTACGAATACCTACATTCGAATTTCTCAAGCTTTCAAAGTAAAACTCGTCACTGGTGGCATTAACGGCGAAAGCGTTTATGCAGACAAGTTCACTCTGCAAAAAGCGTGATTTTGAATCTCTGGGATTCGTTTACTACAACTACCTAGATATTGGCATAGCTATAGAGATAAAGTCCCATGATTCAACAAAAATAAAGTGTACAACTTATAAAAATTATTTTTAGAGGTTTTTTTATACCCATTTTCTTGCACGGTCACGTGCAGATTGGGGTTATGTTGAACATGAGGTTGTGCTACCTAGGGCTTGAACAGTGGGAAAATTGAATTTGAACCACCTAGCAAAGAAGCAAAGACAAATCCGCACATGAGGTTGCCCTGCCACAGCATCCTTACGAAGCGAAGAGCGACACGCCATTCTATTTCATGTTCAATAGATATCAGTTTAAAAAAATTCCGTGGGAATAATTGGCTTCAAAATTCCAATGGAAATTAAACCATTGGCACGGTGGAAGTATATATAAACTTGAAGTGGCCTCACCCATTCTACCGCCACTTCAAACCAGGTCCTCCTGAGTAACAATATTTGACCTGTCTGCAACAATGGTTAAAAACGTTCTATTACTTGGCTCAGGTTTTGTTGCACAACCAGTGGTTGATGTCTTAGCTGGTACTGAAGGTATCAACGTCACTGTCGGCTGCAGAACTCTTGCAAAGGCACAAGAGCTAGCTGCTTCATCTAAATCGGCTGCTATTTCAGTTGACGTTACCAAAGACGAGGATCTGGATGCTGCTTTGGCGAAGCATGACCTGGTCATTTCATTAATCCCATACATTTATCATGCTGCTGTGGTAAAGAGCGCTATAAGGCTTAAGAAGGATGTTGTAACAACCTCCTACGTGTCGCCCGCACTACGCGAGCTGGAGCCTCAAATCAAAGAGGCCGGTATCACTGTTATGAACGAAATTGGTTTAGATCCGGGTTTAGACCACTTGTACGCAGTGAAGACCATTGATGAGGTGCACAAAGCTGGCGGTAAGATAAAGTCATTTTTGTCTTATTGCGGTGGGTTGCCTGCTCCTGAAGATTCTGATAATCCTCTGGGTTACAAATTCTCGTGGTCGTCGAGGGGCGTTCTATTGGCCTTGAGAAACTCCGCAAAATACTGGAAAGACGGAAAGGTTGAAGAAGTATCTTCTGAAGATTTGATGGCTTCGGCGAAGCCATATTTTATCTTCCCTGGCTATGCTTTGGTGTGTTACCCTAACAGAGACTCTACTCCTTTTAAGGAGTTCTACAAAATGCCTGAAGCCGAGACCGTTATCAGAGGAACTCTAAGATTTCAAGGTTTCCCAGAGTTTGTCAAAGTTCTGGTTGACGTGGGCATGCTGAAAGATGACGAGAATTCAATTTTCCAAAAGCCTATTTCCTGGAACGAAGCTCTTCACCAATACTGGAGCAGCAAGTCTTCATCTAAAGAAGACCTTATTGCCGCTATTGACTCTAAAACTCAATGGGTTACAGAGGAGGATAGAGAGAGAATTCTCAATGGTTTTTCTTGGTTGGGACTCTTCTCGGACAACAAGATAAACCCTAAGGGGAACGCCCTTGACACCTTATGTGCTACTTTAGAAGAGCTGATGCAGTTCGAGGAGGGCGAACGCGACATGATTATTTTGCAGCACAAATTTGGTATTGAGTGGGCCGACGGTACCCCAGAGACCAGAACTTCGACATTAGTCGCATATGGCCAACCAGGTGGCTACAGTGCTATGGCAGCTACTGTGGGACTACCTTGTGCTATCGCTACAAAGCTAGTGTTGGACGGAAAAATCAAGGGACCCGGATTGGTCGTACCTTACTCTCCTGAAATTAACGACCCTATCATGAAGGAATTGAAGGAGAAACATAACATCTTCCTCAAGGAGAAAACAATTAGCTAAGTAACTATTTAACTGGGTTTAAAAGGTTGTTGAAGATTATCATCAAAGTACATAGAAGTCTCAGATATTAACGACTGTCAAATGTCGTACAATGTGGGATGGCTCTATTCTCGAACTTGAAGTGAAGTACTAAACCAGTGCAAAATAAAAGATCGGCTAGAAATGCATCAAGAGCATCCAGCTAACTACCAGAAGTCTGGAAAATTCTGGAGTAAGGTCAAGTCTTCCACAAAATCCTTCTCTTCTTCTTTTTCTCAACTCTCTTTGAAGCAAGAACGCGATGGAGACACCCCGACTTCTACTGTAGTCCACAAGGCTTTAGTCAAATTTTATTCCACTCAAGAGCCTTTCCAGGGATTCCCAGACTGGTTAGGGCATAAAGAAGATCTTCCTGATGAGCAGAAAGTGTTACGGAAACAAAAACACCACACCACGACTCATACCGCAAAGGCTTCAGAGTCGACGCCCCATCAGCATTCCACCCGAAGCAACTCGGCCACTGCTGCTCCTGTACCTCGTACCGCAGGAACAGACTTTCGGGGTATCTATAAAAGTCGTACAGAGTCCCAAACTTCGAATATCGACGGTTTGAGTCTGCGCCCTTTGCCGCGACAATCTCAAGATACAAGTTGGCACGAAAACCCAGCCCAGCAGCCTCCTCCGACACAAAGGACTTCTTCGATGTTGATGCGTGAGCGTTTGAAGCGTAAATAGATCACAAGTCCGAACTGCATTTGATGGCTGCCTAATTTTGCAGAGACCTTAAGTATCACTGTTTTTTGGACACTCGGCTAACGCTTCTATAACGTTTGCTTCGAGACCTACAGTTATCCCGCAAACAGTTGATTTGAGTTCATACACACTTTTGGGACCCGTGTAAAATTTGGCTTAGATCTACATCCAGAACTCGACGGCACTTTTCCCTGTGTCGAGCTCGCAGTCCTAACTCTGCAATATGTTAACAAGTTTCTCATGGCACGGCTACTCCAGAAGGTGGCTCGATGAATTCTTGTGGAATACTAACATGTCGTTCATGAACTATAGGCTTCGGTATGCAGAATAGGGGGCTTCTTATTGATCTAATTACCTTACACTAAAGACGGACAGCGGCTTGAACTTACTTCCTGCGCCATAAGGCAGCCGCCGCCCACTACACTCCTCCCTATCAAGCATCTTAAGTACAGATATATTACCTTTAATATACCTTAGAGAGTTAGGCACAAACATATACAGGCCAGCTTCTCAAATGCGAGGCCATGATGACTTAACAAGAATACTAAGATGGCATAAAGCGCGTTTATTTATAAGATGTAGTTTTTCTTTCGTCAAACGTTTACTGGAACCCAAATAAATCAAACTACCTCGGAGCTCCTAGGAAGTAAAAAAATTGTGCAACCTTCGAGCTTTGCAAGTATTTTGAGTTGCTATTTCATGGGTCAGCTCAAGATAGAACTATTTTGAGATTTGATGTTATAACCTTCGTAGAAGACGCGTTTGATTCATGGTTGAAACTTGATTTACCACTTGCCAGCGTTTTCGAGCAATCTCGAATATAGACATTACAGATATCTTGCCTTTGCTAGGTTTATGCTGTTACTTTGCAAAAATTCTCAGTTCTACAAACGTCACTATCAATCGACTTAGCGACGGAATCCTAAACTGACTATCAGTGTAGCGGATTTACCTCCGGTGAAGATACTAAGCTCATGGATCTATTTTGTAATGACATCAAAAATTCAACAGGCATCTTAGAGCATCGCATGTTTATGAGAGCTTCCACCACTGTTTGCAGCATTTTGCTTCCTAGAAAATACAGCGACAAAGAAGCGCTGCTAATCAGGAGAAACCAAACCACCTCAGTATCAACTTAATATATAACAAAAATAGCTTTCTCGGTTAACGCGGCCTAGCCCTCTCACCAGAAAACTGACTATATTTATTCAAAAATTGGGGCAACGGTCTTTTCAGCCACTTAAGATTGACATTTTGATCGTTACACAACAGTAGCATATTGCGCCTCACACACACTAAGATATATGGTCTGTTTGCGGCTTCGGTTCACATTTTGACGCTCTTCTGTTACATACAACTAGCTGCGATACAGGTGAGATCGCGGGTGCTCAAGAGAGATTTGATTATGTGGAGAAATCAATAAGTCGCAACGTGTCAAGCTGCACCACTTGTGTCCCTTAGAGGCTATCTACAATTTATCAGGTAATTAACATGCTTTCTAGGTAATTTTTGTGGTATATAGACCAACTTGCCGAAATGGAAACAACTCCTCTCAATTGATGTAAATCATCGATGAACTACGCTTCTTTGTCAGTATCCAGTCTCTTTTTCTCCAAAAAAACCTCAAAGAGATAGGCCTCCACTGCCTTAGAGGCCAGGACGCGGACACCGTTCAAGTTTTTCATTCAAATACGTACGTATCACTAACTAGAAAGCTCTTTTGCTGAAGAATGGAGCCACGTTGCGTCTACTGTAGCAGTTCCTCCAGGATTTTGTTGGCGGTTTCATTATCGTTAGCACCCATGGACTTCAAACCCAATCTTCTTAAGACCTCTACGACCTTCTGTTCTTCAAAACCTTGAGCAGAAAACTGGTCTACAAGAGATCTGTCGATCCCGTAAAGAGCGGCTTGATCTACCGGCTTTTCTGCTTTAGCAGGACCAAGAGGCGCATATGTTTTAGTCCAAAAGGCAGCGGTTTTGTCAAAAGACGCTTTATCTCTAAGGTAGTGTTGTGCAACTTCGGCGTCTTGGGGGTCATTAGGCTCTGGGGACTGTAGCAGGGCTTGTAAAGATATCAAGGCAGACTTCAACGTGATAACAGGAGACCACGCATTCTTAAGAATATCAAGACATATCGCGCCTGTAACTGAAGAAACGTTGGGATGGTAAACTTTGGTATCGAACTTCATTTTTGGAGGCTTGAAAGGGTATTCCATGGGTACTTCAATGTCAACAATGAATTTTCCGCCTTCGTATGGAGTACCCGGTGGTCCTAGGAAAGAGCCCTTCAATAAGTGAATATCGTTTTCATTTATGAGCTGGAGGTCCACTTTTGCCTCTGGATCGTCTTTTATAGCTTGAAGCTCTTTCATTACCCTTTTAGCTCTCGACATGGTTGGAAAGTTAGATAATGCAGGATGCGCGAGTAGTTCTAGCGGACGAGCCAAGAGTTGTTTGCAACAAGACTAAAATAAGTTGATTCATTAAACCTCAGATGCGAAACTATATGTCCCCCAAGACGAAAAGCTAAGAGCTCATACATATAAATGCTATAAAATCTCTCTGAGCGGGATGTCAGAAGTGTTGGGACGGCTCTCGGACTCTGTTGCATCATCAAAATTGAGGAATGAATGGTCGCCAAGTTTCCTCGGCTGAATGATAAGTTTGACGAGAAATATAATACCAAACAAAATCGAAATTCCGGCAACAATGAGATACACGACTCCCAACGACATGTTGCGGCCTCCTATAATACTGTTCGTAGTAAGAACGAAAGACTTGGATCCCCCGAACATTCGCACAGGATAGTTGAGCGCAATATCCATTCTGTATGTTCCTTTGGGTAGAGATGCTGTTTCATTCTTGAGCGCAAGCTTGTAGAATTTTGGCAACCCTGCGGTTCTCATCCAAACTTGGAGTTCTTCCCATTGTGAGAGATCTGGGATATTGTCATCAGTGTAGCCGCTCGGGTAAGCTTTTGCCCAGTTTGGGGGAGGTACAATATCCGAAGCATTGTACATTGTTTTCTTGTACCTTTTACGGTCAGCATGCCAAGCTATGTTCTTGTTACTAAGTTCATAGTCAGTTTCGGTATTATTGACACCTTTTAGTACACTAGTGAACGTGTCGTTGAACAAGGAATTTGCTATAAGGCCACATGGATATATCACCTTTTCTCCTTCGCTTTTTAAGGGGTTGCAATCATCGTTTAGGGAGTCATCAGGCACTGCTTTCCCTTTGAGCTGGTCTATATCTAAAGATTGGACGTATTTTCGGTGATTTTGAAAGAAGTTGGTAAGTCTGTAGTAGATGTAAATGGACTTTTTCAGGTTTACTGGAACTTCAAACTGTAACTGGCAAGTAAGCTCTCCTTCATTGTTTTCAGATAGCTTCCAAGTCGGCTGAACTGAAGCTTTCCTCTTGAAATGGAATTTAGTATACTTGGTTGGGATAGTTGTGAAAGTCTCTAAATTTGCGAGATCCTCGCAATGGCTGTAGTCTACCGTAAGATTCTGGACATTGTTAGCAGTTATAATCAATGCAACCCCAATCGGAGCGAATATAGCACTTATAAGAATCAAAAGCGGCAACACCGACTGTGGCGATAGAATGGGCTGCCATGCCTTCAGCCTTTGTTGACGAAAAGCGGTATTTGGAGGCTTCCTTGACTTTGCTGTGAGACTTTCATTGGACTGCGAATCTTTTGCCGGCCTTTTCCTGAACCACAACATGCCGCAATGTTTGATTTGGCTTTTATGTACTTTCTGGCAATGCGCAAGACCAAAGCACACTTAAATCTCAATCTTGATCAAACCTAATTATAATGTCATCTAGCGGTCTTCGACCATCACAAATTCTAAGTACTTCTGTACGAGGATCGTGAAGATGTTAAGCTACGCTGGCGCCCAAAGCTACTGTGTCTCGGATGCTAGTCACGATGCTTCCTATGTATTATATATGAGGGAAAGCCTCTTTAAATGTAAAGAATAAGATTCAGATAAATTAGTTCGTGTGCTAAAATTCGAAATATGCCACTTTTACAATAGGTGTTATATTCTGAGCGCGCAGAGGTATACCGGATAAAAATTGGTGATAAACAAAAGACTGGGTTTTAGTAATTTAGGTTAAATAAGTACATTGGCTTGGCTTTGGAATTCTCGCGGGCCTGTTCTTCTAGTGACTATTGTAGTTCCGTTAAAGCCCTATATCATGAACCTAGAATGGAATATACAGATCTTCAAAGAAATTATGCCCTTGACGCTACTTCAGCGAGCGGTTTGTCACTCTGGTTTTCGTTGCCTGCTTCTTCTGTTTTGACAATATATTTGGACAGATGCTTTATAATCAATTCAACTTCGGGAACGTCCTTCACAAAAGGTAAGTCCATCAATGGGTACTCCGTTGACTTCAACAAGTCCGTGAAGGTGACAATTATTCCCCAACAATGTGGCTTATTAGTGACGATGCGTTCTAAAAGAGTTCTGACAATAACTTCCTGGATCTCCGTTTTGTTCTCGCCCCATTCTTCGGAGTTGAAAAAGTTCTTGAGAACGTAATTGAACCAATGTGTGTGAGCGTTAGGGTACCTTAACTGATTTGCGATAGCCTGAACGACGTGGAACCGAACTTCCGTGGTCCCGTCGTTGAGCAGATCGGCTAACAGGGTGTAGTATGATGATTTTACGTTAAAGACAGCATTCGCTGTTGTCCTTTGCTTTTCTAGAGCCGCTTCTATGCCCACATGCAAAACGATTGCATTTATTAGCTTCACGTCGACAGAAACTGTATCAAATCCAATACCATTATCTTTTTCGTATTCAGATCTGAACACATTTGAAGATATTGTTCTAGATAAAGATGCACTTGGAATCCTTAGGTAGTTATCAACAGGCTTTTTTAAGTTTTTGAGGTCATGGACTGGATCATAAAAAACATTAGGAGGTTCATCACAAATATCCACAGTATCAATAGACAATTTGGGATCATAAGGGTTTGGTATTGAAATATGCTTGGGGAACGCGCTTAGAACAACATTACGGAGTTGCATGTAAACGTGTGGCAAATTGTTCAAAAGTTCATAATGATTTTCGACTAGGAACTCAGGGGCATCGTTCGCAACCGCCAGAAACACACGTAATGCTCCCTTGTAGACAACAGAAACAGCATCGGGTACGTCCTGCTTTTTGGTGTACTGAGCCATGAACTTGAGCAAATCGGTGAATAATAGAACAAGCTGCGACCAGCCGATTTTTTCCGGCAACCTCAGCATTTTGGGCAAAAACATTCTGTGTGAAACGAGTGTAATCCACGCGAAAGAGAAACCGGGGAACGCTATTGGCTGGTAAGCGTGTAAGAAGGATGCAATAACACTGTAGAATTCCTTGTTAAACTCTATCAATTGAGCCCTGCACCTTTGGTCTTGAACTTTTACAAAGTTGTGGCCGCTGACATCTTCCCAATCGCACAGCAGACTTGAGAACAGTCTAAAGTATGGTCTTTCATTAAATGAATTTTCAACCCTACCTTGATCTTCAGAAAATACGAAGGTAATGACAGAAAAAAGGAGCTTGAAGTAACTTGAGCGATCAACCTCGCTAAAGTCTTGCAATACCAACAAACTAACAATCAGCTTACTAAAAGCATCGGTCGCAGTGAAAACCTCGCTTGTTGGATCACTTTCTTTGAATGATCCTACCGATAATTCCAACGCAGCTTTAGTAAACTCGATGACATTGTTTGTCTCACTCAAAACACCTTTTTCAATCATCTGACGTATGAAAACCGCCACTTTGACATCATCAGATGGAACGCGCTGCAGCAGTTTTACCCATTCCGTGAAGACAAGGAGCATTCTTTCTTTGTTTGTAGCACTTTGCACCTCATTTACTGGAAGTATATTTGCCTTCTCGAAATCTTGAAAAAAAGCATTTGTGGCTTCGCAATCAATTGTCCTCAGATATGTTAACGTTTGCACAAAGTCGGACCTCATAAACAAAGGCTTTTCGGATAATATCACGTCACGAAGCAGATTTACGGCAAATTGAAGCGCTCCCTCCATATTATTTTTCATAGCCACAACTAATACTGTATCGAGCTTTGATGATTCTATGAGGTTAACCTCCAAAAGTGATCTTATTACAGGAACGTTGAATTTTCTAGAATCCAAGGCGTACACTAGCCACCAAACTACGTCTTTACGGGCAACAATGGACAAAGAGCATAGCTTTTCCAATAGTAACGATAAAACCTCCCGACATAGTGGACTTTCGCTTGTTGCGAACATGCTGTTCACAACCGCCTGCGAGACTTTGAGTGCTAACTGATCTTTCTGGTTGCTCCTGGAGATTAAAGTCAAGATTTGAAACAAAATGTCCTTGATGCTGTTTTCCTGACCCAAGCTATCGAGGGCTTTGTCAGCGTTTTCTTTGATTTGAGCGACAAGACTGTCCATAAGCAGAACCAAAACTCTGTGGCTTTGTTCTAGCTCGACCTGGATACTAGGCTGCGTTTGAGGCTGAGGCGTATCTGGCTGAGACTGAATGTGAGGTTGTTGCTGCTGTTGAAGAAGGAGCTGCTGCTGTTGTTGCTGTTGTTGCTGCTGCTGTTGTTGTTGCTGTTGTTGTTGGAGCTGTTGCTGGAGCTGTTGCTGTTGCTGTTGCTGTAATTGCTGTTGTTGCAGCTGTTGTTGTTGCTGCAACTGTAACTGCTGTTGCTGCTGTTGCTTTTGTTGCTCATGCTCAAGTAACTGCTGCCTCTGCTGCTGGTGCTGCTCCTGCTGTTGTTGCTGTTGCTGACGCTGTTGTTGTTGTAGCAACTGTTGGCCCAAAATCTGCTGCTGAGAAACTGGGCCTCCTTCCGTCGAAAATCCACCGGAAGCGGTAGAAACAGGATCAAATAAAGTATTTTTTCCGAATTCCTCGTAGATTCTAAACTGTTGTGGAGTTACGCCAGTTGGTTTTAAACCCAAAGGCTCAGGAAGGTTAAGAGAAAACGAATTAGCGTTCTGGGCGAGAAACAACTGACCTGATCTTCTCTCTTTATGATACCTCCTGATTGCAATCGCCTGCATTAGCTGTTCTCCGACATACTGTGTTGCTTTGTCCATGGTGGCCTTTTCAATGAGCGCCAGAGCAATACTGATGTTATCATTTATTGCAACATTCAATTCTTCTATAGGAGAATTAGGGACATTCATTAAATTGGGAGCTAGCGATTGGGTAGTGGAACGGATGGTATCTTTTAACAGCTCTATTGAGGTTGCTCGAGCAAGGCTTTGAGCCAAGTGCCGTACCATCGTAACGGCTGCGCTTTTGAGCTTCATCTCATCGACTTCCGTCGCGAAATCTTTCAGGACAACACTGACTGTTGTTATAACAGCAATACTAGATGATTTGTCAACTGCAGGTACTAAAATTTCACGGACAGACTTTGCGATAGCCATCTGAAAAACGCGCTTCAAGTCGGGATGTGTCACGAATAGAGTGTTGCCCAATAGTGTATTGAAAGGATTATCATTAGCTTGCGAATCGCCTCCTGAAACAGTCTGTTCGAGTCCAGATGGCATTACAGAAAAGCCAGCTGACGAAGCGCGTTGTTGCGGCTGCGGTTGTTGCGACTGTTGTGGTTGAGTTTGTTGGGCTTTCTGTTGCTGTCTGTTGTGCAACAAAACTGCTTGTTGCTGATACTGCTGCATCACCGTCACAATTTGTTGTTGTTCGGCCTGCTGCTGCTCCGCAGTTAACCTGAATAGGTCACCGCTTATGAAATCAATACTGTCAGCGTTGTCAAGAAAATTAGCCGGTTCCACATCAACTAACTTCAACTTAAGAGCTTTGAAAAGAACCTCGACCTCAAAGGTCAAGTTAAGTTTCCAATCAGCCTTTTGATTGAGTTCCAGCAAAACCTTGAGGATGCCCAAGGTCCATGGGTTGGGAGGAAGGAACACCTTGGAGCTGGCAGCCTGCTGCAAAACCCTGCAAACAAAAGGAACAATTACTTCTAAGCGATCTGTCCGATAAGCATCCAGTAGAAGTTCTCTGAAAGCGATATTGTTATACCGAATAGGCTTGTTAAGCGCAAGTGTAATGCTACCCAACCATGCACCAAGGTTTTTCAAAAAGTTCTTCTCATTGAATTGCAATTCCTTGGTTGAGAGAAGCAAAAATAGCTGCTTAAAGGTAGCATTTAAAACGTAGTCATGAAGCAGGGTTGAATCAATGGAGTTTATCAACCTCGCATAGAGTGAATGATAGTTTGGTTCTGTTTTTGCACGTTGGTTTACCAGATAATTTGAAAACCAACCATAATATTTGTCCGTTAAATTTAACTTTAAGCCTTCAATTTTATCTTCAAAATTGTCTTGAGTGATGTTGTTCACAATGAAAAGTATCTTTTCCGTTGTCTCCTTCGGTGGGCTCTCTTGAAGAACCTTGGGCGGTACTTCATTTATTGCGAAGTATTTCAAAGCGATCATTTCTGGGGGTTTGTTGATTTTGGCCGCTCCACTGTTGGACCGTTCGGGTGATTGAGCAGCAGCCTGGCTTAAAGTTTGATAAATTTGAGGCTGACTTTGCAGCGCTGGGACAGCTTCAATTAAATGCTTGCAATATTGAGGAAATTCCTTGAGCCTCATTCTAAAAGCGTATAGGGCTTGCACAGAGAACTTAAACATCTTGGACTCCGTACCATCCTGAGCAAAATTGAGAATTACTCTAAACGCAACATCTAGCACGAAACCCCTAAGAAGTTGGAATAAAATCATTGAGCCGAAAAGAACGGAAGTCGTAGCCAAAGCTTCCAAGGGATAGTCTTTAAAAAAATTTGATTCCGCAATGACCGCGTGTGTCATACAAGCAAATAAATCCTGATCATGTGGGTCGTCGCTGTCTCTCAGCTTCCGTAATACCTCGATCACATCTTTTATAGCTAGCTCCCCGCTGTACATCTTTTGAAGGTAATTTTGCATCTCCTTTTCGACATCCATCGGGATCGGAACTGAATCCCCATTGGCTATTATAGCTTTGTCGTGACCATGTCCGAAATTGATGAGCCTGGGAAATGCAATTATTAGCGAGAACTGAACATTCTCAAGATTTTCTCTTTCCTTTCCGCTCAAAGGAAACAAATTCAGAAGTGAGATAAGATAGTGCAATGCAGAAAGGTCATAAACCTTTGATGAATAAAATGGAGTGTTGCTTTCATCCATTTTCGATTGGAGTTCTAAATGATCGAGAATTAGGGGTACAGTCTCGGCAGAAAGTTGAGACTTCATGTAGTCTTCAAAGCCTATCCATCCAAGCTTCTTGGCACTAGGCGTCACTTTTAAGGCCTCCTGGATAGGTAGCGCGGTTATGAACTCCTGTAGGATATTACTCTCTGATAGAAGCTGGACAAGATTTGACACAGGAGAAGAATCCTTCCGAATAATGACACTGCCCATGTCAACTACCTTTTCAAAAGGTAGCTGCTTCAGGAGATCTGCAAGTGCAGCTGGAGAATTCTCGAAGACTTTAACCAAAAGCGTGATCAACAAATCATCGATGATACTCTTGTTGTCGACCAGCATCGTAAAATGTTTGTTGTCAGCGATTACGACTAGAGCCAAATACTCGGGAGCCAAGTCGTAATCCTCAAAAAAGCATTCTTGAAAAGCGGGCAGAAGCGGATTTCCTGCAAGCTCCTCTCGCAGCAGAAAGATCTCAACATCTAGTCTTGCAACAGATTTGAGATATAGAAGCGTGTTTTTGGGGCTCGAATTCTGAACGTTGTTAGAAACTTTCTTGATATCGGGCATGCTAAGAAGATCAATACAACCTTGTTGTAGATTCCACTGGTGGAAAAATAAACAAACGCTAAGCTTGAATTGCATGTTCCAATCACAACTTAAAAATTGGTCGATGAGCCGACCTCTGTTTAAGGCAGCTAGCAGTGAGTTTAAGGAAGCGAGCGATATTGAAATGGGACGGTTAAGAAAGTACTTGGTTGACATCAGGTTGAATACTCTGTTCCAATTGATAGCAGATGGCCCAAGTTTGGTGAACGCGTTAGATATTTGTGTTCCTCTCTCGCTCGCTTCACTTATCGCGGTTGGGGTAAACCATGCAGTAGACTGAAGTTGTATATTTTGAGAGCCAGGCGAAAGAATCTCTGCAAGAATTAGGGCAATAGAATCATTCAAGCTTTCTCCTTTCAGCGAACATAGCAGACTGCTTAGGTTTTGCTCCAAGGTTTCTGGGGTCTCGTTTGCGAGGAAGTCCTGTAATGATTGTGCAGCATTCATTTTGAGATTTCTCAGCTTTGTTAAACGTTCAATGGCAGCTTCAGGGTTGATTTGCTCTACTATGCGTTTATCTTCTTCCGGATCGAGAAGAGGCAAGATATCGGTAAATTTCAAACCAGTTTGAGTTTGAAACTCGGCGTTTTGAAAAACCTCTTTCTTTAAAGCTTCAATAGCCTCTGTATTTTTGAACTCGAGGTCCTGGAAGAGGCTGTAAAGCAGGCGATGAAGCGGGTCAGTAGACGTGCTCAAACGGCGGTGTTGTTTGATGAAAACTGATGCTAGTGGCAAAAGTTTTTTCCAGTATTTCAGATAAACAATAAAGGGAGATCTCTCTAAAAGTGATAAGATCTCTCTTTCAATCTGGTTGTAATTTGATTCGCTAAGGCTCGTTATGAGGACGCTAATTTGAGTTAACGTGATCTGGGCAACTTCCTTTTCTTCCTTGCTTCTCTGACTTTGTTGAAGCTCCGGATTCGTATTCATGTAACGAAAAAGAATTCTATAGTCGGGGCTTGCCCGGTTCAGTTAGTATACTCGTTGCAAGTGGTCAATTGCAGCGTTCGCCTGCTGTAGGCCTCAAACACGGCCCCCTAAAAAGAGAAGGAGATCGCTTAAATTGAGATTCTCCTCAATAATCATCTAGCTTCTGATTTGGTAAACATACTGTTGCTCTAAAGGGCTATAAGGACCTTGCTCTAGCGCCTTTTTATGAATCGCCCTGCTAATTGTATTCTATTAAAGGCGCCAAACAAGTCGTCTGCCTAAAGACCTGGTGAAAATTTTGCCCCCAATTGTTAATTTGTTACCCGGATATTAGAACCTTAGCGTTTGTAGCTTTAAAGAGGTAGTTACGGGTCGCCGAAGGAGTGTCGGTCTTAGCCCGGAACAACTTGTCTAGTAGGACTTCTTCGCCTTCACATCGCGCCTCACTCATGTCGCCTTCCTAGTTGTAAGAGACGTTTTTTTCTGCTGCTGAACGTGCGACTGGCTGAAGATTGCAAAGATACTCAGTCCAAACTAGCTAGTAGTTGGTATCAAGATTGACGCATTACCGTCGGTGTACGTATGATATTCAACTGCTACTATGGAAGTTTACATGTCTATAACTTTTGAATTCTTTGCAATGCCGCTAATGTGACATTAATGTCACATTAGCGGCAGTAAACACTAAAAATTGAAAGCCCCATCATTGATGAAAGTTTCCGTGGGGCATTGCCGCTAAATCGCTCAGTCAGGTACCAATTAAAAACTGAAACACGGCAGCATACGATACTGCTCTTTAACGCTAACCCGCCAGATCTGGTCCGCCATGATGAGTCCAGTTAAGTAATCAGTCTTGACGAAATTCCATACGCGCGAACCAAACTAATTTAGCTGCCCGGTTTAAACGTCATACATTCGAAGACGTTAAAGGGTTGATGTCGTACCAGCCTGCGATAAGCAAGTTCTTTAAGCCCAACAACAAGGGCTCAGCAAAGCGCAGTACTAGCTGTAATGCCGGTGCTACAACCATTTCTCAACAGCCTGTTACTGGCAGCGGATCACGATCCTCCGGCTTTTGGACAAACGCAACTCAGAAGGTGAGCGATGATACAGCCGAGAAAGACAAATCAAATACTTTGGATCCAGCTGGATGTGCCTCAGAAGTAGCAAAGGCAGCTCTTAGTGAGTATAGTTTCGTTAAAGCGAAGAGCACTAAAGACACTCCACCAAGGCGCGGCCTACAAGAGTCAGATGACTTCTCAGAGAAGGTTCAAAGCGCTTTGAGAAAGCGGGCGTCCAATACACTGGATCGCGAAGCTGACCAAGATTCCTCAACAGATGCCGCTTTTGTTGAGCCAGCCTCGAAAAGATCTAGAAAGTCCGATAAACTAACGCCTCTTGATCAACAGGTCAAAGATCTTAAGCTACAGCATATGGACAAGATTCTTGCTGTACGTGTTGGTTACAAGTATAAGTTCTTTGCCATGGACGCAGTGATAGTGAGCAAGATACTTCAAATAATGCTCATCAGCGGAAAACTAACCTTGGACGATTCCCACCCCGGTGACCGTTCTTACAAGCAGCTTGCTTACTGTAGCATTCCAGACAATAGATTGCAAGTGCACTTACAAAGACTTCTACGCCACAACCTTAAGGTGGGCGTAGTAGAGCAAGCGGAAACCCAAGCAATTAAAAAAGCTCACGGAACCTCGAGCGGTGTCTTTCGCAGGAAAGTCGACAAGGTTTTCACTAAAG
The DNA here is from genome assembly GCA_030557885.1 of Lachancea quebecensis. Classification (NCBI taxonomy): domain Eukaryota; kingdom Fungi; phylum Ascomycota; class Saccharomycetes; order Saccharomycetales; family Saccharomycetaceae; genus Lachancea; species Lachancea quebecensis. The sequence goes on along the minus strand of JANIJM010000012.1, from coordinate 416,383 downwards.
CTACTTTTTCGATTAACGAGACTTTTAATCGTGCGGAAGCCAACTCTACTGGCGAACTCAGTACAATTTGGGCCTTGAAGGTCGACGAAGACGAGCACTTCTTTCATTTTTGGCTGCTTTCTGTACAGTTAAGCAGCGGCGAGGTCATTCATGATAAGTTTTCAGACAGAAAAAAGACATCCTCGATTGAGTTGGATAAAAGAATATCGTATTTAAGCCCCATTGAAGTTGTTTCTCAAGGCCCCCTTCCGGAAGTGATATTATCTTTTATCAAGAAACGTCAACCAGAAGTTCAAATATATGATCTTGGTTCAGCAGAGCAAGATGAGCCTCAAAAGTTACTTTCAGACGACCCCAAGTTGCCAGAGGAGCTCAAAAAACTACGGGTAACACTCCGCCAATATCTCGAGAACTACAATACTCACAAAGTCCTTGATATTTTGCATAATTACAAGCCCTTTGAAACCAAAACTAATATGATCCTTTCTCCAAATACGCTTGAGAGCCTTGAAATTTTTGAAAACCAAACTGATTTCACTACTCGAGGATCTTTGCTATGGATACTGGATCACACCAGGACTCCGTACGGTTACCGCCTACTGCGTGAGTGGATCTCTAGACCGCTTACTGACAAAAAGGAGATAAACAAGAGACTTGACGCTGTAGAGTGTGTTAGGAAAGAAATTACAAGCATATTCATGGAAGCGTTGAGCAGCATGTTAAAAGATACACCTGACTTTCTAAAGAATTTGAATCGAATCTCATATGGTCAGACTTCGAGAAAGGAAGTTTACATGTTTTTGAAGCACTTGGACAAAATTGCTAAACACTTTGTCAGCCATCACTTTTACCTCCAGGAGCAAGTTTTCGATACAGCGGGGAGGGTACACCAGAAATCCTCATTGTTGACATCTGTTTTACAGCATTTGGATGATGCGTTGAGGAAAATCAATGTGTGTCACCTTCTTAACATGATAAATGTGGGAGGTGCTTTGGAGAAAAATAAAGAGAAAAGCTGCAACGAATTTTTCGATTTGAACAAATACGAAAATGCCGAAGTCATCATATCAAAACTAAGGGACATTGACAGCGTCAAAGAAGAGCTTCAAAGAGAGCTGGAAAGAATTAGAAGAGTTCTTAGAAGGCCGAGGTTTTTTTTCAAAGATGAAATAGAATACCTCATTGAGGTTCGTAATACTCAAGTCAATGACCTTCCCACGGATTGGGTTAAAGTTGGAAGCACAAAAATGGTGAGTAGGTTTAGAACTCCTGAAACTACAAAACTAGTGAATCAGTTGGAATATCATAAAAACCTATTAACTTACCTCTGTGATGAAGAGTTCAAAAAATTTCTGGTCCGCATATCTACAGATTATGCACAACTAAGAGATATTATAAACAACTTGGCCACTTTTGATTGCATCTTGTCTATATCAGCTGCGTCTTTTAACCGCCATTATGTCCGGCCAGTGTTTTCCGAGGACTCGCGTCAAATCAAAATCAAGAACGGACGCAATCCTATTATTGAGTCCCTCGACGTTAACTATGTTGCCAACGATGTTCACATGAAAGAAGACGCAAATAAGCTTATGATAATCACGGGGCCAAACATGGGTGGTAAATCTTCCTTTATCCGCCAAGTGGCATTGATAGGGGTCCTGGCTCAAATTGGCTCCTTCGTGCCTGCTGACAGCGCAGAAATACCAATTTTCAATAACGTTTTCACGCGTATTGGAGCCCACGATAATCTCATAAAGGGCGATTCAACCTTCAAAGTTGAAATGCTTGAAATGCTGGATATCCTCAAAAATTGCAACGAAAATTCACTTTTATTACTAGACGAAGTCGGCAGAGGTACAGGTACTACCGACGGTATTAGCATTTCTTATGCTATCATCAAGCATTTCACATCAATGGTGACTAAATGTCCGTTCATTTTGTTCATTACACACTATCCGATTTTGGGTTCAATTACCTCACCACTTCTCGACAACTACCACATGTCTTTCATAGAAGAGAGGAGACCAGGAGAGGGGTGGCCAACTGCTGTATTTCTGTACAAGTTGACAAGAGGACTCGCTAGTGATTCTTATGGGCTCAATGTTGCCAGATTAGCAAATATTCCCACTAAAATTATAAACAGAGCTTTTGAAATATCAGAACAGGCCAAAATGGAGATGGAAGGTGACGAAGATTTACGTTTCGTCAGTGCTGTTAAAGCGGCCTTGTCAGACAAGGTCTCATCCCACAAAGAGAAATTACTGCGCCTTTTGGAATTAAAAGAGTAAATCATGTCGTTAAATCGTATATAAATGAGATTATCATGCTGTGATAAAGGTTTGCTAGCGCTCCTACCTCTTAAAAAACCGGTGACTATTGCTTCTTGACCTGTTTTGATTTGGAGTGTAGGAAATCTTTCCGTATGAATTATTATCACCATATATCAAAGAGTTGTTATCCTGCTTCATGAGACTCATAGAATTGAAGTCGTGAAAAGGATCATCATCTGCCACAATATCGTCGCGTTCGACTTTCTCTTCGAACATTATTTTTTCTTGCTCTGCAATTGGGTCAGAAACTTCCTTGTCATTATCAACTGCATCTTGCTTAATGTTTCCCTTGTTGACATTGCTAGAGAGTCTGGTGAAGTCATATCCATTTTCAGTCAACACGGGAATAAGGGGAGGTTCCTGGTTTCTTAGAAGTGACCATTGCACTCTCTTGAAGAAGGGATGTTTTTTTATATCGCTAGCGCCAAACTTGGAACCGAGTCTTTTAGTTTCACTCTTAATCAACAATTTCTTGATCAAGTCCTTGCAATTTCTCGATATTTCATTGTTGTTTGGGAAAGTGACTTCGTTTTTCAATACGTTTGAAAATGTCTTGTTTGTAGTGTCTGCTTTAAAAGGAGTGAAACCAAACAGCATTTCATAAATCAATATCCCAAGCGTCCACCAGTCGACTGCAGCTGTATGGCCGTTGCCCCGGATAACTTCAGGGGCGATGTATTCCTCAGTTCCAACAAATGAGTTGGTTCTGAAGCCATCTGAACAAATTTTTGTGTCAAGGAGTGAAGCCTGAGCGGAGCCCTTTACCACTGGGTTTTTGGTGTCTTTTGCTTGAACCGAGAGATCGAAGTCTGAAAGCATAATGTGACCAGACTTATGCAGCAGAATGTTCTCCGGTTTTAAATCTCTATAGATGAATCCCATTAGATGTAAGTACTCGATCGCGGCCACGACTTCGCTTGAATAAAATCGCGCGTCATCCTCCTCGATGCACTTTGTTTTCCTTGTTTGAAGCGCCCTAAAAAATTCACCACCCATACAGTACTCCATGCACAAATATAAGTAATCCTCTGATTGAAATGAATGATAAAGTGTGACAATGAATGGGTGGTTGCTGGTTGCAAGAATCTCCTGCTCGGCTAAAATTCGTTTGATTTTCTTTCTCTTTATCATTTCTTCTTTGCTAAAGATCTTAAGGGCGTAAAGTCGATTTGTCTTCTTCTCTTTGACCAAGTATACTTTCCCGACATCGCCTTGGCCGAGGAGTTTTATTTTTTCAAAAGATTGAGGACCAACAATCACTTCTTTAAATTTATTACTGAATGATTTGTTTCTCAGACGGCGCGACCGTTGTGGCTCTTCGTTCAAATAAGCATTACCAGGTGAAGTATTAGCAGACGAGAAATTTGGTTGTTGACTACCAGGGGCTTTCTTAGCAGCGCCAGTCCCTTGGCCGTGGGCAACCTTAATTGCATTAGGTTCCGATGCAACCCTTCGTAGACCTGGCTTGATCGGTGAAGATGGCTCGTCCTGCGCAATATCTTTTAGTGCTGGTGGCGGTAACGGGGAAAGACTATTTTCTTCAAGATCGGCTTCCACTACGATCACGGGATTGGGTGCAAGCTCCGAGGGGTGATGTTGTGGACTTGGCGAGCTCTTGTAAATAGGGCCCGGGCTAAGAAATTTTCCGCTAGGGCTGTTTGAGTTTCCCTTTGAATCCGCAGCCTTGAAGTCTTCAACTTCCTCGTTTTCATTGATATCATTAAGCGACTTGTTGCTTGCTGCAGAAAATTCACTGTAGAAGTATGATGTGGTAGCAGTCGAACTGGTGGGTGGTGGCGTCATAAGCGCCGAAGAGTCGTTGTTGCGGGTGCTAGCTGACATATTACCACCCTCAAAATCCTGGGAAGATAACGCATGTGGTGGCAATCCTTGACATGCAAAATAAGGGTTGCTGCTGCGAACAGTGTCGGCCCTAACACTACGGCGATCTACACCTGGGTTGTTAGTGTTTGGTGAGCTCTGATTTGTTCCATTGTGATGGCTGCCAATTTTACCGACTGCATCCGCGGCAGACACGTGACTGGGCATGATGGGAGTAGAGGGAGACCTCGTTCTTCTAGCAGGGCCACCAAAGCCTTGGTAGGGCGCGGTGTGCAACGGCTCATGGGTGTGGGACGAGGCTGGGGGTTCAGGCAGATTGGACTTCTCTATACTGTTCCTGGGGGGGCTTTGCGAAAATGCCGGTCCTGCCGTAGAAATCTCAGCCGGCGGTTGCGTTGGCTCCAGCAGCTTGCTGGTGGGCAAAAAGATTTTCTTAAGGCGAGCAGAAAGCTTTACGCTAGTTTGAGCTTGTTGACATGGCTTTGCCTCCTCAGAGCCATCCTGCTGCGGGGTTGCCGAGCCAGATGGTGTTGTGTTCGAGGTGGTCCTGAAGTGAGCACGCGATGGCGACTCGGGCGTTTCTCTCAGTTCCACATCTTCTGTGCCACGGTTAGCGGTACTAAGCACCGGCTTGCCATTCTCAATCGAATTCACCGAGCCAGCGCTGGATTCGTTGGTGGGAGTGCCGCTCGCCTTCCTGAACGACCGGGGTATCAGTTTAGAGAGCGAAACACTCCGTGAACGCTGTTCACCTTCGCTGGCCACCGCTGGTGGCTGGGGAAGCACCTGCAAATTGTCCATCAATGCTGAAACTTGTAAAAGGTGCCCTCTTTCGAGTCGAAGTCAACTAAAGCAGTAAATAACTGATGAATTTAATGGCTTGTGCAATATGGTTGAATTTCACGCGCAGTGAAAGACACTCTGAAAGTGACATGTTCGTATATGGATACAATATCACGTGTGTGAGGTTATACCTCCTGTAGACGTTGTTAGGCTGCCAGGCTCAGGCCTCCTTCCCATGGTAATAACGGTCATGCCCTGGCAGCACTAAAGACTGATGGGTTGTTGTAAACACTAGGGACAGTGCCTTTGGATCTCTAACTTGTCACTTTCTCTTCTTACAGGCTAACAAAATAATTCACGCACTATGGTAACGTTTAAAAAACGGCGCTGCAAGAGGCTTTGTCTTGGCAGTTCCACCCACACATTTCAACTCCAAGGACACATACGCTTATTCTCATGTTTGAATATGCTCTGTTACTAGATGCGATTCGGCTGCTTGTTGGTTTAAAAACTCCTGGTGGCATTAAGTTGTGCTGAAGAAATTCTGAACTAGACGCGATGTTGAACTGAGCAGTAACTACCCAGCAACAGGGGTAGGAGAGCACCACACAGCAGCTTGCCATGTTTTAAAAAACGATCTTGTCCGTGTAGGGGAATGTTTAGGAAGCCTGCGGCGAAATAACGCGTTAATTAACCTTCTGCAATTTTAGCTTGAAAGCGGCTAATCTATCTGGACCGCGCGACAAGAGTTTCGAAACTCAAGTTCTCAACATCCTGAGGAAAAGTGTCGAAAACCAGAATGCCATATTTCCACGCTCGCCTGTCTTGCCCCTTGGACATCTGGCGCGACAGGATGTAACCACGATTTGTTACGCACTGCTCTATTGAATTGTAGCGAGTTAGATGCTTGCCAGCGGATTTAAACACCGCACCCGAGGCGCCCTTCGAGGCTTGGTTCCTATTATTCTCAACTGTGCAAAACAATCGCCAACGTGCGCAATTGCACGTATCAAAGAAAAGAGCCTCAAATAGACTCATTTAATATATTGGGGCTCAGTAAAACGCTGTAGCGGTAGCTTTTCCAAAAAGCCGGGCTGATGAAAATATTCGGCGCCTCCCCCAAAGAACTGATGCCTCTGCGCGAGTGTTGGAGATGGTGACATAGATCCCGTTGCCGAATTATAAGCAAGGGTGCGATGGCTTCCCGAATAGAAGTGACAGGTCGGAAGTATTCAAATTTATTGTTCGGTCTTCGAGAACTCTCCAATCTTGCTGATCGAAACATATGTATAATAGGGAGTTCATCTCCACTTTAATGAAAGAAGTGATGGTCAAAGGTCTGGTTAGCCGCGAACATAATAGCTATAGAACAGATCACATGCCTAAGAGTAGAACTCACGTGATAGCCATGAGTTATATGTTATATAAGCAGCAATATACTATACAAGGTGTCAAGACTGCGGCCTATGCTAGGTGAGGTGGCAGCAGCAGGTTAGGAATGCTGTTTTTGATGTAGTAAATATGGCCACAGTTCCGACACGACATCTCCCCTTCGACGATGTTGGTTTTGATGAGAAGTGTATGCAAGTCATTCAGGATTACCATATCTTCGTCTGATAGGTCTTCACTAGTGAAATCTGGCTTATTGGCAGGCAAGCTTGAGTTTCCTAAGTCTGCGGCCACACTAAGGACCGCACTCCAGTCGACGCGGTCGATGATTCTCAGTAAAAACTCGGGGTTGAACTCTAAGCTCTCGTCCTGTTCCAACTGGCACTTCTCTCCATTATACTTGAGTGGAAAGTTGTCGTTGCTTCTGTCACATTCTCTGACTGAGCACTTGAGAAAGTTAGAGGTAAGGAACTTCATCGGCAGAAGGATGACGCAGTTTGGTGTACAGATTTGGCGTTGTGTTGAACTAAAGTTGTCATCTCATCGCAGGATGTGTGTTGAAAAAAATTTATTAGATTCCTGACAATCTAAAAGACCAAGGCACCCGCGCGTGCGACTTCATGTTTATTTACAAGTAGGGTTCTGCGGAACATTAGGGATTTATTTATGTAGTGTATTGGGCTAACTCGGCAACTTCGAAATGGCTCCGAGAACAGCCATGACTTCGGCGTTTTCGCTTACAAGCTTGTAGCAAGCGGTTTTGTCAGTGCTAGACGTATGCGGGTACGGCGGGGAATCAGAGGCGTCCGTGTTGCCCGGCAACAGGATGCGAACTTCACGAGAACCGTTGGGGTTTTGGGCTAGGAAGCAGCTTGTCCTTAGCATCGAGACCAGATTCAATATGGATTCGTGGTAGTAGCTTTTCTCGACAGCACCGGCGGCGGCGCGTAAGTTGCCCTTCAAGACCTCCACGAATGTCTCTAATGAAGCACTACTGTACTGATTGCGTCGATTAAAAAATGCACGACGTCGCGGGTTGCCGGGGTTCAGAATTATCGATGCGTATTGGTTGAATAGTGGCTCATCGTTTTCGCACGCCTGAACTAGGTCACGATAGAAGCACTCGTTGTCGTTATCAGTCGTGTTCTGAAAGAGCTGCATGTTATCGTAGAACCAAGCTCGCAGAAGCTCCTTCAGGGAACTCTGTTTGACGCCTTTATAGAATTCGATGAAGTCGGCGATGGTCCGTAGCTCGCTATCATACAGCGATTGGCACACCACCTGTAAACTCTTTGGATAGTGCTTCCAATTTGGCATATGAAATTGCTGGGATCGACTAAGACTGTCAAAAATCTGGCCGAACTCGCTTCGCCACAGATGGTAAAAAATGCGAGTGGGAATATATGAGCCATGCTTTTCTGGTACTTCGCTCCGAAGGTTCTCAAGCTCTCCTTTCCACTCACTGCTACCTCGTACTTCTTTTTCAGAGATAACATCCCGGCAGACGTAAAAGGAATACAGCAGATGAAACAGCGACATCTTTGCATGCTGTGCGTAGCAGAAGGACGGCGGCTGATCTTTGGAAAGCATTATATCTTCTTCTTGATACTTTTGTATCGGGCTACCATGCGCAAAACCTCCGTCCACTGCATCGCCTTCGAGCGATTTGTGTTCTAGATAATCTTGTATCGCCTGTTCTCGGGCCATGCTCTGTAGTGTAGTGTATGACATTATACCCAAAAGAGTGACAACATTTGTTGTCACAAACATCACATTACCAGGCGCGTTGAAGTAGCGCCAAAGGGTCATACCAGTCCCTATGGGCCGCAAGGCTAAGCGTTGTTTGCACCGTAGGGCTCTGCCGTAACATCGTTGAGAGAGTTTGACACCTCGGCTATGCCTTTTTAGCGATGCGAAGGGGAGACCTCTTGTAAGGTATTGCTTGAAGCAATACATAAGCGTCTTCAAATGCCCCTTTGGCTGTTATGGCTCGACTTTTATTGTTGCTTGGTTTGTGGGTCTATCCTTCAACTTCAATATAATCTAGATATGATTTTTTCATTTGATCTCATCGGCTACAATCTTGAAAAGTGAGCTGGTTGAAGAGTCTAGAAGCGTCAAAATCAATGCTCTACGTAGTGCTCTCTGCTTCTGTTTCTGAAAATATCGGTCGTCTTACGGTCAAAGATTTGGATTCCGATCCCGCGGATTATGCATTTGAGCTTGTCTGCACAAGTTGCAGAGAGAAGCATGATTCGAAAGTTACTATAAACCGGTTGGAAAAACATGAGATGAACGGTAGTAGAGGCGAGGCCTCTTTCGTCATGAAGTGCAAGTTTTGTGGCAAGGACTGCTCCATTAACCTTGAAAGGACCCAAGAGGAGCTGTACAATTTACAGGAAGAGTCTAATCGCGAATTAGTTGAAAAGACACGAGTTCATCGAAAGAAAATAGGTATTAAGAACGTGGATGCATCTAAAGCTGTCCTACTAGCCCTCGATTGCAGAGGATGCGAAGTTCTCAACCTAGACTATAGCAATCTGATATTTGACGCACGTTTAGCGTCAGGGAAAGTTATGGAAGCCACGTTTGATGAAGAGAACGAGTGGTATGATTATGATGACGATGCAGGCGAGGAGGTTTCAGTAACGGATCTGAAGTTCGATATAGTAAAGGCCAAATAGCCAAGTCTTTATTGGTGCTCGAGCCAGTGGTTAAAGCTCCATGTTGTCATACATAAATTTCCTTTTAATATCTTTGAATTTACATGATGAAAGTCAATAGTAGAGCTGCTGCCACTTTAAATATACCATCTAAGTTTTTACTGCTGGGAGCACTACCTTCATAAGTTGAAATTGTGGAGGCTGTTACCCACGAAGACGTCGTGTCTTTTGTTGAGGTCTTCTTTGTGGCCTGGTGAGAAGAGGTTTCAGTGGTGCTTTGTTTGATGTAGGTAGTAACTGGAACCCGGGTTTTGACTAAAACAGCAGTAACTGTTGGGATAGTACTGGATTGAGAAGTCACAACTGTAATAAGCTGCCCGTTCTCGCCGGTAGATGTTTTCGTAAAAGGGAGAACAGTAGTAATGGAAACGGTTAAGGAAGAGCTGTAAGTCGTGGCCTTCGAGATAATTGTAGCTGATGAACGTGGAGTAAAAGTGGAGGTTTTTGAAGAAGAGAATGCACGGGATGAAATGATCGGCGATTCTGTCATACTCTGTGTAGCAACAGATGTTCTCTCCTTACTCGAAGCTGAGAACTTGCCGCTTGAGGTTGAACTCTCAAAACTCATCTTTGAGGTATCTTGAGCGCTTTGAGGCACTGACATAATTGGTGTATTGTTGGATACAGGTATGGAGTGAATGGAAGATACGCTTCCCGAGATTCCAGTTTTACTTGCCATCAACGAACTCGAGGTCTCATACGATGTCGCCTTTTGGGCTGAACTGTCAGTAAAGGACTTCGAACTTTCACTTGATTGGGAAGCCTTGCTCTTAGTCTGAACTTCGTTACTAGTAGGAACGGAATCGAGCCTACTTGAGGAAGAAGTACTACTAGCAAATGTTGAATCCAAGTTTTTTGATGGGGACGAAAGCACCACGCTACCAGAAGAACGCAAGTCTTCCAGCGGGCACCAGGTTGTATAAATAGTAGTAGCGCCGCCTTCTGTTGTTGTTACGACTTTCGAGGTCCAGAACTCTGAGGATGAGGGTTTCGAGTTTACCGGTTGAGTGCTAGATTTCAAAGTAAGCGGAGTCTCTGACTTTAATAAAGGCGTTGTTTGATGTTCTCGCAGTTTACTCGAAATGGATGCTCCTGATGAGGACTCAAGCTGCCAAGTTGCAGATGATGCAACCGCAGATGATGCAACCGCAGATGATGCAACCGCAGATGATGCAACCGCAGATGATGCAACCGCAGATGATCTTTGTTTTTCGGACTGCGGTGTTTCTTGAGGGGCTGAAGAAGTCCATGGGCAATATGTTGTGTACACTCTGCGTATGCCACTGTTTGTTGTAGTAATAATCTTCGAGGTATATGTCACTGAACTTCTGAGGGGTGTACTCGCATGGCTAGAAGATCCCAGGGCTTGACTCTGAGATGATGAACTCACCGACGAAATGGGAAGGAGTTCGGTACTAAGGCTAGTAGGACCCGACCTTTGGCATTGTGTACATGATGTTTCTTCTGAATTGGAAATGGTTACTGGCACAGCAGATGTATACCGTGAAGATGAAGATGAAGGGGAAGTTGAAATCAATGAACTTGATGAGGTTTTATGGGTTTTCGAATTAGGCGCTTCCGAACTTGAAGAGTAGCTAGCGCTTGATGAATGTTCCGTTGAAATTGTAGAAGAACTGGCCAAGGCAGTTGAAGAGCTCACCGTAACAGTACCAATTGAATCAGACAAAGAGCTGCCAAAGCCAGCCGAAGAAGTAAAATAGGAGGCCGAAGAGCCGCTTTCTTGAACAACGTCACTAATGGGCACACTGGTAGGCTTTCTTGAAGAAGAAAAAGAAGAAGGAGAAGGAGAAGGAGAAGAAGGGGTAGAACGGGAAAAGGGCTTCAAGCTTGTCACCGAAGAAATAAAAAGGGTGGAAGCACCAGATCCAACAGTCATGAAGCTTGAAATCCTTTCTGAGATTGTATGGTGTCGCTGAGTGACCGAAGACTTTTCGACCTTGAAATGGTTCGCTGTGACATCCTTCGATGCCAGAGAGCTTGAAGCATGTTCTTCTGCGCTGCTCGCTTTCAAACTTGACAATGGACACCATGTTGTATAAATTGTCACAACACCGTTCGAAGTAGTTGTTACAATCGAGTATGTTGACGAGAACCCCACAGAACCAGAGAAACCACTACTAGATGAAACCTTTGATTGCGATGATTTCTGGGAAGACTCAGTAGAGGACTTACTAGAAGCCGAGCTCGCTTTCGCAGACGAATGGATTTTACTTTCAGCTGTATTATAGTTGTGATTATTAGCACATGAAACGCAGCTTTGCAAGGCTTTAGAAGCGGTACTAGAAGCTGGAAACTGATGGCCCTCTGATGAAGATTTCAGGGATTGCGTTACCCCGCTGGTAGATAACTGAGACAAATAAATGGTATTTGAGCTGGCACCTGTCTCGCTAGTAGACACATGAGAAAAAGATATAGGCTTCGAGCTTGTTCCGGTCATCTTCGGGGAGGTTGTTTCTTGGCAACTACTGAGAGAACACACTTGACTCTTTAAGGTATTCTTAGTTTTTGAAGTACGTGCAGTATTAACAGAAGTATCGCTTGATGATACTGCACCGGTTGGTCGCACAGATGTAGTGTAAACGGTCGACTCTACGATTGAAGTTAGGGAAGAATAACAACGCCGTGACACACAGACTTCTGTAGAATAAACAACAGTTCGGAATGAAGTCGAAGTAATAGTTACCATTGAATTTGACGTGTATCCATCCTTCTGCGAGGAACTTGTGTGGGTTGAAGATTCAGACACATCTTTGCTCGTACTGGACATCTGGGAGTCTGAAGAAACGTCATCTCCGCTATTAGAGTTTAAAGCATCACTACTAGTGATAACTGATGACAAAAGATTGTTAGAGTCAGAAGTTAAAGGACACCAGGTTGTGAATACTGTGGTTCTGCCGTTCACAGTCTCTGTCGTGAGACGCGGCCGCAAATTGAAGCTACTCGAAACTAGGAGACCAGAATTTTCAGAAAAGTCAGATGCTGATGTTAGGGTGCCTTGGGGAGTATATGATCGTGATCCGATACTTGAGGATCTGGGTGGATGAGAAGTTGAGGCAATTGAACTCGAAGACAAGGTCTCAGAATCAATGATACTCGTCTCCGTTCCTTTAAAAGATGAAACCGAAGACATGCGAGCGGATGACGCGGTAGTCAAAATTGAAGAGCTTAAGCTTCCCTGACTGGCTATATTAGCCGGGTATGATGATGATGAAGCTGCTGGAGATAAAGCGGTAGCAGTAGAGAGAGCTAATGAACTCGTTGAACCAGAGTGAACAGAGCATGTAGGGCAAATGGTTACCTCTTTTGTATGTCCTTGGCTTCTTTGGACTGTTTCTGTTTTTCCAGCCGAACCTGTGGCGACAGATCCAGAGGGCGCAGTAGTTGAGGAGACAGTAGCAATACTCGAAATGTGTGATTTTTGAGAATAGGAGTTCCACCGTGTATTTGCTGTCTCAGTCCCCAGCGGACACCAAGTCGTAACCACTGTGACAATGTCATTTGTCGTCAATGTTGTTAAAGAGACAAATGCCTCCGAAAAGAAGGTTGAGACCGACCCATCGGATTGAGTAGAGCTAAGCACCAAACTTGTTAATTCTCTATAACTGGTTGTAGACTGCTTCGTGGTGCTGGTATTTGCATAATAAACTCTGGGGTAGGTCGAGGCTAAGGCCACACTGAAGCTTGTTAGCACATATGCGAGCTTCATAATGAAGAAATTTCCACCTTGGTTCCTGAGCTAACAATCCAACTCTTAACAAGCCTTCGAATCCAGCTTAATATATAGCTCATCTAGACTGTTTCATGGTTGACAGTTCAAGCTCACTGGAAACCAGGGCTGGAACGAATCGAGTAGAGAAGAGCCTGCGACGTGCTAAATATAAATGTTGCGGTATAGAACGCCTCATATATTTCTGCCAAATAACGAGCTTCTAGCAGCTATTTTTTGAAAGTAGTTTAATGTGTGCTTCTTATGGGTTTTAAGTTTGTTTTGGCTTCAGAGAGAAGAGACAGATCAATACTACTTGGAGTAAAATCATAAAAAATCTGAAACAAATCTGGTAGAAAGAAATTTATACCTTATTTATGTAGTTTGAGCTGCGCGGTGCGTTCCTTTTAGCATGAGCTAGATCTCAGACTGCTTTAAATTATTTTATCAACTGGACGTAGTTGCTTGGAAAGAGACCCTTTTCACCAGTCTTCTCGAGCTCACCTAGCCACCAATCGTCATCAACAAAAGAGATGTTGATGATTTTATCGCCCTCTTCAAAAGCTAGCTCATTGTGCTCCTCAGCTTCGTTATCATATTCTGCAATGGCAGAAGGGAGTTCTTCATCAGGCTGCGATACCTCCTCAGCAGCATCATCATGGGTACCCTCCGTAACTTCAGGCTCCTCAGGCTCCTCAGGCTCCTCAGGCTCCTCAGGCTCCACAGGGCTCTCAGTAGCGGGAACATTCCGTCTGGGAGGAGGTGGGGGAACATAGGAGGACTCACTGGTGCGTGTAGGCAGCGAGGGTGCAGCTGCAGCGGTAGGTTTCTCCTCTGCCAGCGTCTTTGTGGGCGTGTCTTGCGTGAGATTGGATTGAGGTCTAGGCCCCGGAACTGGCACTGACGATGGAGGGGGTGCAGCGCTAGTCTTTGCTGGCAACACAGGTCTTGGAGCTGGAGCTGGAGGCTTTGCTTCATCATCAGTGTTATCGTCCCAGTCATCATCATCGTCTTGCGCACTTGAAGACTTGTCATCTTGGTCATCATCAAGTTCAGTATGCATCCCAGGCAAGGGCTTTCCTAGCGACATTTTTGGTGGGGCTGGCGCATTGTCGGTTTCGACAGGAGCTGGTGTTTTGGGCTGCCCAGGTTTTATGATGGCGGGTTCATTGATAGCCATTTTCTCAAACTTAGCTTTAACATTGGATACTTCATGCGCTTCTTCTTTTTCTTCTTCTTTGTCCTCTTTGTTTTCATCGGCCATTTCAGTGGTAGCTGGCGTCTTCTGTGAACTGGTTACTTTTTGCTGGTGCTTCTCTGCCCATAGCTGGGCAGGCGACTTCTCGTTTTGGAAGCCCTTGATAACATTATCGCCGTCTTTCTTGGGCATACCACTAATAGGAGGCTTTGTTCCCAGAAACTTGTTTAGCTCAGCGTCTCTCTGAGCTTTAGACTCCTGCTTCAGCTTCTGAATGTCATCCTGGGGGTTCAGTTTCGCATGTGTGTCAGATTTCACCATGTTAACTAGGCGAGGGTCTTGCTTTGCATTTTCTTCAGCAATGAGCTTTTGCAAGTCAACTTTCCCCACTGGTTGCCATGATGACTTGTTAGGCTTTAGTGGTTTGGAATCGAAATCACGTTCTTCAATCTCGGGCTCATCCCAGTCGTCATCCTCATCTTTGCTGTTACTTTTGCCGGCATCGCGGCCGGGAACGGGTGTTGAGGTTGAAGCAGCTGGCTTGATTGCGGCGGCCGGAGCAGCCTTTGGAGCTGAAGCAACAGCGCTGGGCTTAGGGGCGAAGCCGGCAGATGGCTTGGGGGCTGCGGGGGTGTTGCTGGAGCTGGAAGTGGCCTTTGGAGCGGTCGCGGGACGTGGTTTTGGTGCAGAGGACGTGCGGGTAGGCTCCTGCTGAATCGAATACCGTGCACCTGCGGCATTGCTGATCTTCATGAGCAGTTCGTTCTCGTCCAAATCATCTTCATCGCGAGCTGTAACTTGCACATGATAGCTCTTGAGAACCTGGTTGGCCACAACACCAAAGTTGGATGCAAACGACGCCCTGGGTTTGAGCGGCGCGCTGTCGGGGCACCATCCGATTAAAATCAACTTCTGCACGTCAGAGCCTGGAGGACTAACACGAGCGAGACCAAACTGCACTTTTGTGTCTTCGAAAGAGGCTAGAAATTCACTGAACCCGGAGCCCACGCTCTCCGCTGTGTATTCCTTCTTGCTGTTAGGGGAAAGCACAAGCCACTCGATCTCAGCGTCGGATCCCCTCACGACCTTCTGAAATACCTCCTCAATCTCACGGCAGTGCGTAGTATAATCAATTGGTTCTAAAGCCATGCTTTTTGTCTGTTATAACTCGACGGTCGTTTGGAAGACCTTCATGTTTTGGTAAACGTATGTCTTGTCCTGTTAATATCATGGCCCCTATAAATTCCGTCCAAAATGCCATCAACGAATAAAGGCGTTCATATACCACCGAGGCGGAAACAAACATGCGCGCAGAGCGGCAACGGAAGCGCGCGGCGGAGATAAAAGAGCGGAACAATGCTGAAAGAAGGTTAGCGAGACTTTGGCGCAGCTGTAGTGATGCTTGTAGCAGTAACAGCCTACGAGTAGGGCCAAATAATGGAAGGCGCAGGCAACCACTGCAAGGCTAATGTGTCCGGGAGTGGGCAGTGTGCAATAACGTATCCGAGCAATTCTTAATCTTTGCGTGGTACATTATTTAAAAGAGTAGTGTGACGGAACAAACCACCTTGTAGAGCTGTTCGTACCAGAAGCTTTATGCGCTTTGACTGGATCAAAGTCGACAACGACGTGGGCGGGGCGGAAAGAGCATCTTTAAAGCACTACGGGATGGGTTATCAATTCGTCTTCTAGAAGTGGCGGAAACCAAGAAAGCTTTACCACAGGCGAAATTTGTCGAGGCTTGAGGGCTATGAAGGTGGTTCCTTCATTATGAATAAACGGATTGACCCTTTTTTTTTGCTGTGCTCTTGTTGTGACAAGTATCCTTCACGTTGATAGCGAAGAGAGCCCTGCATAGACCAGTAGAACTAAAGAGCGATGAGTCGCTGCTATTGCATGAAGTTGTGGCCAGTAAGCGATCAACGTTCCCTAATGAACAGAATGAACCCAAATAAAACGCCCTGCGTACACGTTAACCCTTGAGAGATGCACGTTGTCGTCAGATGCTTTTGAATTTTGCGCAAACGAAAGCGCGTGAAGTGAAACACAATGGCCGGGCCGGGCCAGGCCGGATCAGCTGGAACACCCAAGTGCCATCACTAGCTTTTGAAAATAACCGAATCATGCTTTAAAAGGTTGGCTCTGGATCAAACAATAATTCCATGATTGTGATTTCTTGACGGCGAAGTAAAGTTTGGACACTCGCGCTGCCTTACTTGCCGAGCCTTAGTAATTACTGTGCTGCTTCACGAACAAAGGAATTGCAGCATAATTTCATAGTGCCATCTTCGACTTCTACGCCGCTAGCGCTTGTTCAAATGGCGAGCTTCTCTCCCTCGGCCAGATTTCCTGATATTTGGTTTCTTGGGCGGTAATGACATTTGAAAAATTTCACGGCTAGGTCATCTCATCGCGTCTCTGTTGACAAAGCTGGAAAACAAAACTCCACGAGCTCCAAACTTACTTACGCCGCGATGGTCACTTTTAACTGCGAAGTCTGCAACGACACGGTTCCCAAGAAGAACACCGAGAAGCACTACTACAGGTGTCCTCAGGCCTACTACACCTGTATCGATTGTAATGTCACTTTCGATGACGGTGTTGGGTACAAGAAGCACACGCAGTGCATAAGCGAGGACGAGAAGTACCAGAAAGCATTGTATAAGGGCAAAAAAAAGCCTCAAGAGAAGAAGCTACAGCAGCAAGAGCCAGAGGTATCTAAGCCTAAACAGGAGAAAAAGCAGGAGCAGGAGGCCCGTAAAGAAAAGGCCAAGCCGGAGAAAGTGAACTCACAGAAGGGGAAGGTGCAAAAGTCTGAAGAGCAGAAAGCCCTTAAACAAAAAAATGTACTGGCCGAGAAGAAGGGTGCTTCGCTGTACAAGATCTTGAAGAGCATCGACGACAAAGAGGAGAAAAAGAACTTGCTGAAGAGCCTTGTTGTCAACGAAAACGGTCAGCTCGAGGTAAAGAACTGAGTGCAGCTTCTGGAACTGGACTTCGAGGCAATCAGTCTGCCTTCGACGAGAGTTATCACTTTATAGATGGAGAGTTACATAGTCAGCAACATTTATACATGTTAGTAGCGTGAGAAAACGCCAGTACCGCAGCAGTTGGGGGTCCACAGACGCCACAGGTACATTAACCCAGCGCGCTCCAGGCGGGGTCTTCAAAACATTAGCGAAATATCCTATTATCCACAGCATTCCTTAGCCAGCGCCCTCTCCGGACCCAACCATGCTGTCACTTCCAACCACCCGGCCTATCCCCGCGAGAGGCACTTGGCCATCTTACTGTAGAACTGCTGCAGCGACCGCAAGGGGAAGCTGAGAGTGTCAAACAGATACCCCGGCAGCTGCTTCTGCAGCTGTTGCAGCTCCTCGGCGCTCCTTTGCTTCAGAAGAGGTACATACACGACCTCCGTACCCGATGGCTCGCCCTTCACGAATCCAAGCTTATAGTCCATCACACCGGTCTTCCCGCCTTGCGACGTGTCAAACCATAGACCAGATTCGTCCTCGTACGACTTGTGTACCCGCACCCCGCAGAGGTGCTCGAAGAGATCCTTCACTATATCCGTTTCTTCTTCTGTGGCCCTGGAACGCTCTTCACACTCCTTGCTCCTCGCTTCGGCCGCTGCCAGCTGCCGTTTCAGAGAGTCGATCTCTTGATCCTTGTTCTCTACGTCTTGCACCAGCATCCTGTTTTCATGAATTAATTTTGAAACTAGGATGTCTGCATTGTCTAAGCGGCTCTGAACCGCTGCCTTGTATTGTGAAACGGGATCCATCCTCTGTTCCAACAAGCGTCTAGTAGGACTTACGAGTGGGATGCCTTTAAAGTTCCCCTGTGGTTCCCTGAAAATAAAGGCTAACGCGAAAAAAGTGTTGATGCTCCGTCTCAGGGAAGCGTTAGCAGGCGTTTGCGCTTTGAATTTTCAATTTTGAAGAAAAACTGGAGGCAAAACAATATAAGTGGTATCCTAAGGAAGCATTGAGACGCTCAAGAATCTAAACCAAGAACTAGATTCTAAAATAGCTAGATTTTGAGGGGATAATGAAGATAGAAGAGATTAAACGGAGATTCTAGTCTTATATCACTGAAGACGGTATAAGATGCTCGAAACTATCGACTTGTTGTAATTTGAGAGTAAAAAAAAAATGAAAGGTAACCGACTTATATCAACACTGAAAGAGACCGGTTGAAGGTAACAGGACAATTGGACGTATCAATGGCTTCTAGTGCGGTGAGCGCATCGCAAAACAAACTGAACGAGCTCTTAGAGGCTATTCGTCAGGAGTTTGGTCAAATCTCGCAGGAAGCAAACACTTATCGGTTACAGAACCAAAAGGACTATGATTTCAAAATCAATCAGCAGCTGGCAGAGATGCAGCAAATCCGTAACACGGTTTATGAGCTGGAGCTGACGCACCGCAAGATGAAGGATGCTTACGAAGAGGAGATTGGGCGGCTGAAGCTAGAGCTGGACCAGCGCGACCGCCAGGTTGCTACGCTCGCGGCAGCAGCCCAGCAGCAACACCAGCAGCAGCAACACCAGCACCAACAGCAGCAGCAGCAGCAGCACCAACAACAGCACCAACAACAGCAACAACAACAGCAGCAACAGCAGCAACAGCAGCAACAACACCAGCACCAACAGCAGCAGCAGCAGCAGCAGCAACAGCAGCAGCAACAGCAGCAGCAGCAGCAGCAACAGCAGCAGGTCACCGGCCCTATTTTGGCGTCCTCGAATGCCATCGCACCTGGTCTTCAAAACCCAGTTCTCGGTTCGCAGGCTGTTCAGTCTCCGGCCCTCTCAGCAGCTAGCTCAGCAGCTCCAGCCCAAGCTCCGCGTCTGGCTGCTTTGGAACCTTCGCAAGCTGCTCCCACTATTACTGCGCAGGCTCCGCAAATGAAGAAGCTCGCTTCTGAGCGTCAAATAAACAGTCCTCCAGTTCAAGGCGCGGCTGTTGCTACAGGCCCCACAGTCTTAGCTACACCAGCAGCGCCTGGTACCCCCGGGACGCCTGCCGCTGCTTCGGCAGTAGCAGCTGCACCCACGCCACCACCGGCGTCTGGAGAATCACAGGTAGCACCCGTTAATCAGGGCACTGCTGCTCCCCTGGCTCCCCTAGCTCCTATGGCCCCCATTTCTGCTCCTATCTCGGAAAACAAATCCCAAGAGTACTACTTAGTTCCTCCGCACCAGCGTGCTAGCCACGCCAAGCCAATCCCCCCCTTTCTACTTGACTTGGACTCCCAGCTGGTTCCTCAACACCTGAAAAAGCAGACCAACGATTACTACATTCTCTACAACCCCGCATTGCCTCGTGAATTAGACGTTGATCTCCACGTATCACTGGATCATTCTTCTGTGGTGTGCTGCGTGAGGTTCAGTAACGATGGTGAATACTTAGCCACAGGGTGCAACAAGACTACTCAAGTCTACAAGGTTTCCACTGGTGAATTGGTTGCCAGGTTATCTGAAGACGCTGCTTCTGCACCAACGGGCGCCAGCGGCGATGGGTCATCCGGTGCTGATAACGCAGAGCCAAGTCCGGCCGTCTCAAGCTCAGCATCATCAGACCTGTACATTCGGTCTGTGTGCTTTTCTCCTGATGGCAAGTTTTTAGCAACCGGTGCCGAGGACAAACTTATCCGCATCTGGGACCTCACTACGAGGAGGATTGTTATGACGTTACAAGGCCATGAGCAAGACATTTACTCACTTGACTATTTCCCTTCGGGCGACAAACTGGTTTCGGGGTCAGGCGACAGGACAGTAAGGATATGGGATCTGCGCGCTGGCCAATGCTCGCTGACACTATCCATCGAGGATGGCGTAACCACAGTGGCCGTTTCCCCCGGGGATGGAAAGCTCATTGCTGCGGGGTCTCTTGATAGAACAGTGCGTATCTGGGACTCAGAAACCGGGTTTTTGGTTGAGAGACTGGACTCAGAAAATGAGCTAGGTACCGGTCACAAGGACTCAGTATACAGTGTCGTTTTCACTAGAGATGGCCACGGTGTTGTCTCGGGTTCTTTGGACAGGTCCGTCAAACTGTGGAATCTCAGAAGCGCTAACGGTGGAAGCACAGAAGGGAAAGCCAATACTGCTGCAAGTGAAGTCACATATACGGGCCACAAAGACTTCGTTTTGTCCGTCGCAACTACTCAAAATGACGAGTTCATACTTTCTGGCTCAAAAGACCGTGGTGTCTTGTTTTGGGACACTCCTTCCGGAAACCCTCTGCTGATGCTACAGGGCCACAGAAACTCAGTTATATCTGTCGCTGTTGCCAATGACCATCCATTGGGTCCTGAATACGGCGTTTTTGCTACTGGCAGTGGTGACTGCAAAGCGCGTATATGGAAATATACCAAAAAAACAGAACCCAAGCTCAGGGAGGTCAAGGAATAGATGTTTGCTTAGACGAGCGTCCCAGAAACTTGTACTATACACGGGCGCGAACGCATAGGCGATTAACTAGGGGAAAGCATGCGAATCGTCTATGCACAAATTTACGTTTTCGCGTACGTACTTTAAGCAAAAAGAGTATTGCGGGTTATAATATGTTTCATGGTTTCAAGTTTGTATTAAATACAGATCTTTAGAAAGTACAGTAGCGCTCTTGAACGAAGCAGCTCAGGATGGTACAATATACAAACTATTGCGTAAGCGTTGTCCCTACCAGCCCCAGCTTTCTTTTTGATAGCCCAAGCAATCTATAATAATATGAAGACAGTCTGTTCAGTCGACAAACTAGGAGCTTTTCTAATATTCGAGGTATGCGAAGATGTGGCAAATTTCCAGAATACAGATCAGTTTCGAAGGCACATGAATGACGCCCTTGAAGGCTTGTAAGATTCTTTAGAACGGTAAGATTGCTTCCGCCAAAAACTTCAAATACAAATATCATGTGAATTAGACGAGGGTGTAGCTTCGTTATAGCGTGTTGTATATAAGATATACGTGATTAAAAATAGTATTTACATGAAATTACGTTAAAAGATGAAAGATGAAAATGCGTCTATGGCCTCGAATTCTACTACCGTGGTTGGGTTGAGGAGTCAAACCATATCGAATTTTGGTCAAAAGCGCCCGAGAAGAAATCGTCCACTGGTATATCATAGTTCTTCCAAAACTCGTCGGCTAGCTCCTTCAATATTTCGTCGGGCATGAATTCCTGCCCACCAAAACTATTTGACGGAGAAGAGGCAGCTGCTTTTTGTTCCATATCATTGGAATTAGATTGCTCCCCTGTCCTAGTCGATTGGAGCTCTTTCCTTTTAAAACATTGGTCAAAGAGATCTTTGTGAGACTTTTGAATCGCGAAAGAGACGACAAAAGCATAGGAATGACGCTTCAAAAGCTTCACCATATCGTGATTCTTTTCTTCTTCCCATTCGCCCAAAAGTTGCTCTATAACCTCTGAGGCTTGCTTGAAAGAAACATAGTGATCATCAACACACCTCAAAGAATCTAAAGGGATATCGAAGACAGGAGATAAAGGATACTGAAAACGCGCAGAATCAAAGTCAGGAAAAGAGCCCAAAGAACCCATGAGAGTATAAATCTCACTCAAAGACCTCGGAAAGTGCTTTTGAACCAGTGAGTTTGCTACTGCAAGGTTGAAGGGTAGTCCGCCTTGCAATGGAGATTGTGCCTTCGCCGCAGCTTCTTTATCAAGTTCAAAAAAAGCTTCAATTGTGCCCATGGATAAAGCAAGTGGCAGTATTGTGAATTGTAAGGCACTGTTGATAGACGAAGGACTACAGTCTTTGAAATAAACTCTTCGAAAGTTCGAAAAAACACCAATCATGGCAAGTAGCCAAGTGTAAATATCAATTTCAACAAAAGAAGTTATCTTCAGGTTCTCTTTTTCTTTGTAAAATCTTAGCGGCTTGAAATGGGTTTCGAGAAGCCCCTTTATTTTATCGACTATGGCCTCCATATCAGGTATGCGGTTCTCTAGGTATAAAACCGTCATGATACTTCTTACTGGCCTAATCAAATCTTTCAGTAGCGCACAACTCCCATAATCCGGTCTTTCAATCATTTTATAGTTCACAAAACTTTCTGAAATCTTGGGGGGTGTTCCGACGTTAAATGAAGTCTCGAGGTCGGCGTATAAAATCCAAAGCCATAAATTCTCTAGGTATATGGCATTGCCATGGTCCACACTATCGCCTTTCAGCAAATCCTTTATGTCCCGATGAAGGCCAACACAAATAGCGCTGGCAGACATTGCCTGCGCCAGAAAGACTAGATTACTATCATCCCCACCGCCGTAGTTCAGACTCTTATACAGATACCTCAGAAACAGATATTGTACTCGATCGATATAGAACGCCTTTTTTGTAACAAATGAGGTGAGATATTTGTTGAAAATATCGATGGCCTCAGGTATGGCGCTACTGTAACTCATAAGGCACAATATCTCGAGAATGATACCTATGCAATAGTAATTTTTCTTGAAGGCAGGCCATAACTGAATGACAGAATGCAAGCCCGTCACTGGATCTTGGGGACCCTTTATAAAACACATGCGCAAGTTATGCAGGGTTTTTTCCATATCTAAGACCTTGAAACCCTCATGGAGAATACTCGAAAAGAACTTTTTGACTATAGTCTCGATTTGTTCAAAAGGCGGCAACGCTTCGCAAACCGCTCCCAGCACCGACAGTAAATTACTCCTCTCCTTCTCCATTACTGTAACTTCCTTTAGGGTTGAGTATCCATTTAAGTTTTTCCAGCGACGCCGGTCGTCCTTCACTCTGGCCCAAAAAAAAGAATGATAAGTGCTAAATTTAAAGCGGCTTTCGCTCAGAGCTGCTCTGAAGCTTGTGCAGCCATGGTATATCGTTCTTTCGTCCTTCTTTATCAAAATTTGAACATCACGTAGCGGGTTATGGCCCTCCCCTTTAGTGAGAGAGGTGTTTTTGTAGTAGTCGAGTTCTTTCTCCAACGCCTTGACCTTGTTCAGCAGCTCTACATTGGGGGCAGAGTTTAGTAGCTCCCTGGCGCTCACATCACGTCCAAACTGTTCTACATATACACACTCACCGAATCCTCTTGTCACGCAAGTTGTGCACATGGGCTTCTTTTTGTCACACTTAAGTTTGCGCTTTCGACAAAAAAGGCACTGTTTGATGGCCTTCCGCCGTTTCTTGGTTCTGCCATCAAGTTCGAACTGATCCTCGTTGGGTTCTAAGCCACCATCGTCTTCAACCTGATCTTCACTAGACATAAGGTTTGAAGTTTGAGGCACAAGGACTTTCGAGTTTAACAGATGAGTTGACTAATTTTTAGGTTTGTCAGCTAAGTATAAAGGATTTTCGAGGGGCATTATGTAAAAGCTGTAATGACAGCTTCGGAAGCACTCGACCGCTAGTCTTATGCGATAGTTTGGCTCGTAGTAACTGTCAGGGGGATCAACTATTATTTTTTGCGTTATTCATTATGTCAAGGTCCCTGTGTAATAGTCTTATAAAGATCGTCGTAGTTAACTAACGATTACATATGAAACACATATCTGGCCCCAAAAGAAGACCTTCAGCTTGTTGACCGCGGCAAATCATGCGGATTTAAATTATCAAACTATAACAAATATGAGGGGCCTGCGGTAATGCGGGGCGCGATGTGGCCGTAGGCTCTTGGCAAATTTAGTTGGGATAGCCCGTGGATTTGTTAATGAGGCATTCAGTGGTATCCAGGGGACCCGGGCCTACCTGGGTAAGAATAACACGAGAAACGCCCTTGTAAAGTTCCTCATCAAACTCGAAAGCCACCTCTGGGGCAACACGGGTTTTGAAGAAGTCACTAAACTTCTCGAGGTCGCCTTGGGAAAACTTGGTTTCCCAGCCAGAGTTCTTCTGAAAAACATGATGCACAAAGGCCATGAGCTTGGCTTCGTTCTCTTGGAGATAGTACAGAACAGCATTGGGACCGGCGTCGAAAGTGTACGCCACAATAGTTTCATCGTAGAAGGCATTGATCTGATGGCAGAGCTTTACAATCTTGCGTGAGGTGTCGTTCATGTAGAAAATTGGGGGGAATGAGTCCAGACAGGTCGCGTGGAAGGAGTTGGAGTCGCGCATGGTGAGCTCGGCAAAACGTGTGAAGTCCCGGTCCTGAATGGCTTGCTTCATCTCCTCGAATCTTTTAGGCACAACATTGTGTATACGTTCCTGGAACAGGTCAGAAGTAGCAACGGTATGCTGCATACCACTAGTGGAGGGTGTGTCCTTCCTGTCAGCGCTGACCACAAGAATGGCAGCCTTCATCTCGGGCCAGTGGGACTGAGGGGCAACTTCTACAGCCTTAGAATCAGAGCCATCTGATTCTGATCCCATTTCCCAAGCAACGTAGCCACCGAACAGAGACCTACAGGCCGAACCAGATCCCTTTCTGGCGATCTTGGAGATCTCTGAGTGCGAGTCGGGCAGTTGGTATAGCTTGGCAATAGCCATGACGAGAGCTGCGAAACCGGCTGCAGAAGATGCAAGCCCCGCAGCAGTTGGAAAGTTGTTCTCAGAGACAATGTGCAGTTTCCACTGCGACATGCGAGGCAGGTTGGAATCCTGAGCCTCGACGCGCGCGCGTAGGTTACGCAAGTCTTGTAGGCAGTGCTGGGTACGCTCGCCCTGCAGGGACTCGGGTTGTCCGTTGAGCCATAGTTGGTCCTGCGAGAACGACTCACTCGTGGCCACAGATGTGAGAGTCCGCAGGTCTTCTTGCGCGAGCGTCACAGAGATGGACGAGTTCGTGGGGAGGTTCAGGGTCTTGTCCCGCTTTCCCCAGTATTTGAGGGTCTACGTAAAGCTATCTTGTTAGTAGAGAAGCTAGGGTGGGGTAGGGGAGAGCGGCGGCGATCGTAAGCCATTGTTGGCGCGTAGCGCCGTCCCTGGGGTAAAACATACCGCGATGTTAACGGGCGCAGTCGTGGAGGCCGTGTAGATAGACATTGGGCAGAGATGGTGGGCGGGCGAGTGCTGGTCCTGCTGGATGTGAGCCCATCGGTCTTCTTAAAGTAGTCAAAATTTTCCAGGTAGTAAACGAGGACCGAAAAAGGGAGAGCACGTGATTAACCGTTAGGCTAAGCAACAGAGGCCTGCGATCGCGCTGCGAAGAACTATGATGATGCTTCGACGATGGTGTAAGACTAGGACTACATTTTGACAAGCAGAAAGAGCCCACAATAGCCGAGATGACCTCCAACGCACCTGCTGGCGAGAGGTCAGATTCTGTCACTTTTTCCCAAACTGACGCCGGGGAAATGAACAGGACGGGGCGAGAAGAACGACGCTCAACGGGCGCGAAGGCACGGAGAACCCAGCCCATATACGAAGAATATCGAACAAGACGCCACTGAGGCCGCACTGAATCACAGAAAGCCTGTTTTCAGAAGGGTCCCACCAAACACGGCACTCACGTGACCCAGACGAGAAATAAAATACACGTGACCAAAACAGATCACCAAGTACGCCAGAGTCCACGTGATGGTAAATGTTTGGGATCACGTGATGCACAGGCATTTAGTCTACCTCAAATTGCCAAAGTTTTCTTTGCGGCCCAGTATTCTGAAGCCGCCAATATAGATCTCTCCAGCCCACGACACTCGCGAAATGCACCGCAGCGTGAAGGTTCTTTGCTCTGTATATCTATCTTTCTCTCCCTTCTTTTCATGCCTCTGGGCACAGCTCATTTTTTCTAGTAGTATCGCCATCTGCGAAAAAAGTTGGCTCCAGCAAATAACCACCCGAAGGTCTTGCCACTGCCGCACCTAAACAACGACAACGCGCCTTTATACCTCCCGAATGCCATCGGAACCCCCCGCGCCCGCGGCCTGCGAACTAGTGCGCCGGTTTCAGGAACAGGAGCTCTCGGAAAACGCAGACTACGCGCTCCTGCAACATTCTAGGGCGCATCTCCATAACAAACTAATGCAAAAGAAGTTCTTCCTCAAACAACTGCGGCTGCTGTACGCACAGCTGGACAAGACACACAACTACCAGGAGCTCGTCGACGCGCTTGTGGGGCATCGAGCCCTACTGCGCGAGATCTTCGCGATGGAGCGCGGAGCGCGGCGCGCGCGGCGCGCGCACGCGCCGCCCATGATCGCGTGGCACAAGTACGGTGTGGACGTCGAGCAGTACCTGCTGGCCCAGGACGATGCGGCGAGCCGGGCGCTCGTACACCAAAGCGGCTGGGTGTTCCATGACGTGTAGCGTGGCAAACCACGTGACTACAAGCCCACTGCCTACATACACGTGACCCCACTCACGTGCCAGACCGGGTAACCACGGAGCCCTTTCGGCGCCGTTGTCTCCAGCGGACTGGCATGCTCGCGGTGTTCTTCTTCGCACACACATGGTCGACAAGAAAGGGTACCGCGCAGAGACCGATTACTTCAACGACAAGCAGCTCTTCCCATTCAATGCTCAAGACTTCCGTATTTCGCAGCTCTCTGGCCCTGCCCCGCAGTGGGGCCTTTCTACGCCCGCTTGCGCGTGCGCAGTCCACGGTCGCACAATTGCAGACACTGCAACAGTTCCAGCAGGCCGTTGCGCGCAAGAACCTCAGCGTTATTGACTTTTACGCGACCTGGTGCGCGCCCTGCAGGGCTGTGGCGCCACACTTCGACAAGCTCAGCGAAAAGCATCCCGACGTGGCCTTCTACCGTGTAGACGTAGACGGTGCACCCGACATCGCAGGCTTCTGCGGTGTCAGTGCCATGCCTACGTTTCTGTTTGCCCGTGAGAGTAAGACCGTGGGAAAGGTCGTGGGTGCAAACCTGCGGGGACTCAACGAGGAGATCGAGAGTCTCCAGAAGTAGGGCCAGTGCTGAGCAGGGCCGGCGACGCGATGGCCCGCTGTGTGTATCATGATGTGTATGATGTATATATTACAAGATTTCACTTTCAAAGATGTGTTCTTGAAAACCTGAGATCGACAAAAAAGCGTATTTGCCGGACACGCTTCGCCGCTGATACACCTGCTGCTGGGGATTTTTCGATGCTTCGACCCACTGCTATTCGTGTCGCTCCACATATGATGTGGCGCGCCACCCGCGCGCACTCGACCGCTGGGCTTCCGTTCTCCTCCAAGCTTGCTGCGCTCATCGCTAAAACGTCGCCCGAGCAGATCTATTCTTACAGCGTGCCGCGCCTCGTGAAATTCGGCTCCTGGACGTTGTCTGGTGTATTTCTCGTGTATGGCGTCTCATTCGCAGACTGGTCGCTGACCAGCTCGCTAGAGCTGTATAGCGAGGAAGCACAGCAACCCCCCAGCTCTTGGTGGAAACACCCAAAGCTGCTGCTCGCGGCCCGTATCGCGGGCTCTGCGCTGCTCACACTCATCCCTCTCACGTTGTCAAGTATAGCAATCTACGCGCCTTCGCGCATAGTCACTGCCGTCAGCTATGTGCCACATGGTGCGTGTGAGATCACACGCGGTGCGCTATTCAGTGGAAAGCTCGTCTCCCGGGTCACCAACCTCAGCAACATCGCACGTAATCAAAAGACGAAAGTTTACACCGGCGTTGGTCCGCAGGGAACGGACGATCGCGCGTCCTTCGCGTTCCTGCTCACAGACGCTCATCGGCCCGCGTGGGACAGGTTTTACATTGTCAATCGCTCGGGCCGATTCTGGGCTCAAGATGGACGAATATTTGACGCGCTATTCGGCGGCGAATCTGTCCGAAGCCTCGAGCGATCAAACACCGCACAAGCTGCCGCGCCCCCGCTTACTACTTCGCCTGTTCAACGCATGATTGCGGCTGAGAAAACACGCTCAAAGATCCACGACCACGCAGGCCGCGCAAAGAATATTGTTATGAGGCCCAAATAGAGCTTAGAATTCCCATCGAAACACTCCGACTTGTACATATCTACACATACACGCATCTATCATAGGAAACCAAATATTCTCAAAAAGTAGTCCAGCAACAGTGCACCACTGAAGTACAACCCGCTACGGATGTTGCTTGTAAAGTGCTTCCAGCAGTCTGCTGGATTGTCTAAGTCTACGTTACGGACCATCGAGAACAGGCGGTATCCAAAGATTGCCAAACCTCCCAAAAATCCCGGACCCAGTAACAGCCCGCTGTTCAGGCCTGCAAGACCTAGAAGCCCCATCTGTACAACTGACATGGCCGTGCAGATCTTGCGCGTGTTTGGGCCCCACGCAAGCGCTGTAGACTTGATCCCGGCCTTGATGTCAAAACTTTTGTCCTGGTGCGCATAAATAGTGTCGTAGGTCATACACCATAGAAAGCTGCTGGTGTATAAAGGAATCATTGTAGACCAGTCCATCACACCCATCGCCGGGAATCCAAGAAGCGCACCCCAGGTGAAACACGCGCTCAACGCGGCCTGCGGATAATAAGTGAACCTCTTGAACAGTGGGTACGTAAAAACTAAGGGAAGCGACGCTAGCCCTAGCCACCAGCATTCGGCAGGCAGCTGTGTCAGAATTCCCATTCCGACTGCAGTCTGTGCGCCTAGGAAGACAACAGCTTGCTTTGGAGTTACTCGCCCGGACGCAATGGGCCGCTCCACGGAGCGGATCACCTTATCGTCCAAATTACGGTCTAATAGGTCGTTGATTGTGCAACCCGCACCTCTCATAACCAACGATCCGACTCCGAACAGTGATAGCATCCACAAGGTAGAAGACACCGGTGCCATTGTTTGTATTGCGGCCATGCTTATCGCCCAAGTACATGGTATGTACAACAACCATGTACCAACTGGCTTCTCGAGGCGCATAAGCTCCGCATAGGGAATCCACTTCGCGGGGAGCTTAGAAACGTATGGCTCCAAACCCTTTAGGCGCGCAACGCGCGCTTCCTTCAGCTCTTCTGGAGTGAACACAGGCTTTCTCACCTCCTTTCTTAGTTGTGAGCTGTATCTAGCAAAGAAAACACCATTCCTTCCTGTGATTTTAGCCTGGGCAATAAATTGAGTTGTCAATCCCCTATAAGCTCCTAGTGTCACTCCCCTAGCGGCAATCATTGTTTGTGTGCTGTGTCTTTTGCTCAAGGTTGATAGCTATTAAACCCATCGCGAAGTTCTGAGAACCCATATCCTTTACAATCTAACCGCTCAAATAAAAAAAAGGCAGAAAAAAGTGCACAAGAAAGCTTCAAAAGCCTCCGGTACTAGATTTACGAGACCACTCACAAAATATCGTCCACAGCAGCTCATCGTTGACCTACGGATGCTTTTTAAACATCCATTTCGGTACCCGCCAAAACTTGAAATTTCAAAACATTGAAAAAGGCGCTCTTGAAGTCGCAGGAAGAGCATGATAGTCAGAAGACATCAGAAAGCTGCATTAGAAGCATCATCTGACGACCAAATCCTGCCTATATCGATGATACCAGGTTATCAATGGTACCATCGTTATGAACGGATTCCACTAACCGTTAACCCACAGGTAACCTCTGGGTTATCATTCTTGGATAGAACACACCAGTGAGACAGACCACCGTGTGCAAGAATAAGGCGTTATGGGCTCGCCTAATTTAAGCACCAAGGAAGATATCGGTTCGAACTTTTCGTTTGGCGGCCTTCCCTCGACGCCGCAACACATGAACTGTATAGTGGAAGAAGACCATGCAAAGGACGAATCGGCGAAAGTAATGGAGCGTGAGCCCTCGAAAACACCGCAGCGGCCCCTCTCGTTCTATTCGAATGCGGACGGCAACAATTCTAGCAATAGCCTGATCATGAATCCCGCCTTCAGCTTTGGGGCCAGCGCGTCGCAGGAAAACAAACGGCACTCCATGAAATACGTCCCCGCTCCCAAGCTTCCGCCCTCGTCTTCATCGCGCACAAAATCCCCAGCCCGAGGAAACAGGTCCCCGTCTCCAGACAAGGGAAAACGCAGAGGCTCTTTGGTGCTCGATAAACCCTTCAATTTCTCGTCCTCCACACTTCAGCCACCCACCTCCGCGGGGTCTGCAACGAGGGCTTCTTTCCGTAAGGGTCACAGGTACAAGCATTCGTCTGTATCCATGAACTTTTTTCAAGAGCCCGAGGTCCAAGTTCCTTTGAACATTGCCAAGGCATTGCCGATTCCAGACTTTACAGACCTAAAGAGCAACATCCCGTGGCCCCACGGCTACGTGCAACTAGGAGTTGCGGCTCTCCAAGCCATTGCATGCCTGGTGACATTTCGCCTGGGCCATGTGAAGTCGTGGAACAATTTCATAACATTATCGCATTTTATTCTTTACGATGTTATAGGTTCGCTCGCTATAATTTTGGTGGAGAATCTTTCTCAATTCCAAGTGTGGAATACTGGAACAATAACATTTCCATTTGGCCTCAATCGTATGGATGTCTTATTGAGTTTTGCACTGGCTATCTCTCTTTGTTTCATGGGACTTGATCTCTTCTTTCATATATTAGAGGAGACCATTGTGCTTTTTGTCGAGTCGACCAATGACAGCAACCAGCACAGTGACATTGCTCCAAAGATCCCACACTCACATCACGCCTCTGCGTTTCTGCATAGCGCGGGCGAGACGCAAATTTGGTATTGGACATTGGTACCGAATCTTGCTCTCTCTCTGCTGAGTCTTTTCAAAACATTCCACTCCAACGCGCATACAAAGTTCAAAACAAAGAACCCTGTAATCACTTGCACTTACATTCTTTACCTTTCACTCTACCCGCTGATACAGAAAGTCGTGAGCTCTTCTGATTACATTGCTACGAGTCTCCTGTCTATTTTCATCATGTCTTATGGCTGGACCATTGCAAAATGGACCTCGACGATTCTACTTATGGGGTTCTCGACAGCGTCCTTGAACGGACTGATACTTGATAATGATTCCTCTTTTGCGGATGAGCGTCCCACAAAAGCTCTGTTGGTAAGATCCAAAAGTACTTTGCCCATCGCTGTTGCAAACAAAAACGGCAACAAGCCGGATAAAAACGCTAGCAAGACGTGCGACTCAACATACGTTAAGAGCAAGATCATGGAATCTGTGCAAGAACTACCCCTGTTTCGCGCAAATTGCAAGCTCGCTAGTGAGGACCTTATCATTGTCAAAGTCAACTTTGATCAGTATATTGTGCTTATCCGATTGCGCATGGCAGGTGGCTCAAATGATGACGAACTCAACCTGCGGCTCGCAATAGATAAATGCATCAGGAAAATACTTAAAACTGTGGACACTACTATTGATATTGATAGACTCTAATATATAGTTGTACCCTTGGTCAATGGTACTGTACTTTCTTTAATGTTACACTTCATTCAAGTAAATGTACACCTCTCGAGTGCCGGGACATTATATAGTACATCAGTATCTGCATGCGTGCAAGGATAATACAATTCGGGCTGTCTATATGGCCCGGAGCTTGAGCAGCGCAAGGAGCCATACCATTTCCCAGAAGCTCAAAGTAAAACCCCGGACTTTTAGATAAATTTTTGTTTCAGTGTTGATGTATATAACTGTACCTTCTAAGTTGGATTTTTCCTATAGTAAGATGCATTAAACAAGCATAAATTCAAGGGTGTGTTATTGAATTCAGAGCTTTCTTCTTGGAAGTTATCAAGTAAGTGAAATGGCCGTAGGCTCAATTTTGCCTCGAAAGTACTTGAGGACTTGTTGTAAAGGAAAAATATTGGCTTTCTCGGCTCGCCGGCAGGTTTCCTATCTTTGATTCCGGGTTCTACTTTGTTCGTCTCGCCAGATGGAGCATCGTCGGGCATAAATGAAGATATTTTAAAAGGTGGAAGATCGAGAAGCTCTTTGGGAACCTTCGGGTTGTTCTTTATGGAAATTTGATTGTTTCTGCCAGCCGAGGAATAGATGACAAAAGATTTCATGGACGCCAGTACATCATATAGTAAGAGTTTGAGCTTTAAGCTAAAGTCTATTTTGTGAAAAAGCAGACAGAGCATTCTCAAAAAGTCGCTGTAGCCTTCGGGAGCTGGCTGAGGCTTTTCTAATCCCTCTTTCAAGATAAATTTTTGATGAACAATCAAAATTTTCAAAAACGCATCTAGTCTGTACTCTAGTGAAGCGAGATCCGTGGACCCTTTTGATATGAATTCTTGACAACATTCTTTCATTAACTTAAATGATTCTTGACTCATTGGTATGCTGCTAGTTGAAACCTTATTTAGCCTTCTGGAAATGTTCACGATAGTCTCAATGATCACGTAATAGTAGGAAACTTCGGGATCCGTGGTTGATTTTCTTTTAAAGAAGTCAACTTCCAACGTTTGAAGCGTCTTTTCAAGGACATCAACGTTGGAAATTTTGTCGAATAACTTGGAAGCAGCAACATCGTAACCTGTTAATTCAATGATGTCGAGAGCAAAATGTGGTTGGGAGGCGCTGCTGCAATCCACGCTTTGAAGGTAAAGGCTTGTCAGAATCTGGAAGATCCAAAGGTTCGTAAAGTTAAGTCTTGAGAACAAATCAAGGATGTCTGCCTCTTCTTCAGTTATTTCACCATCATTTTCCTCGAAAACGTTATGGTGGGCTGACTCTGAAAGACACTCAAATCTATCCCAATCTGAATTATTGACACCAAGGTTAAGCAAGTCGGTGATGAATGAGAAAGTGTCTTTTCCTCCCTTTACCTGAACTTTGTTGACAATATTCGATATTTGCTCCTGCCCGCTCTTGGTTGTACTAAACTCCCCTATTACGTTGAGTAGTTTCTGATAGCTTCCTGGAAGATCTTCACATAGCGTGTTCATCACAAGACGTAGGTTTTGCTTTGTGAATAATTTCTTTTGAAGTTCAAACGCCATGCCACAGTCGCAAAACTTTGTGTCCAATAAGTTTACCACAATCGGTCCTCCGAGGACCTTTTTAACCAGGCTAAGAGACAAAACTTTTAGAGAAATGAGGCGAGCCAGTTCTTCGTTACTCGCGCTTCTTCTTTTCAGGAATATAGACATAAACTTGTTATATTCTGTCAAGTTTACAATCATCAACACCCTCATGTTCTTTCTCGCGTTTCTTAAGCTTTCTTCATCCCCGGAAGTTAACAGGCACTTCAAATTTGGCTGGAACACGCTGGGAAAATTATGTGATTCTTTTTTCACGCTCTGGATGCTATCACTGTCGATTTTCAAGGGAGACGTGCCGTCAGTTCGGCTATGAGGCTTTGCTAGACGCTCGACTTGAGCTTTTTCAGACTCATATGCTTCTATCAATTTTGTCTGAAGATCCGTGTCAATTTCAAGGGCCAGCGGGAATCTTTTCATGAAAAAGAGCCAGAAATCATTAAAGAGTAGAACGTTTTGAGAAGAAGCGTTTTGAGGAGCTAATTTCAATGAATGCAGGTGCAGAATTGTTTTCATCAGCAGAATATGGTCATTAATTAGCAAAGGGAACAGCTTATCATAATACATTAAAATGTCAACAAGGCATTCTAAGGATTCGAGGTCATTTAGAAGTTGGTGATAAACAACAAACTCAACCCATTTGTAAAATTGATGGTATACTTGGAGGTTGATACAGAATACCTTTAGCTTTTCGATTACATCGACTTTCCTCACAGTGCTCAAAGAGCCATCAATAGGAGAACAGATAACGTTCAAGTACCATTCCGAAGCCATCAATTTAATACTGTAAGGGACTCTTTTAATGAAGTCATAGTTTCCGTTTGAAAGTGACTCTTTCGCGACCTCAAGCATTTCCATCAACCTATCGTAATTGTAATTGTCATAGAATTCGGGATTAGATTCGTGAACATTTCTTAACACCATGTTATATTGAATCTTCATGAGTGGAGACATTTTGAGATTAATCAGAAGGTTGCAGTGGAAAAGCTTGTCGGAAGAATGCGTCAAGTAGAGCACTCCTGAACTAATCAGTTTTCTAATATAAGTAGGAACTTTCACGATTCCGTATCCAATGAAGACATTGAGAAGCTGATGCAACTTTGTTAAAGATACAGCGCATTTCAGATCTTCAGAATTAGTTTTAGCAAACACAAATACAAGAGCCCAGATTTTGTCCTCCAAGCTGTATTCAAGATTGCCATTCCTGGAGTTGAGCTTGAGTAGCAACAGCTTAGAAACTAGTTGTGACGCTTCGTAGTGTTGAGCACGAGAAGGATGTACTGCCCATAACATCATTTGGATTATTTGCTCGGCTTGTCGCAGCTTTTGATCTGCAAACGCTGCCCAATCATCACCAGGGCAGTTTTCATCCAATGCCTTAGTTAATTTGTAATCAATTCTTTTCAACTTAAGCACTGTACCAGGTACAAAAATGTTTTCAAGGTTGCTTGGCGTTTCACTGCCCGATCGAAGACTTTCGGTATCGGCGTCATGTAAAATAGTGTTAAACTTTAGCGAGTCATTTCTGTAAACAATTAATTCAAGCTTTTTCGAGGCTTCTGAGCCAATCCCATCGTCCTCCCGAATCCTATCGACCTGCAATATTTCGTAAAGACATTTTTTATAGATGTCCCAATTGTTGTTTGGAAAGACAAACGCTTCCATAGACTGTTCCTGGAAAACCTTTTCAATTAATCCTTTGAGTTTTGCTAGTATTGTTTTATTAACTTTGCTGTTTTTCTTGACATCGTTAATCAAGTATTGTTCGTCGTTAATCATAGATCTGCTGCTTGTGACCATGTAGTACTTGTACAAAAGAGCCTCCGT
The DNA here is from genome assembly GCA_030557885.1 of Lachancea quebecensis. Lineage (NCBI taxonomy): Eukaryota > Fungi > Ascomycota > Saccharomycetes > Saccharomycetales > Saccharomycetaceae > Lachancea > Lachancea quebecensis. The sequence goes on along the minus strand of JANIJM010000012.1, from coordinate 381,744 downwards.
CATTTTGTTCACCAAAAATAATTGTTGAGGATCCTCAGAATGCTTACAAGCTTCAAAAATGCCTCCCCAAAAGACTGTTAAGATATGGAGCGCCATTGGAAGACATTCAAAATTTTCGATCTTTGCTATGAAATCAACGAGCCAGTGATGAAAAAAGCTAGAGTCCATCAAGTTTAGGGAATAACAATTCCCAAGCAAGCCTAGGTAGTATTTTATCTTTTGCCTCCAGTTGCTCAGTTTCACGGGTTCATTGTAGTATTGGGTCATTTCGAACACCAGTCGCTCAAGAAGATACACCATAGTCTCAGACCACTCTTTCAATAACTTTCCAATCCCATCCTCGATTTGGGTAGTTCCTTGTTTATTCGCTACCATTTTCCATTCTAGTGAGAAACAACACTTTATGAGCCAAATAGCCCGAGGAATTGGAATTTGCTTGAGGTAACACTGCTCTAATAGCTGTCGACGCTTTAAGCCATGCGGAATTAATTTTGAAGTTTCTGAAAGAGAGGATTGAGGTGAACTGATTTCCTGAAGCCATAGCTCCCTTCTATGATCAGTTAGAGTTACACGCTTGGGTAGTGAAAAGCCTGGCCCAGAAAAGTCGCTTGGTAGTACGCTTTTCTTAGCCAAATTCGAGGAATTCGCTGTGATTCTGTTAATCTTCTCCTCCCTTATACGCACAACATCTGACAGTTGATCGGCAAGAAGCCCCGACACAGCTGGCAGAGACTCTTGAAGTGAGGACCTAGATGAAATGCTCTCAAAATTCACTTTGGCACTATTGTAGTATCCCTTTGATACAAAATTGAGGAATATTTTATCATCTAACGGAGTGTGCGACCATGGATCAAAATCTGGGTAGATTTCCTTGGTCTTTCCAGATGTCAAAGAGTGCAGGCCTTCCGGGGGGGTAAGAAGGTATTTACTCGGCATCTTAAGAATTCCTTGAAAACATTAGCTAGCTTATGTCCCGTCTCCAAAGAGATTGTACCTCTCGCTTTGTGCTGACTGTGAAGTATGCATGTATTTCAGAAAGTGATTTTTTTTAATTGAGCATCATAAAAAAATATTAGGCAGATAAGCCAAAGACGAATTCTACTGGGATTCAACTAAACCATTTACTTATTAGCTACGCTATTTTTTAGCTGCTCCAAAGAGGCTCGGTAATTCTCTTCAGCGTTTTCTGTGATTTCCAAAATGTTCCCAAGTTCTTCTTCCTCTTCGTAAAACTTAGGGTGACAGCCGTTGAGGTCCCTACTCAAATCACTGTCTATGTGATCTGACCAAAAGGTTTGTTCACCCTTCCCAACTAACATGTTGAAAGCTTTACCACTGGCTTGTGCTCTAGCGGTTCTTCCGCATCTGTGGACATACTGCTGTGAAGAGATAGGCAGGTCATAATTGATGACATGAGAGACATTGTTAATGTCAATACCACGAGACATGAGGTCTGTTGCTATCAAAACCTTTGTCTCTTTTTCCGAGCTTGAGGAAGCAAATTTTTTAATAAGTTTGTTGTTGAGACCCTTGGTGTTGTTTGAGTTGACGGATGCTATTTGAATGGGGAACTCAACAGGTAGAATCTTTTTGGTCACCAAGATTTCCAGCAGGGTTGCAAGCCTAATAGATGCTTCGTTGCTTCTCACGAAAACGAGGATTCTGGGGTCTGTGGTGGACAGTGCAGCTATCAACTGGAGGACGAAAAGAGGCTTGGCAAAGCTTTTCGCGGTCGGTATTTTGATGTTATATTCTTGCAGCTGTTTTGGTAGATGGTATAGCTTGACGGAGTCCATCATAAATAGTGATGGTCTATTTAATTGCAAACCATGAAGCTTCTCTGTGTTTGTTGTCAAAGTGGCACTGAAAACCATTTTAATGACGCTAACGGGGTGTGTTTCTGCTTTATCGATTTTAAGTCTCTCCATAATTACGGAGCACCAGTTTTGAAAAGACTGGTTTAAGAGACGGTCGGCTTCATCCAAAATCAAAAACTTCAAATTCTTCAAACTGAATGTGTTAAGCTGAAGGTGATCTACCAAACGACCAGGAGTAATGACTAAGATATCTGGTTCTTGGGCTTGAAATTTGCGATGTTCCTCCCGGAGGGAATTTTCCAGTTTAGAAATACCTGTGACAAGGCTGGTGCCTTGTGACAACTTTACTAACGTCTCAAAAACCTGGTGAATCAATATCTTGGTGGGCACGACTATTAGACACCGTAGTCTGTTTACTGTGCGCTTTGAAAGGCATTGTACCACTGGAATGGAGTATGCCAAAGTTTTACCCGAGCCCGTTGAAGCGTTCACTAATATATCACCGACCCGGCGCGGAAAACTCTTTTTGTTCACGCTCTGTGCAAAGTTCATCTTTGGCACAACAGTATCTAAAATCACAGTTTGTACAGGAAAGGCATTTTCCGAAAATTTCGAAGTCACATTATCAAGAAGCTTGTCATTTAGGATGTTTTTGTAGTCCGAAAACGGCTTGACCATTGAACTGTCGTATTGAACCCTTGCAGTATGGAGCCAAGCTGCTGATCTCCCTTTCGAATTTATGACTTCCGTGCTGGTCTGAGTATCCCTGACGATTTCAGGCTGAGGTATGGGTACTAGCTCATGCTGCTCGGTGTCTAAATTATCGTTTTCATCATCAGTGTGGACTAAATCAGAGGGTGCTAGTTTATCTTGAATTTGTAGCGTTTTTTGAAATCTCGAGTACACGCCTGAGTATTTGTTGCTCGTTACTTCTTCGTCGGCCACACCATCCATTTCAATGTCGCTCTTTTGATCGGCTTCATCTGAAGGGTTATCTTCTGGTGTGTCTTCTTCCTTGACTGCAGCTTCCTCTTCATCCGCATTCTCCTCTTCGTCCTCATCTTCATCACTATCCTCATCTTCATCACTATCCTCATCTTCATCACTATCCTCATTACTCTCAGCTCGCCTCTTCAGCGGTACAACTGGTTTTGATGTGCTCGCCTGTTCGCCTTGATCTACTGCAATAGATTGCACTGCTGTGGGGTCAAACCTAGCTGCAAACATCGCTCTAATTTCTTAATCTCTATTCAAATTGTCTAGTTAGCTCATCGCAGACCTAAACTAAACTTGGAAGATCGAAAAAAGTTTTTCGAAAACCATCTTCATCACAGTGCTGAAGCGAAAGGGCGCACCTGTCGCATCCGAAAATCACAAGCGCTCTCTCGTTGATACAATGCAATTCACTCTATCTCTGCTATCGAGATCAGCATGGAAGGGACCTAATATTGTTCCGCTTCCTGTGAAAGAAGCGCTCGCCAAGGGCGCGCCAATAAGAACTAATGCACGGTCAGCAACGATCCTACCTCAATTTGTAGGGTTGAAGTTTCAGGTGCACAATGGAAAAGAGTACGTTGCCTTTGAAGTTTCAGAGGACATGGTTGGCAGCAAGCTTGGGGAGTTCGCCCCAACCAGAAAGAGGTTCAGCTACACTCAAACAAAAAATAAGTGATCAAGTTATACAGCATGCACTTAATATGCCAGAAAAACCGTTGAGTCGTGGTGAGAGAAACTGCTGCGCTAGTTTGATTCCCGAGGGTGAGGGTACAAAGCTATTCTGGGCTTTCTGCGGGAGAGTGAGCAAAGAACTCTCAGTGGCTTGTAAATAGAAAATCAATTTAATGTTAAAAACCGTCATAAGTCGTAAGGTGGCAGGGCTCAAGGCCCAGTTTTTTATCATGCCTTTATTTCTTAATGCGTGTCTCTGTATCGCTTGAAACTGTGTAAAATTACACATTGGATCTTTCGCTTCCTGAAGACCCGCTCATTAGCTTTTCCTCACGTATCGCACCTGTGCGATCAACAGTTGGCCAATTTCCCCAGTTGGGCAGCCTTAGTACAAGGCACGTCGCATTATCAGAGTGTTTTCCACCAATCGCCGCTATGAATCTTATTACTTCCTCACTGACATATTGAGGCGAAGCAACCTTGAGACCACGCATATTCACAGTTGATGTGATGAGGTCTACAAGCTCTTGATCGCTCATAAGATCGGACACTCCATCCGTTATCAGACACACAAAGCACTCGTCGCCACCAAACTGGAGCTTGCTTCTTTCGGAGTGAGGCAGGAACTGGGTGTTTCCAATTAGGTAGGAGTAAATGTCAGGCTCGCAGGAAAGACCTTCTTGTTTACCGACATAGTCTCCAAATGATCTGGTATTAGCAAAATTGTTTAAAAACCTTGTTTCACCAAACGAATCTGTTTGAAAGCTAGTCCTCAATCGCCGTGACTCTCTTGATGAAGAAGGGTGGTGCATTTTTGTTAAACTGTGTGCAATGCCATTCTTATCACACAGAACAATTTTAGTATCACCAACCTGTGTGACAACAAGTTTGAGGAGGCCTTCCGAGTTTATGAAAAAGGTATCACCTATTGAATTTGGCTCGTCGTAAGGAGTCAAGAATATGCTAGAAGCTGTTGATCCACCAGTGACAACGTTCTTGTCTCCATGAGCTTCCTCTGAGCTTGCAGGCGCGCAGCACCGCCTTAGATCGAATCGCATGTAAGATAGAAAGATCCTCAAGCGCTCATTCTCTGTCAAAAGGCTTGTTTTGTCTATAATGTTGCCCCATTGGTCGAAAATCATCCTGGATCCCGATTTATCATCAAACAGGACTTGGTCCTGTTTCGTGTTACAAGTGGCAATAAACTTTTTGAAGTACTGCTCCTTTCGATCGTAAATCTTACCCCAGTATTTACCACCTATCACATCATTATACTGCTTCAGTAGTTCAAAGAATGCCTCACGCGAGGGGAAAGTAGCCGCAAGTTCGTTGTGAAGCTCACTGGCGAGCAGTTTCGATATCCGATTGCCCCCGTGCCCATCAAACACCGATAAATTGAGAATTGACTTGTTTAGTGGCAACTTCGTCGCCCAATATGCTTCTTTATCCTTTATTCCTTTATTCCAGAGACAGTTCATTTCGCTACCGACAGTGGGCATCTTGAGCATGTTGATTGAGTAGCTATCTTCGTTGGTAAGACGATTTATTCTGCTACTGCAGTGGCCTATGAATCCAGGGAATTTTTGGAGGTTCACGCGGAGCATTGGCGAACTTGACTCCCGAGATGTCGTACTATTCTTCACAGGCCCTGTATGGCGCATCCCTGAGGACTTCAACACCAAATTTGAAGGTTTCAGCAGCACGAATGGTTGAGACCTGCCCATTGCGTGTGCTTACAGTTGTTGTTAGGATTAGTGTCACTTGTAGCGATAACTAATATTTAGTTGCCCTATATTTTGGGTACTAAAGATATATCTTAGATCTAGACAAATGAACATAAACAGAAGAAATGAAGAGAGCAAGCTCTGCTACAAGAGCACGATGACTAGAGAGAGGCGCACCATCGCAGTGTAATTTTTTGAATCCCTTTTTCAACGATTTTGGGGGTTTTTATGGCAGCGAAAGTGACAAAGGGCACATCACGTCAGCACTGTGCAGCTTACCTCTTGGTGAAAGAAGAAAGGCATTGAGCCATCAAGTAGCTATTCTACAGCTAAAACGGACTCTAAAGGCTGTGATATAGCTTCCGCTTTTGGTTTGACAACCTCGGCAAAGAGCAAGGAATTTGTCAAGCAGTTAACAATAACGCGCCAAAGGAAGTAGATTACGGTACTATTTTGCCACTAATTTTGACGCCAAGATGACATTGATCCTTCTTCTCAAATGCTGCAGTTTTTAATGAAGAATTGCTGAAGACTAAACTCAGCAGATGGGCTTGGTGTTTAGAGCGAGAGTTTTCAAATTTCAGATGACATTGCAGCGGAATGTTCTCATTTATACAGCTAAGAAGCTAACTTTAAGCTGGCTGCCTCCGTTTCCCTACAAATACGAGCGTCTGTTAGTTTAGTAACACAATCTTTCGGAAGGCGTCAGAACGGTCTGCCCATCGAGGAGTCTAAAACTATATTTGGAAGAATCAATAATAGTATTAAAAAAGTACGGTGGGTAACCAGGACTCAGCCTGATCACACACTACCTGAATCTGACCTGAATTGTTCTCTTCAGTAAATGCACCCGCGACTGAGTGTCTAGTCTCTTCGTTATGACATGGCTCGCTCCAGTGCGGCGGTACTTCAGTGTCGTTTTCGTCGCCAATGACTTGTTGTCAAGCAATCCGCGGAACGCGCACGAACTTCTTGCTCCACTAGTCAAGCAATTGCTATCCTGACCATTATCTCGAGGTGCGGCTCATACTTATGGAGCCCTGTGGCTGCCCCAGTAGCCTCACGGTGAGCTGGTTTTATGTCTCACGATATACGGTGATCGGACTCATAGCACCATAAAATTTTAGAGCGTTAGGTTGGCAGGAAATCTCAGCGTGTATTCGGGCAACGCCAACTTCCGCCACACACAAACGCATGCTCTTCCCTAGTCTGACCAGCCGTTTCGCGCTAGGGCTTTCGAGGGTCTCGATGATACCGAGAGTTGCAGCTTCAAGCCCTGCAGTAGCAATGTTCTCGCCTTTTCGTGCGTTCTCAAACTGCCGACCAAATTGGGCCACCTTGAACCAAATCAAGAGAGGTGTAGAGCCCCCTAAACGCAAAAAAACCACTGTGTCCCCTGATCTTTACCAAAGTCCGCTGCGCAAGGGCGTGGTCTTGAGGGTCATGGTGCTGAAGCCAAAAAAGCCAAACTCTGCACAGCGCAAGGCATGCAGAGTGCGGCTAACCAATGGCAAAATTGTCTCTGCGTACATTCCAGGCGAGGGCCATAACGCTCAGGAACATAGCATTGTCTACGTCCGTGGAGGTCGTTGCCAGGATCTTCCCGGTGTCAAATACCGAGTCATCCGTGGAACTGGAGATCTTAGCGGTGTTGTCAACAGAATAACGTCCCGCTCTAAATATGGCGTCAAGAAGCCGCAGAAAGCATGAACTTAGTGAACGCTCTCAGGCCTGTAACTCGTGTAAATATCAGAACTGTATGTCACGCGTGTATAGTGATCCGTGATTTTTCAATAGGGGCCAATACACTACAATATCTAGGAATAGGTGAGTTAGCTTGAGATATACTTTGAAGTTCGACAATTGCAAGATATAGAGTCCAACTCTCGGTTATGTTGCACCTTAGACCAGAAAATCTGCTTGTGCAGAAAACACTCACAGAAGCCTGGAATGCGAGCAAGGCCGGTTCTCCGCTAACCCTTGATAGGGTTATCTCTGACTTCGACTACACTACGCTGCACGTTTCGAATTCGCCAGACGACAAGTCAATCTTGTGGCTGAGTATTAGGACCAAAGCATGGCAAAGTGTCCTAAAATGCGGCGGAGACTTTGCGGGCTACCTGAAGTCCAAATACAGCGGGTTCTCTGCTGTATCAGAGTGCTCTCCAGAGCAGGGATACGACTTTACGGTGCAAGTGGGTTTGGAAAGCCTAGAGGCAGACGCAATTGTTCAGCTATCCCTGATGAAAATCCATATCATGAGCTACCCCTTCCAGTTGGCATTCGATGAGTTCGCGCAGCTCTCGCAGCTTCCGGAGGGCTCCAACTCTAGCGACACGGTGCATCAGATCCAGTACCGTGATGACGAGAACATCTTCATCAAGCCATCCAGTGACCGTATTACCGTGATTTTCGAGACCTTTTTCCAAGACGAGACCGACAAAGTGTTCGGCAAGGTGTTCTTGCAGGAATTTGTTGACGCCAGAAAGCGCAACCGCAGTATCCAGTCGGCACCCCAGGTGCTTTTCTCGCACGAACCTCCGTTGGAGGCAGCGTCTCTCATGGCAGTACGTTCTGCTGACAAGAACAGACGCTTTATCACATTTGTGTTGTTTCCACGTCACTTTCAGACTCCGGAGCTCCAGTTCTCGTCTGTCTGCCATCTGTCCCTCTTTAGAAACTACTTTCACTACCACATCAAGTGCTCTAAGGCCTTCATGCATTCTAGGATGAGATACAGAGTTGACTCGTTCATCAAGGTCCTGAACAGAGCTAAAGTCGACGATGAGGAAGACGATGGCGAACAAACCACAAGGAGGACAATCACGGGCCGTAAGCTAGTATACTAAGATGTGTTTGTCACACGAAAATGCATTAGATAGTTCTGATCCACCCTTAGCTCGTAAATTCCAAAATTCGGGTGCCTTTGGAGAGCTGGATGATACGCTAGGTTACTTAAACACTGCCGATACGCAGCATGGTGCGTTAAGAGCTACTGGGACTGTTTAGCTTGAAAAGTCCCATTTCAACTGTTTTTTGTATAGATGGATTGTTGTTTCGTGTGTAATGCTCTACGAAAATTTTTCGAGGATTACAATAAAGTTAGGGACACAGGTTTAGTGGGTTAGATTGAACTTGTTGATTAAAAGAGTAAACCTTAAGGCTACTTCAACCTCCATGTCTTTCTTCGGATTCGACACTTCTCTTCCCAACCAAGGGAAAGGTGCCGGTCGCGAAAAAAGAACAGCGACACCGGATAAGCCTCTGGACTTTGACGAAACTTATCAGGGCCTTGGCGAATATGAGAATGAAGAGGATGACTACTTGAACAACGAGACGTTTGGAAATGCCACTGACCTTGGCACTGACTTCGATTTCGGCTACGGAAATGGTGAGATCAACAACGGCGCGGTGCCCACCGCCGCACAAGTTGACCACGGACGTTCCTACGCATCAGCTGCTACAACTGGACCTGCTGTGACAAACACAGGTTACGCAGCTGCTGCTCCGCACTCAATGGATGAGGGTATGGACTTCACCCCTATGGAGTCATTGTGGACCAACCAACCTATGATGATGCATCACCCTCAGCAGCCTCAGCACCCCCAGGTCCTCTCTATGGAGGAGTTGGAGAGACAGCAGCAGCAGCAACAGGTTGGTGTGTCGCATGGTCAGCAGCAAGCTTACATGGGAATGCCCCCTATGCCTCCAATGGGTTATGGCTATGCTCCTCAGGCCTTCATGCCCCAGGCTCAGGTTATGCCAGGTGCTGCTTACCCTTCTGCTCCTCAGGGTATGCCACCACAAGGCCTGGCTTTGCCCCCTCAGGGCATGCCTCCTCAGAGCATGCCACCTCCGGGCATGGCTCCACCCCAGTACCAGCAGCATACTCTGGCTATGCAGCAGCAGCCAGGCGCTCACCAACAGGCTGCTCACTTGGCACCCTCTGTTGTTAGCCCTCTTGCTCAGCAAGAACTTCAGCAGTCTCCTCACCTAGTCCAAAAAGCTGCCCATCCAGCTTCGGCCGCGGTGTCTGACTTTGCCACTCCCTCCCCTCCTCACCTTATCAACTCTAAAAGCGCCCAAGGACAGCCAAGACTCGGCTCCCCATCTCAAATGGCCCCATCATCCCAAGATTCGAGGGAGTCTACTCCTAGGGGTACTCGCAGGGGATCTATGAGGAAACATCAGGAACCGTTAAGCCAAGACGACTTCAAACGCTTGCAAGTTCGTCAGGCTAAAGTCGACAAGATCTTGAGACACAGTGGTGTGATGACTCCTCGTGACAAAGATTTCATAACAAGATACCAATTGTCCCAAATTGTTACTGATGATCCATACAATGAGGACTTCTACTTTCAAGTATACAAAATCATTCAACGCGGTGGTATTGTCGGCGAATCCAACAAGGGCCTCATTGCGCGCGCTTACTTGGAGCATTCTGGTCACCGCCTAGGCGGGCGTTACAAGCGTGCCGATGTTGCACTGCAAAGGATGCAAAGCCAGGTCGAGAAAGCCGTGACTGTGGCTAAGGAGAGGCCCCAGAAAAACCGCGAGAATTTTGACGGTGCTAAGGAAGGCGTATTGGGTAAAATCTCTTCTGCAAAGAACAGCAAGGCCCCCAGAAGACAGCTCCAGATTCCTCAGCAAAGAGATGAAGATGAAGATATCAGCTCTTCAGCGATTGAAGATGTTGTTGAGTCTTTGAACGGTGTGGACATTTCATCTTCATCTAGGGCAAGGAGAAGATCATCGTATGCTTTCCGCTCGGTCGACCAACGCGCTGTGTTGAGCCGCTCCGGAGGTAGAAAGTTTGTTTTGTCTCTGATCGAGACTGTCTATGCTGAAGTTTTAGACCTGGAAGCCTTGTTGAGAAGTGGCAAAGAAACTGATAGCACTCATTTGTGGGAGTCTCTGCACATTGCTGATGACGCTTACGAGGTGTCACCCTTTATCTCGATTCTTTCCTTCGACAAAGGAGTGAAAATAATGCCTCGTATCTTCAACTTTTTGAGTAAGGAGCAAAAACTGAAGCTTCTCTATTGCTTCTTCAGCGAACTTTCACACTTGAACATAATTGTCACCAGTTCTTACAAGACTAACCCAGACCCTTCGGATTCGCAGCTCAAAAAGATTGAGCTTTTCCAGTCCGTATTCCTAAAAATTATTGTGTCTTTCCTGTCTAGCTCTGCAGAGTTCCTAGAAGTGCTGGGTCTACTGCTGGCGCTAGTCAAGAACAACAACGTTTCTTTTATCAGCACCTCTAAAATAGGTTTGAACCTAGTCACCGTGCTAATTTCTCGCGCAGCACTCATCAAGCAGGACGTTAGTCGAGGAAGCGTTCTATCCACCGTCGAGGCATCTTCTTGGAATGAAATTTATGATAAGCTGTTTACAGCATTAGAGACTAAGCTTGCTGCAGTATTCCCTCCCGAAGAATATACGTCTAGAGTTGTTGTCACTTCATCCAACGGTACGCCTACTTCCGCAACTGTTGGACAGTCCAGTGGTCACCAGTTCTATGACCAATCTTATATTTGGCAGTTTTTGGCCTCCCTTGCTTTAAGCGGTAAGCTGAATCACCAACGTGTGATCATTGATGAGATTCGGGAAGAGATTTTTGGCACTATAAGCAGAGCCGAGCAACTGGTAAAGAACGTTCCGGCTGAGGAGCAACAAATCGCCCTATACCAACGCGACAAGCTATATCAGGACTTGAACCTGTTTTTGAATGTAATGGGCTTAGTGGCACGCGATGGAGAGATCAGTGAGCTTAAGTAGAAGCTTTCAGAGCCCTTCTGAGAGTCTATGCTGTCTCCTCGCCTTGTTTATGTACTATATACTGCCAGAACTATTTGTTACAACCACAGTCAATGGCTCGTCTTTAATGCCTTTAAATGAGATCAAGATCCTTAATTATTAGCAATCACAGCTTGGGAGAACAACTAGTAGTTAAAGGTTGCGCGCATTGGAACCATGGGTCGGGAATCTGACCATAAAAAGGTCGCAAATAAGCTAGACCTAGTTGCACATCTCTTTTTGATCTATTTGAGCCATTCGTCACTTCTAGCAGACAATGTCAATGTTCAGGTTAAGGATATTGGTAAGAAAAACATCGAGTTCAACATCAACGTTGATGCCGAAAGCGCTTGTACAAAGCTAAACCTTGAGAGATGTGATGAACCTCTTGAAGTTATTGTCATGGACATGAGCGGTGGAGAGAAATGTATGGTAAGTTTGTGTTACCAAGACAAGGCGCTAAAACAGGGGATATTCAACTATTTGAGAGATATCGTACCCGAAGCAGACAAAATAGTGTTTCCGCTGGAAAAGTCGCAGGTTGTCGACTACTACACAGATCTGGTGGACTGGAATTTAGATGCTAAGTTTCGCTTGAAAGACCAGCCTAGTCAGAAGCCGTTGTACCTCCGCGAAAGGGAAGGAAATTCGTCGCCCTCCGCGGTGCACGAGAAGCTGGAAAATCTTAAGTTTGGCAATGCGCCCGCACCTCAGAGTTCGTCGCATTCAACAAATCCTTACACAGATGTTCCAAGTTTCGAAGATGAGTATGAAATCCAGCAACAGCCAGGAATTCCTGTCACAGGCACCTTTGGGGTACCAGGTCTCGCTGCCCCGGATGCGAGCATCGGTTATGGCGATCAGGATCTATATCCTGGAGGTCAAAAGTATCCAAACTTGCAAGACCCGTCATCGCGGTTTCCTGCTGCGCAGCGCCAGCCCGGCCAAGGAGGAATGATTTTTGATCCGTTCCACACTGGCCAGGGCGACTCGCGTTCAAATCCGCTGGGAGGCAAAGGGCCCACGGGACCATCGCCTCCATTTCCGGGCGCCCGTTTCGATGACCCGTTTGGGAGGGCTTCGCGTCAAGGTGGGGGCGGCGGCTTTATTTAGTAAAATGTGCTTTGGTTTGTCTATTATAGTGTAAACTGCTATTCAAAAAACTGGTATCGGTATTTGTGATTAAAGAGAATTTTCTTGAGTGTAAACAGCTAGAGTCTCGCCGTCGTGCTTGTAAACCATCACTTGAATACCAGCGTCTCTCAATAGCGCGAAACCTTCCTCATCAACCTTCGCCTGGTTGATCTGTACTATATCCTCAAGGCGACTTTTCGCAACGCCAGAAGCCTCTATAACGTTGCAGTTTTGGTCAAATGCCAGCAGCCCTATCGCGTTCGGGACTAGTTGGGCCAGTCTAGCCTTGGTAGTTGAATGAGAGCTCATTTGTGACAGTTCCAGTACTCCCTGCAGTAGCTACGCTTACTAGAGATTTGATTGACATAAATAACATTGATACTTCTAGTTCACGTGAGATGAATATTAAGTCACAAGAAGCTTATCAAACAGCTGAGGAAGCAATTTAGGCCGACCAGGCGCTTTCACAATAGACGCTCTTGCTCCCTAACGAGACCATTCCTCTCGCCACTAAACATGGTCCTCAGCTGAGCTCAATTCCTTTCTGGTGCTTTGAATGGGGACCAGGTCCTCTCGTACGCCGTTTAAATGGATCTCAAATTCCACGTATGAATCTTAATTAGACCTTGCAGTTCAACAGCTCGAGGAAGAATTACCGCTAGTGGCAGAATATTGAACCGGTTGAAATGTTTTGGTTAATATTGCTCGTCGCAGCCGGTCTCACCGCAGTATGCTCCTTTCTCTCCGTGAATCGCTACTTGTCTTTCAAGTTGCATAAAAACACACTTCCCTTTACTTTGGCAACTCTTCTAATCAACATGTGGATTCTGCTTGCAATCACATACCTCCTGCCACTTGATGTGTTTTATGCTGCCAGAGCGTCTCAAGACAAATCCAGCGCAGGTCTAAACGGTACAGCTTTGGCGCAGTCCACGCCGCGTCCCTTGGCTCGCGGGCTCACTTCAGTGAGAGAATTGACTGAAGGCGTCGCAGAAGATAATGGCGGGAATCTCCCTGACTTTTCTGCTCTTTGGTATGGAATCTACTGGCTAGAATTTTTTATCTGCTGGTTTGTACTTCCTGTGTTGATATCCTACTTGGATTTGAAATACCTCTTTCCGCCACAGCTGTACGTTTCGCAGCGGAAAACTGTCTTCCAACGTATCAAGAAGGCAGTCATGGTCAATATCAAATTTTATGCCTTATGCGCGCTGGGCTTGCTGGGTGGTATTCTTTACCTGGTGTTTGGTACAAATAGAGGGCTCGTGGATCTGAAGCCTCTCATCATTTCTTTCTCGCATCTGTACTCATTATCCTACACGTTAATTCTTCTCTCTATGGGGCTTATCCTGCTTCCTAAGGCGCTGCTCACCAACCGAACTGACGAAAATAAGTTGTTTATCGATTTGAGCAAGAGTAATGACGAGTCCAATGATGCCAAGATGGCAATGACAGACTATGCCAGTAAAATCCTTTCAGTCCGCGAAGTCATCAATGGTGATGTTGCTTTGGCGCAGGCGATCAATGAGTGCAAACTTGAAGTGCAGTCTTTAGTTAATGAGACCCAAATTAGCCTCCCTCATTTGTCTAGCGGTGATCAGCATATCAGCCTGGAAAAGATCAACAAGTATTACAACGGCTTTAAGAAAGAGTACTATAATTACTTGTACTATCAGGCTAAATCTGATCGTGTTATTCATGATCTCGCGCAATCTCAAGTCAAAACCATTTCGGCCACGAAGAGCGCTGTGCGGTTGGCATTTGGCGCTGGCTGCTTGCTTCTCTCGATATTGGTTGTTTTTTTAGAGTTCACACCCTCAAAATTTGCACATTCTAAACTCTTCCAGGGCACAAGCTGGCTTAACTTTCTGCTTGAAATTTCGATCCTTGTCTACAACACGTTTGCTTCCCTTTATGCCATGAGTTGCTTCAAGTGGCAAAATCTGCACTTGATTCCCAATGGCCACAGCAGTCCCAAAAATGCCTTGTACTATTCCTTATATTCGAGCAGATTACTGCTGCCTCTTTGCTTCAACTTTATGGCCCTCATTTCGCATGACGCTGGCGCACCTGAATGCAGCTTCGAGAAAGTTTTGTATAAGGACTTGAAGCTTATTCCACTCGTTGACATTTTGAATCGATACTTGCCTGTGTTTTTTATTATAGCCGTTCCGGTTGGATACTTTCTTGATCTCAAGAATAGAGTTCTCGTTAGGGTATTGGGCAAGGAGTATTGCTATGAGCTCTTTGGCATCTTCACAGATCCTGCGCCTCAGAGTGATGCTAGTGCTGAGTCTTCGCGTGAAGTGTCTCAAGCTATAGATAGATCTCGTTTGGATGAAGACTATGAGTATTCTCTGCAGGATGGTAGGTACTTGTTTCAAAGAGCAACTTCCAATTACAATCTACGTGAAGACAGTGTAGACAATGATAGACGTGCGTACGTTTAAGGAAGCCTCAGTCGTGCGCAGGCGTATGCGGCGTAGCTTCACTAGATGTAGATATTGCATGTTATGCCAGGTATTGAAACCAGTTGGTGTCTTCCAAACCGAATCTTAGCAATGGTTAGTAAAAATCTAACCTACTACTTAAAAACACGTAAGCTTGAGAAACCTTTTTCTCTGGTATGTATAAGTCGTTATTCTCGGTGAACTCATCATCGCCTCGACCCTTTTATTTATCATGATGTGATTTTTACTTCCTTCGAGAAAGAGTGAACTTAATACCCTAAAGATTAAATTAGCGACACTCATGAATTTGGAAACACTTTTGGGGTATGGATATGTTATTCCATGGTCAGTCTCGATTTACCCGGTTGTCTGGCACAATTGGCGACATGGCTCTGCCTCAGCGATGTCAATTGATTTCGTGATAATCAATGTCTTCGGGTACCTGTACCTTCTATTATCCCTTTGGTTGCAATTGTTTTGTTGGCAGACGGGGCAAGAACACGAACGAATTGAACGCCCAAAGGTTACGTCTTTTGACTTTTACTACTGTTTGCATGGAGTTGTGATGAATATGGTGGTGGTTAGTCAAGTCCTTTGGGGATCTCGTTTCTGGAACTTCAAAAGCGGAGGATCCTCGAGAATGAAGCCCCTGTATCGCAAGATGCTAATTGGTAGTATAATCGTGGCCTCGCTTTCGGCCGGTCAGTTCTTGACCCATATCTTCCAAATGGGCTGGAACAACGACAGCACCTTAGCATTCTCAAATACGCTTTATGCGCTCAAGATCTCAATGTCCCTTATAAAGTATTTACCTCAAGTTAAGCATAACTTTGAGCGGAAAACTCTGCGTGGTTTCCCCATTCAAAGTATTGCGTGCGATGTTATGGGCAGCTTGTGTTCTCTGGGGCAGTTAGTGGTGCAGGTCACCCGCGACCGCACACCTCTGACGGCAGCGGTCTTGAGCGCTAACTTCGGACGTATCGGAATCGCCGTCGTAACATTATTCTTTAACTTCATCTACATATCGCAATGGCTTGTGTACGGACAGTAAAATTAGGCCGTCCGTTTCTATGGAAAGAGGGCTGTATTCTTAGCTATTAATTAACGCTACACCCTGCTTATGTAGACCAGCCAGGACGTGGTTTTTCATACTTAGATTCTGTGATAGTTGTTTGCAGGTACTTTCAGGACATGAATTTAGAGACTTCGTAATGCTATTCGGGTACTGGAGGCGATGGCGATATTTGAGATGCATCGGTGTTCACCAAAAATTTGTACTTCTTCTTGGTAACTTGAACATCCGTGAGGGCGTCATCATCTACAAACCATGCCACACGGCCAGCGGCGCCTTCGTTAACTATACTGCTAGGCAGCCCTTTCTCAGGACGTTCCATGATGGTTTTCACAACGGGGGCCTTGGTTGCACCTTCCACCACAAACGTTACCTGATGAGAGTGGCATATCACGGGAATTGTCAAGGATATTCTGTTAGAGGGACCACTGGGGGCGTTTGTCACAGGGACGACCCAAGCGAGATTTTCGCGCAAGTTTTCCGAAAAGTTCGGGAAGAGAGAGGCAATATGGCCGTCGGGAGCGCAACCCAGCAAGAACAAGTCAAACATCGGTAGTTTCACGGAGTCTCTGCCTGCAAAGCCCTTGATAAGCTCTTTCTCGTAGTCGTCGGCGCATTCCTGAGGGTCATTAATGAGGGATTCGTTTATATGATAGACGCGGGGTGTACCATAGGTACGGGTGTCAATGAGGTCCAAGATCTTCCGTTTCGTGTTGCCAAAGTTCGACTCGGAAGATTCAAAAGGCACGAGTCTTTCATCCGCAAAGTAAATATCCCATTTTCCCCAGAGCACGTCTTGGCGTTTCAGAAGCCCCTCATGGAGAACTTGAATCAGCGACCCTCCTGAGAGTGCAATTTTGAATTGCTTCTCTTTAATTTTTTTGAGCTTGCTGCTGCTAGGGCCACGAAGCCCGGATGCGGCAGCGCTATGGCTATGTCCGATACTTCGCGAGCTGGACTGTCGAGAGACAGGCGCGTTACCAGTACCATTGCTACCAGGAACGTTGAGACTACTGCTGTTGGCCGGTGTGCTATTGCTACCGCCGGTGTTCTTCAGCGAATATGGCTCCTTGGAGAGAGCGAGATTCTGCGCGTGCACGACATGGTCCGCAACAGCCTCTGCGACGCCTGCAAACTCGTGAAACGCAAAAACGCGAGGCACTGTGGTTGTCATGGTGGTTGGAAGCTCAAACTGATTGCTGGAAGTCTTATATCTGGTTCACCCGTGAACAAACTATGGTTGCCTAAGAAGCTATTAAAATAAGCTCTATGCAGGGGAAAACTTGCACCACTGGTCGATTCTTGTGCTAGCGTCTGTTTCACAAACGTCAGTGCCTATGAGAGCTTTTCGGGTTGATCGGTTACACTTCTTGTTACCGCCTCTTGAAGCACTTCCTATAGTCACTGGTTTGCGTGAAAACCTTATTTGCAAGATAGTGGAAAAGTCAGGAGCATATCACATGTTTTCGTATAAAAATATTCATATAAAAATACGTATATATCACGTGACTGTGAAGTCGCGACGTAGTGTACCAAGGCATCAGCCAGTTATCAACGCTTTCCGATAGTATACTTTCGATTTAGTGTGAATGTCCGCACTCGGTCTCTGCTGTATAATGCCCTTATCTTGAGCGGGTTTTGAAACTCTCGAAAATGCACGTTTTAGTGCAAGAGAAATGCTACCGGCGCGACGGCACACAAGAGAAGACCGAGTATCATAGGCTTAAAATGAAGGGATTTGAGACATTTAATTCCGTAAAACTGTGAATTGATCTTTAGCATACTTTGCAAAGACAGACTGCTTGTTCATCATTCACGTGATTTAGAGACGGATTCTGGGTTATGAACGAACGCGTAGCAGTGAAACACCCTGGCGGTCTTGAGTCCGCTCTTCAGACTATTGCCAAGTACTCACTCTTAACTCCGAGAATTCTTGCAACAATATTTTTATTATCGCGCAGCACACGCTCCGAGTTGAGAGCCCTAGAGCGCGGCGAAAAACACGGCAAAGGTGTACGCAGTAGTTTCATAGGTAGCCTTGGAGGCTTAGACACGCCTGTTAACCTTCTTCTTTAGGGTGTTCCATCTTCGACATCTCTTCCTACACTTAACGAAACCATTCTTACGGTAAGCACTCTCGTATTCACAGTATATGAATTCAGTTGTGTTTATATACAGGGGAAGTTTATTCAACTGTCAACAGCAAACGGAAGCTTCAGTAGCACAGGGTTAGCTCATCCTTCTAGTTACGGCCGAAGCTGTTTTTATGTCGCGGCCCTCTGGCCACCAAGTCCGCGATGCCCTAGTTTTGGAAAACTTGTAGTGCACTCTCCAGTTTTGTGAGCATTTCTTGCCACTCGCCTTCAAGTGTGCTTAGCACTGTCACCGCGCCGCCTGCACCCAGGCGCCAAGTACGGGCGTTGTCGTAAGAAAACATACAGCGGATATTCACAGACCAATCGCCCCGGTCGTTGCAGCTCATGTACCCTGTCACGCCAGAGTACACGCCGCGCGCACTAGATGCCGATATGTGCGAGTTCAACTCTTTTTCAATCTCGTCATGAAGTAGCTCAACGGTTTTTCTCTTGGGGGCTCCTGTCATGGATCCTGGAGGAAGCGAGTGTTGCAGTAAATCGATCCCAGAATATGGAGCCTGCCGCAGTCCGTGTCCCCTGACTACGCTCACCAACTGGTAAACTGTCTCATACTCCTCTACAGACATGAGCTCGTCCACTGTCACGACATCCAATAATTCATAAAGGTCATTGCGAATGAGATCTAGGATCATCAAGTTTTCACCGAACTCCTTAGGAGTTTTAAGAATCTTTGTTGCAAGTTCGCGCGTGGTATTTCCATCTTTCTTCACAGTACCTTTTATGGGCCGTAGCTCGCAAGTGTCTGAGTCCCATTTCAAAAACCGCTCAGGAGAAGTTGATAGCAGACATAAATCCGAGTGACCATGTTCAATATCAGTGAACTCAAAGAAACTAGAAAATGGAGCAGGGTTACGGCAAATGAGGGTTTGGAATATTCTCCAGGGTTCAATCCGCTTGCTGGGAACCACTCGAGTCTGCGTCGTCAGACAAACCTCGTAAGAGTCACCTTTGTTAAGATACTTTTGCGACTTGTTGTAGGCTTCCGTGTACGACTCTTTTGTAGGCATTGTGATGTCGTACTCCACCCCGTCTGGTAGTTGAAGCAGACGCGCCTCCGGCTTTGCGCCTTGTACTATCTTCATGACCATGCTTCGAACATCCTCTGGAAAACTGTTGTTGAGCGAAATCAGCATTAAAGCTCCCTTTTGATAGTCCACAATCACGCTGTTTTCAACATAAACCATTTTAGCATCAGGCACAAGTTTGCCTTTGCAATCATGAACAGTAAACTGCCCCATTTCATAACCCATAACACCGACTAGGCCTCCTATGAAAGGGATCTCGGGGTTGTTTGCCATCAGTTTTGGTTGCATGAATGTTCCCAATGTCTTCCAAAACTCATGCTTGCTTTGGTTTATAATTTCAACGCCATCGCATGACACCCCAGTCTCGGCAGCAGATGCGAAGCCAGCAAGAGAGACTCTTGAGTCACGCCATTGGTGTACTAATGTCCTATGCACTTGATCATAATGGGTATAGACAGTAGAACGCTCATTAGGCAAAGCTATGATTGAAAACTCGCCTCTATTTTCGTGAATGGTGGAAGATGACATTAGGAAGAAGGGACTTGTTAGCGATTTGCAAATCTGCAGCGCCAGTAGAGTACATGGCTCAATTTGAAACTCTTCAATTTGAATTTCTTGGAATTGGAGGGCTTTTTTTGGATAGATGCTGCTTTTATCAATTGTCTGATCGAGGCTACAGATGACATCTTGTGCGATAGTAAGATTTTTGCCCGCATCAACTTGAACTCGATCTTGCTTGTGCCTCTCAGTGATTTCAAGGAAGTT
This sequence comes from Lachancea quebecensis, assembly GCA_030557885.1. Taxonomy (NCBI): domain Eukaryota; kingdom Fungi; phylum Ascomycota; class Saccharomycetes; order Saccharomycetales; family Saccharomycetaceae; genus Lachancea; species Lachancea quebecensis. Next base: position 362,134 of record JANIJM010000012.1, on the reverse strand, counting down.
TCTTATCAGCTTTCCGCCGAGCTCAGAACAGCATGACTCAGGATGGTACTGGACGCCATACCAAGGCTTATTCGCGATCTGTGCACCCATAAGAACAAATTCTCCCTCGTCATCCGTATACGCTAACGGTATAATGCGAGAAACATCGGAGTTCTTGCGGTTCACATGTAAAGAGTGGTACCGCACGGACTTGAACGAAGAGGGGTATCCTTCAAAGAGCGAGCCCACAGTTCCCGCATCGCCGCTTAGTTTGACGTCATAAACTTGACCGTGTTTGATACTAGACAGCTGTTCAATTGTACAACCCATGCTCTTGCACATAAGCTGGAAGCCTAAGCAGACACCTAGTACAGGCAAATCAACTTGGCGTGCAAACAGCTGGTCCATGAACCCCACGTCAGCGAATCCATTCTCAGGATTTCCAGGTCCTGGCCCTAACACAATACAGTCAAAGCACTGAAGATCTTCCCAGAAACGTTCGATATCTTCGCCGTAACTGTCGAAATGGATGATTGTTACATGCTGGCCTTGGTCCCGAATTAAACTAACCAGATTGTAGGTAAAAGAGTCATAGAAATCGACAAATAAAACATTGAGAACCATACCACCGATTCACACGCAGGCTAGAAGCTTGAATCCCACTGCTCTTTGGTCTTCTTATTGGTCTTTATCGCATCTCTTCTCTACATGAGGGCCCTTATAATATCAAAAAATTTGTCCCATTGGCAAGACGAACTAGACGAGTTTAGTGAGCGAGACGACACTAAAATGATTGAAGTCGAGGTCAATGATCGATTGGGAAAGAAGACTCGAGTCAAGTGCGATGCTGAGGATACTGTTGGTGATTTCAAGAAAGTTTTAGCGCTTCAATTGGGCGTTTCATGGGCCAAGATTGTGTTGCGAAAGGGAGGAGCTGAGCTCAAAAACCACATTACTCTCGATGACTACGAGATCCATGATCAAACGTATTTGGAATTGTACTATTTGTAACTGACGCTTGGGCGTGCTTCGTATGGAACAGGCCGAAAGGCTGGTCGTGTTAAGGGAAGCTTGGAAGATTGTTACGAACGCTATAGAAAGCAAAGCGATATTATTTCGGTAGTTTCACTAAATAGAGGAGGCGAAAATCTGATTGTAGGTCCAAAGCACCTTTCTTCCTTCCTTTGGTTATTTTGCGCGCGTTGGCAATTGGTTTAGGTTCCTTACTCTGTGCTGCAACACCAGCACATAAACCATAAAATTAGAATCTTAGCCTCTAAAGTGGAACAAACGCAGCTTGTACTTCAAGGGACCCAGTAGGATTTGTAGCGGTGATTACGGACATGTTGTATTTGTTAATTTACACGCAAATAGTAGATATGTTGAACACTCTTTCTAGAAGAGCTTTTGGAAGCCAAAAAAGCTTGGCGTTTTCTAGTGTTATTTTCGGAATTCTGCCTTATCAGCTTAACTGACTGCTAGTTGAAGCGGCCCATCGCTGAAGCACTGTGGAAGATAGTAAAGCAGGCCGCTCAATTCCAGTAAAACGGTCAATGCTGCAACGCAGGATCTGGGAATGAAGCTCCAAGAAAAATAGATGACGATAAGCCAACCAAGTTCTAATTAACACAAGGTTCTTAAGCCTCTTACCCAAGTGCAAAAGTTGCCTTGCTTGTCGCAGAACATTTAAAGCTGTTCCTTTGACGAGTAAATTGATGTTAGCAAGCGGGGAATCTTGGGTAAGTAATGATGGTATGTGCAGCTTCTTGGTCCCGGTAGCTTGTAACTTAATCTGACTACCGAACACTTGTGAAGAAGACGTGAGAATAAGCCGCCAGTCTCCAAAATAGTGAGCCATTTTCGATAAGTGAGAACTTTTGAAGCTTATAAAAGTTCTCAGCTAGCCTGGAAATTTGTAGCTTGCAAAGGCCAGGAAACGTTGATGTTTTGCAATATTGATGTAGTGGCTTTGCCATTATTCGACTTGAACAGTGCAGCCGTTGGAAAATTCCCCTGGGTATTGCGAAGCTTCATGCAACCAACCAGCTGTAAACACTTGCAATGTTGGTCGATAAAAGATTTGTTGGAAAGCATTTTGCAGACTGATGCTACTCAGTGAACTGGATTAAAGCCTGGTACAAATGGTTGTCATGATGAGGATGCAATATTATTTCCCCAGTAGATGGATTGTTGACTCTTCGTCGCAAACCCGCCTGTTTCCGTAGATAATGTAAAGCCAACTTTCATGGAGAACTACATTCACAGAAAGTATTCGACATGCCGCCGGGATGCCGATGCAGCTTGATATTCATCAGAGAACACGTCTCCGCCGCGTTCGTCAAAGAATTCATTCAAGAATGCATTGTTATTGGTTATTTGCCCCGATGTGGACGCATGGTGAAGCAATTTGTTTTCAGGCGCCTCTTCAAACACGTTGAAATACCCGTTATCTTTATCGTAAAGTTCTAAAATTGAAGCCTTATTTCCGCATCGGTAGCAGTAGTTTGGAGCGGACCACACGGTAGTAACTAGACCTCCAAAATAAACCTGGTACCCCTCGTTGCAAAGCTGATGTGCGCGGTATATCTTGGACATTCCGTTGAGCTGCAAAAACTTCTCAACGACACTACGGCCGAATGTATAGCCCGCGCCGCGGGGCGAAACTTGAAAGTGCGGGGAGCTAGATTCCAGGCCTGTATTGCGCCCATCTCTGGCGTCCTGACCTCCAGTCTCTTCTGGATCCGACCAAACTAAGTCTGCCATTGCGCCGTCGTGAGGAATCTCGCGGAATCGATCAATTACACGGATTTGGTCTACTGTCTGCACATTCGGTGACAACCCACCATGCACGCAAAACAATTCATCGTCCACCACACAACACAGTGCTAGGTAGTCAAACACATCTGTAAATTGCCTCCACACGTCGCTACTACCTCCGTATTTGTTCACGCATTCTGTATAAAATCCATAACTTTGTGTAATCTGTCGAGATTCGTGATTTCCACGAAGCAGCTGAATCCGGCTCGGCCACCGCAGTTTGAGCACCATTAACAATGTCCACGTCTCTACACTGTATAGCCCGCGATCCACGTAGTCTCCTAAAAACAAGTAATTTGTATCTGGCGCCGCACCACCAATGTGAAAGATCTCTAAAAGATCGTGGAATTGCCCATGAATGTCCCCAACAACTGTCACTGGCGTCGATATGTGCACTACATTAGATTCTCGGACCAGCTTCTCCTTAAGTTTGAAACACAAGGCGCGGATAGTGGCCTCTGGTAGCAATTCTCCAGCATAAAGACGCTCCAGACATCTATCAAGCTCCATTTCACGGTGCTTAGGCTGTTCTTCGGTGCACGATGAGTTTCTACTCTAATTCCTCAAATATATGTCAAAAACTAGATTATTGCCAAAGACAATTAAGAACCCACCACACCTGGAAAACGACTCAAAACATGGCGGAGAAGGACTACTTTAGCTTCAAACAGGGGTACACCCTGGAGGACCGTGGTGCACCGTCGGGGCGACACAAAGCACGGACTCGACTGCGGTCCGGAGGCCCAGGGACGGGTCCCTCAAGGTCCTTTTCGCCTTCTCGTCAGGGCCCGCGCTCACCGGGATATTACACGGCCAACTCACTTCGTAGCCCGCCGGTTGCCGCGGGCAGTTCGCCTTTGAGTACCATGAAGCTTGGTGGAAGCGCTAAACACGCAATGGGAGCGGCGATGGCAAATGCGATGGGTAGCTCAATGGGCATGGCAGGTCCACCCGGCGGGCGCAAAAGTCGTAATCCATCAGTATCTGGTCCCAGCCCGAATGTCTCTGGTGGTGGTGGAGGAAATATGAGCGCGAGCTCGAGCATGAGCGTGACTTCGCCCGGTCGCCAACATAGAGCAAACTCTCTTTCCCTAAGTAGCACTCGTATGTCGTCGACACAAAGCGCAGAATCAAGCGCCAGCGTGACGCCTACACTTGTGTTGCCGCCAAACTTGGCCTCTCTCAACTCGCAAAGTACTTCGAATATGAGCTTGCAAGGAGGGGCAGGGCACAGCACGTCCAGCAGCTCAGCGTCGCTGAAGCCGATGCAAAAGCAGTATGTGCTCAACGAGGAGCTATATCTTAACCGCATGAAGAACAGCAACCTCGACGATTACTATACGCGAGGCATTGCAGCGTCTGCAAATGATGACGAGGATGAAACAGATACAGATGCGGAAGACACGGATGCAGACGAGTCAGCCTTTGGCACCAACTTCTTTACCACCACAGAAAAGGGTGGCGCATTGAAGTTTGATGACGAGCTTATTACCATTAGCCCAAAGTTTTTGCTTGCCCGAATGGATTGGCTGAGAAATGCTGACCCAGAAAGCCCAGATGTTAAAGGTCTGCTGGGATCTCAACAACGCCTTCCATCTGGACCCAGCACAGGGAGAACTTTATTCGCAACTGCTTCACCCCCTACTGCTGAAGGAAACAGCTACGGCTATATACAAAGATTGGCTAAGAATTCTCACGTTCTAGAACGGCTTGAATGGCAGGCGATGCTAGCTAACGTTTTGAAGGGCGATATAGTGAAAAGCGAAAAGAGCAAAATTGCGTACCAAGGCGGCAGGCTCAACACGAGCAGCCAATACGCAGACGAGTTGTGGCTCGAACTAAAAGCTTGGATGAATTGCAGGACAATTGAGGAGGAGAAGACAACCCTTAATTACCTTAGAAATTCTACAGACTCTGTTTTCCAGGAAATTATGGACATGGAATTTGCCGATGAAGTCCCTGTGGAGACGGCTGTGGCCACGATAAAACCTTTAATTGATAGATACCATCAGGTCACATCGTACTGGAGAACGGAACAACACATGCACTATGATAAGCCTATCACTGGTCGCGAAGAATTTAATCACCGTGTTGCGGCTATGAACACTTTTTTGACCTTGAAGCAAGCATTCGAATGCGAAATTGAGGCGCTAAAAAAATGGACAGGTAATGACTCTCTGGACGTCAAGTTTACAAATACGTTTTATGACATTGAAGGCGTCTACAAAAATGACCGTCCGTTTGCGGAGCAGATACTGAAAGAGAGGGACATTGAGAGTATATTTCAGAAAAAGCTCTTTTATAGGCACGCGCCATGGATTCTTAAGGCCAAAGTCTCTATTTTCACGCTATCTCAAACCGTGAAAGAAATGAACTTGCCACTTCTTCACAATGAGCTTGAAATTCTTTTAATGTTTCCCTTCAAGTTAGTCAAGGAGATCATTCTCATTCGCATAGAATATGCGAAGAAGCTCCAGAATCCAACAATGATGATGATAGATCAGATGATCGACGATTTCAGCTCTTATATTCGTCTCTCCGTTCAAATAAAGCACACTGTTATTGTTTATTGTTCCGATTGGGAGTTTACTACAAAGATAGACGCCGACTTTGATGATGCCGTTAATGAAGCCATCGTATATCTATTCAAGCTGCTTCATTTGAAACTAATTGACAGCGCCAGAAAATCTTTTAAGACGTTTAGGGAACCAGAAGAGCTTTTAAAATATTGGGATCAGCTTAAGAATGTTGGTTGTTTTATTCCAGGAGCCGGGCACGTTGTCGCGGAGGGTTTTTCGCACTTAACCCTACGGCTATTAAATAGGCTCCATTCTTATATTCTGCGGGAGCAGAACCATCCCCCAGCTTTTGAGAAAGAGGCTGACGTGGAAAGGTGGCTAGTCCAAGCGATGGAGAACTGTGGGACAGTGAAACGAAAAATCAACAGGTTTTCAAATGTTCTCACCAAAGCCTTTCAAAACTCTGTGAACTATAGAGTGAATGACAACAAGGAACTTCTGAAGCATCTCAAGGACAGTGGGCATTTCCTGGTGTATACCGGTGGTGAACTTGAGGGTAACGGCGTGTACATATTTTGTAGCAGCGAGCTGCTAGGATGTTCTGATGACGAAATTTTGAAGATCCTACACAATGTCGAGATTGGATCTGATCTTATTCCTAATGTTGAAATTAATAACAGCTTGAGTGTCTACAATGCGCTTGAAAGCGGCTGGGACCAGAACGCCACGCTATTCCAGGAATACTGTGCCAATGGTGTTGCATACTACCATGTCCAGTCCGAGCAACAAAATAAATCTTCTGCTGGAAGAGTCCGGCGTACTGCTGCGCACGCTAATCCTTTTGAGGATTTCAAAAGTGAGGAAGACGAACTATTTGAATTGGAAATGAAGCTGAAATCGCTAGGGTACGTCATTGCATATTGCCCTAAAGAGCCTATATTGTGGGAGGGTGAAATGCTGAACCTCTCCGAGGATAAAGTGCTTACTATGCAAGATTTCGATATCAAGCTTCCAGTTGACTCATTGGTTCTTCTTAATCAGGGTTCCACTTACGCCATGGAGTACCAGTGTGACAAGTTTCAACACTATGTTGGAGAATCAGTTTCTTTTAGTGAAAGACGGTGCTCCATGAATGCCATTGAATATACACTACAAAAAATAAATCGCGCATACTTTCGCATCACTTACTCGGTTTTGGCAAATATGCAAAAGGTTACAAATGCGATACAGAAGGAGTTTCGAGGCAACGAGACTCTCAACAACCTTTTCCTTTTCTGTAGGGACTTCGCGCGTAATTTTTTAAGACTTAATGTGGCCACTTACGAAAAGAAATCCATTATTATTATGCTCCTGATGAGAATGAGTATTAACTGGATAAAGTTTCTTGTCGACGACTGTGACCCGACTGACCTGCATACATTTAGATGGTGTGTCCCCGCAATGGAATTCGCTATGCAAATGACCACAGGATGGAATATTTTAGGTCTCGATGAGGACCAATTTAGTGTTCTGCAGGAGAAGATATCCGGCTGTATGTCCCTGCTTATCTCTCATTTTGACATCATGGGAGCTAGAACCCTTGAGGCCGAAAAGAACAACCATCCCCAAGTGAGATCTTATATTGGGACCTGCGAAGATGACACCGATTCAATTCTTGACGTCAATTCCAAGGTAAGAGTGGAAGCAATCGAGGAGCTGGAAAAGAGGTTGAAAGGAAACCCGCGTCATATTGGGAAAGTTCTGGATGAGTCAGACAAGGATAACCAGTACTTGCAGTCTTTGGCTTCTTCGCTCTCGAATGTTTCGATAAGGTGGCAGAAACGTCACTTCATTGGCGGTGGTGCGTTTGGCACAGTATTCTCTGCAGTAAACCTCGATACCGGTGAGATTTTGGCGGTCAAGGAAATCAAAATACAGGACAGGAACACAATGAAGCAGGTGTTCCCCGCTATAAAAGAAGAAATGAGCGTGCTAGAGATGTTAAACCATCCCAACGTGGTGCAGTATTATGGTGTTGAGGTTCATCGTGACAAGGTGAATCTTTTCATGGAGTACTGCGAGGGCGGGTCCTTGGCGCAACTGCTAGAACATGGTAGGATCGAAGATGAAATGGTGACGCAGGTATATGCCTTGCAGATGCTCGAGGGTCTTGCATACCTTCACCAGTCAAGCGTTGTACATCGCGACATTAAGCCAGAAAACATTCTTTTGGATTTCAACGGTGTTATCAAATACGTTGATTTTGGCGCTGCTCGCTCTTTGGCCGCCAACGGTACTAAAGTGACCAACAACGGATCAGAGGGTAAGACCGAAGGTGTCAACAGTATGATGGGTACGCCGATGTACATGTCTCCGGAATCTGTTACCGGTGCCAAGAAGGGTAAGTTCGGGTCATCTGATATATGGTCGCTAGGGTGTGTTATTCTTGAAATGGCCACCGGGAGGCGCCCGTGGTTCAACTTGGATAACGAGTGGGCGATCATGTACCATGTGGCCGCTGGCCACGTGCCCCAGCTGCCCTCACAAGACGAGATTTCGACGCAAGGGACAGATTTCCTACTAAAATGTCTAAAACAAGACCCTGATAAGCGTGCTACTGCAATGGAGCTCTTGATTCACCCTTGGATGATCGAAATTCGGAAGTTGGCATTTGGAGACGGTGAGGAAGCGACAGGCAGTCAGGCCTAAACTCCACGATATTAGTGGCAGATATACTATAGAGATTTGTAACAAATAGCTTTAAATTATAATAGATGGGAAATTAATACTGTAACGAAGGAAGCTTGTTACAATTTGGCATAGGCTTCGTGCATAGTAGATGAGAATCGTGTTCAATCTTCTTCAACACGAAGTATTTCTAACTCAGTATTTGGTACAATGGCATATTTAGTCTTGTATGTTAATTTTTACTGGAAAAACATTAAATGCATAGAAAAGGTTTTGAGCTGGATTTCAAAGAAGATGCTGCAACTACCTCAATGATTTAGGATACCAATCTATCGCAGCTTGCAGAACTCCAGAGCCTTCTTTGGCTTCGTGTCAGCCTTAACTGAGTGCTCTTCAAAAACGCGTACATAGTGAGCGAAAATTTTGGATGATTGATTAGGCGATGAGCTGCGATGAGATGAGCTAGCATGCTGAACACTGAGAAACATCATCAATCACCAACTCATCATGGCTACATTGGTTCCCCCGCCTTCCAAAAAGCAGAAGAGACAGGCACAACAGCCTAGGCAAGTGGACTTGGTTCCGGAGGACCTTCCTCATGTGCTGGTGAAGTTCCAGGCTTTCGACACTGGAGAAAGTGTTGGAGGCTCTGTTCGTGTTCCCGGAGCGATGACTGAGCAGCAGCTCGAGCAGCTATTAAACCAGCTTCATGGCGAAACTGATGAACCGGTCCCCTATACCTTCAGCTGTATGGTGAGCGCCGAAAGTGGAAAACCCGAGCAGCTGGTGGACATCAAAGACAACATTTACAGCTCTATCCTCAAACCGGGCCACAAAACAACCGAAGATTTTATCACGATTGTGTATACACCACGTGCGGTATTCAAGGTGCGGCCTGTGACGAGAAGTTCATCGGCAATCGCAGGTCACGGATCGACGATTCTGTGCTCTGCTTTCGCCCCACACACTAGCAGCAGAGTAGTTACAGGCGCTGGTGACAACACGGCTAGAATTTGGGATTGTAACACCAACACCCCCATGTACACTCTGAAGGGACACTACAACTGGGTCCTGTGTGTGGCTTGGTCCCCAGATGGAGAGCTGATAGCGACAGGGTCTATGGACAATTCTATACGACTATGGCAATCTGAGAAAGGCGAGAGTTTTGGTGACGCCTTGAAGGGACATTCGAAGTGGATTACGTCTCTAGCTTGGGAGCCTATCCATTTGGTGAAGGCCGGCGACAAACCTCGCCTTGCTTCTGCATCAAAGGACGGCACTATCAAGGTCTGGGACACTGCTCGTCGCGTGTGCCTGTTTACTTTAAGTGGCCACACAAACTCCGTGTCTTGCGTGAAGTGGGGCGGGCGCGGCGTTCTGTATAGTGGTTCGCATGACAAGACAATCCGCGCTTGGGATATGAACGCTGGAGGTAAGTGCATCAACATCTTGAAGTCTCACGCGCACTGGATCAACCACCTTTCGCTCTCTACCGACTATGCTCTGAGAGTAGGTGCGTTTGATCACACTGGCAAGAAACCTAGTTCTCCCGAAGAGGCCCGCGCCAAAGCACTCCAGAACTACGAGAAGATTGCCAAGAAAAATGGGAAGCTTGAGGAACTCATGGTCACAGCCAGCGATGACTTTACAATGTATTTGTGGGACCCCATTAAATCCACAAAACCAATAACGCGGATGACAGGCCACCAGAAGCTAGTCAACCACGTAGCGTTCTCGCCTGACGGTAGATACATCGTCTCCGCCTCTTTCGACAACTCCATCAAGCTATGGGATGGTCGCGACGGCACGTTCGTTGCTACTTTTAGAGGCCATGTGGCCAGCGTCTATCAAGTAGCATGGTCCTCGGATTGCAGACTCCTAGTTTCCTGTTCTAAAGACACCACTTTGAAAGTTTGGGATGTCAGAACAAAGAAGCTGTCCGTAGATTTGCCAGGCCACAAGGATGAAGTATACACAGTAGACTGGAGTGTGGATGGCAAACGAGTCTGTAGTGCCGGGAAAGACAAAATGGTGAGAATCTGGACTCACTAATCGAATTTCAGTTAGAATTATAAAACCTTCAAACTTTACAGAAGCGCCATATATATAACCTGTACATTACTTATCAATACCAAAAGCACCAACGCGAGGAGTTAGTAAGCTACACTGCTTGAGGGGAGTTCTGTCTCACTGGGCTTGTCATCAAGCTGTTACCAGTTATCACTTATCATGTTCAACGGATGTCCAAAAGTCTAAAATTTTTGACCTTACCGCGAATGAAGGCCCGAAGTCCACGAACAATCTCATCAAGCTGATTCACATCTGTGGCAAAATCTCCGGCACAACAAAATGCTGGCTAGACTTGGTCTCAGAACTGCTGGAAACCAGGGAGGGCTGATACGCTCTGGGCTACAGACGATAAAACCAGCCGTGAGGCTCGCATCTTCTGGATCCGACATCAAAAGCGGCAAGCCAGAGGATAGCAGAGAGCTTTCGACATTGACTGAGCAAGAAATCAATGATCTCTCAACAGCTTTTGAGGAGCAAGCGTTTAGCGTTTTTCCCAGGCTACAGGATGTGAAACCGGAGGAACTAGTAGGGTTTGCTAAGTTCGGTGTTCAATCTTATTTTATTGAAAGATCCGCTACAGGAAACCTGCCAGTTTACACAGACTTCAAAAGGGGAGGGAAGGTTGTCACAGAAGTCCGTAAGATACACGGAGATCCTGTACAGCTGCGTAACGACCTCCAGGAGAGGCTATCGCACCTTCCAAAAGATTCTTTCAAAGTGATGATGCAGGCCAAGAAGATCATCATCGAAGGTGACGTTGTTAAGCAGGTGAAGGAGGTTCTATCCTCAAAGTTCTGAAGCTGCGTTGAAGAAGGCCGCAAAATGCATTATGGCGTATATAAAGCGGTGCCTGTAAATAGTAAATTTTTATGTGTTGAACTTGGATCCGCTTTTCTTGTATGTGAAAACAGTATCAGCTGTGATGGCCCCTTTGATAGCGTCAACAAGAGGCGTAAGGCTGTGCGTGCTGAGAATTTGTTTTAGCGTGGGGAAGTTGTCTCGGAGCTCACTTTCTAGAACAATCGACAATTGAAGGGCATTTATGCCTGAAAATGCTCTTGTACTGCGAAGGAGCTCCCACTCTTCATTACCTTCTACCGGAAAATTAGAAGGGTCCATAATTGTAGTAATTAAGAAGTCGTATGAACCCCAATTCTTTCTCAACGATTCTAAATCCTCGGTCTTATCATAGACAATACCTTGCGTATTTTCTAGTTGCCCAAACAACGTAGCACCTGTCATGCACACTGGTACATCGAGATGAACTACAGCGTTCCTGACATTGCTACGAGAAACATATTCATTGAGCTGCCGAAGAGCCTCACCTCCAGGATAATTCATAGATGAGATAAATGAAAACACAACACTTATGATCAAAGACACAACAGATGATATCAATATGACGGCTTTCAATAAGTTCGCTTCTTTGAAACCGTTCATCTGAAAGATACGAGAAGCCCCGCTACTGGCAACAAGTGTAATAGCAGGTACCGCATAGATAATAAATCTCCATTCCTTGTGAGGTTGGAAGGATAAGATGAAGATATGGAAGTAGGCGGACTGCGCTATGATTTTAATTTCCTGGGGAGCCGCCCTGAGTCCAACGAAGTTTAAGAGCAGTATTGTGGGTGGAAGAAAGAGCGATGGAAGGGAGCTTGTGACATACGAATAAAACGGTGTAGTCCCCCACTCGACAGATTTGCCGCCAACAACGTTAAACAAAAAGGAATCTGCCTCAGGAAAAGTGGAGTGTTGCCAGAAATGCGAGTCGACGAAGATCGATATAGCAGCGCCCGCCATAGCTCCTAGTGCACCAAACTCAATAACGCGAATCAGAGTTGCCTTCCTGTACAGAAGCACGGACAATGCAGTTCCTGCTGTCAAAGCTGTCATTTCAAGACGAAAAACCACACTAGTAAAACCAAGAAGCGCAATTGCCGACCCAAATCTATGAGCCATAATCAAAGCAAATGCACAGTTAGCCATGGGAAGGGCAATGACAAAGTTGGGCAATGGACGGGAGCTGTAAAACATAAGGTGAAATTGAGTGATACTAAAAAGCGCGAAGAAGATGCCAACATAAGACCTGGATGGTGTTTTTGGCAGTTCCTGCTCCTTTTTAAGTTCCGCGACTTCTTTCCTTCTATCAAATAGCGCCTGCGCTTGATGCTTGAGAAATATCAGGCTCAGGCCATTAGTAAACCCAATTACACATCGCACTAGCAGTTGAGTCCTTAGTCCACTTGAGGGTCCGGAGTCGCTGCCGTAAAGCAGTTCAGAGCCCCAAATTAGTGGCTGTGCGAGGATCGAAATGATCAGCGGCCCTATGAATGTTCTAGGAACAACGCCTGGGAACTGCAGGTGATCATAGTTTGCGATATCATGAATCCCATATTTCAGTATGTCATGAATTGCCTGGATGGTAAAGCTTTCTTCGACTTTGGTAAACGGGGAATACCACAAATGAAGCAGAATTACCACCAGTAGCGCTAAATCCCACACGTCAAACTTCATATGGACTTTTACAACTCACTGTTGTTGGTTCTCTATCGGCAGTTTTGAACACGAAATTAATTTTGAAGACATGCTCAGATTTTAAGATCTCATCGTTATTATCAATCGTGTGAACAAGAGATGTCAGCGCTGAAAGACTTCAGCTACAAAGAGGATGAGGACGGGGAGATACCTTCGTTAGTCGGAGGCAATGAAGATAACTTGAGCGACATTTTAAACTGCATCAAAAGCGATGGAGGAGTAACAATTGTTAGCGACAAGAAAATCGAGCTAGCTAATAAGCAAGTCGAAGAAACCGGCAGTTCGAAGGCGCCAAGAGTACCTGTCACGATCATCACCGGATATCTGGGCTCCGGCAAATCAACACTGCTTGAAAAGATTGCCCTCAAGGGTTCCGACAAGAAAATTGCTGTCATCCTGAATGAGTTTGGTGACTCTAGCGAGATAGAGAAGTCTATGACTATCAGAAATGGCGAGAACTCATACGAGGAGTGGCTTGACCTAGGAAATGGATGCTTGTGCTGCAGTCTACAGGACGTAGGGGTCAAGGCGATCGAGAGTTTGATTGCCAGGTGCCCTGGGACGATTGATTACATTATACTGGAGACTTCTGGAATCGCGGACCCTAGACCTATCGCCAAAATGTTCTGGCAAGATGATGGCTTATACAGTAATGTATACCTTGACGGTATTGTAACTGTTCTGGATGCGGAAAACATCTTGACGTGCTTAGATGACGTGTCACCAGCAACTCACTGGCATGGCGAAAAGGTGGTCACTGACGATAATATCACAATAGCACACCTACAAGTCGCACTTGCCGATTGCGTCCTAATAAACAAAATAGATCGCCTTGGTGTGACTGGAAATCAGGATGCGGTCAGCGAAATAGAAAATAGAGTGCGGCAAATCAACGCGGCAACTTCGTTACACCACACAAGCTTTGGTGAAATATCCTTGGATAAAGTTCTAGACCTGCACGCTTTTGAGTCCGTCAAGTTTGAAGGCTCAAGTGACGGTACCATACATGACCCCAGAATACGTACAATAACGCTCACATTCCGTGCGCTCAAAGACGAAGACGAATTTCAAAGGTTCTTGGATGGGTTTTTGAGGAAGGTGCACTGGAAAGGGTTCGGCCACGACCTCGAAGGCGACTGGGAGATTCAAAGAACCAAAGGGCTCATTTTAGTCGGGGACAGTTGCAAGGTCGTGCAAGGAGTCCGAGAAACGTTCGATGTATTGCCAGGGAAACGACTTGATAACGCCGTGAGCTGCAAGATGGTGTTCATTGGAAAAGGCATATCTAAAGAGATCTTTTTACAAATACTCGAGAATGTTATAAAAGAATAGCACCCGCCCGTCAAATTAGTTCACAAAGCTAAGTGTGTAGCATCACTCGTGTCTCATGGACACGATGTTGGTTGTCTTGTTAAAGATACGCTTTCTGTTCTTGGAAATCACGTAGATAGCACCGATGAGAACCATGCCAAACACAACCTTAACCAATGGGTGGTGCAAGTCTTCGTATTTAAGCTCGCGCATAATACTCTCTTCTTTAACACCTTGCTTGAAGGTCGTGGCCATGGTCAAACCCTTAGTTCTGTCTCCGTTCTGGAACGCAGTCAGGTCTTCCAAGTACTTATCATGGAGCTGTTCTTGGTTGGCAATTTGCAAATCCTCGACAATTGAGTACTTCAGTTTGACGTCGTGCTTGGGCTTGTAATCGCCTTCGGTAGTCTCAACGTACTGCACTTTCTCAATTAGGTCCTCTAGCCCGGCGACAACCTGCCCGAAGACCACATGTTTGTTGTCCAGATCTTCCAGCGCTTCAATGCTGGTTACGATAAAAAACTGTGACGCGTTCGTATTGGGCTTGTTGATATTCGCCATGGATAGTCTCCCTGGTCTGTCGTGCTTCAAATCAAAGTTCTCATCATCGAAGAACGTACCACCGTGTATGTTGAAGGGCCCCACATTAGGAAGCACATCTCCACCTTGAATCATAAAGTTGCTAATCACCCTGTGGAAAAGCGTGTCCTTATACCCAAGCGTGAACCGATCCTTTTTTTCGTCCTTACCCTTCATTACTGCCGTAACGCCCTTGGCTAGCTTCACGAAGTTGTCCACGGTCTTGGGGACCACTGTACCGTACAGTTCGATGGTGAGGTCCGTCTCCTCGATCTTTCCAGTTGCGTTGTTGAAGTACTCGATAGTGAAGAAAGCCCGGTGAGTGACCGGGGGGTTAGGAGCATACAGCTTCGCATTGTCAATGTTTGCCGCTTTGGTAAAACACAGCAACGCACTGAGAACCCACAAAACGTAGTTGACCAGCATTTTAGTATGGATGTTATTTTCCACCTACCGATATCTTGAAGGAAGTCTTGTTTTGAACCTCTTGTTTTTAAACCTAATGAAAAAAACCATGAATGCATGCAGATCTTTCACGAGATATCAACGAAAACTATGCAAGTGAACCCAAAGAAGCGCGTTTCTTCAGTGGCCACGTAACTAATGAATCTGATACGCATGAGAAAGTTCATAGTTTAGCTGAGCAGATTCGCCTGGCAGCATAGCGTGGTGAGCTTTATGAGCTAAGATTGCGTGTAAAACGCGTGAGAGCGTCTACTCTGCACGAGTCTCTTCGATAAGGGCGTAATTGGTACGGCGAAAGTTTCTTAGCGGAAACGGCGCCATTATGGTTTGTGTCAGGCCAACTGCAACGCTTGTGTCGGAGCTGCCAGCAACGACTGCCAGAGAAGCCAGTGCCACTGAACCTGGCCGCAAGACGCGTATATATAATCTCGACCATTGCCGTGCGTTGCTGCTTGCTACTGCTGCGCCGGTGGCCCACGGTTCGCTACGCGAGAACTAAAGTGCGTATTTATTCTTGGTAGAAGCCACAGGAAGCGTAAAATTCTTTTGATGGTACAATAAAAATTGTGAGCTCGCTGAGGCTCGCTGGGTTTGTAGTGCGTGTGCACGAGGCTTTTCTTGGAGTGTGTTCTCGCGTTACCTGTGCCGGTGTAGTTCTAAGTTCTTTCTTCAACATCAATGAAACTGGAACAACATTGACAAACACTTTGTTTATCGAATACAGAGCATCCTCATGGCGGAAAAGTCCAGCTCAAAGGTCAGTAAGCCTCGTAAGCTCAAGAAAAATGGACAGCGGGCGCTCAAGGCGTGCGATAGCTGCCGGCGCATGAAGACACGGTGCATCCCGTCCCCTCTCCCAGAAGAAGTTCAGTGTCTCCGATGTGATACGTTCAACCTCCGGTGTTCATTTCAGGACTTGTTGAGTGATGACGAGGGCGCGGAGACATTGGCATTGATGAAAGAACAGAAGTCGGGCTCTGGTGCGGGCACGGCGACGTACGAATCCGCGGAACTGACTAAACGACTGTTGAAGAGCGGGTATTCGCCCGAGGACTTCGCAGTGCATGCGAAGCTCCTCCAAAATGTCAACAAAAATGTCACCAAAATCCTGGAGCTACTCGCGAACCAGGCGCCGCCGGCGGCGCCTGGTCACCCCAGCCACCCTACCGCTCCCGGCGATCCAAGCAACCGCGCGGCGTCCGCGCTTACAGATGCTGTACGTATGATGACTTCTTCAAGCAGCCATACTCTGGTACCATCGGGCCTTGTAGATCCTGGATCAAGGGAAATGTCTCCGGAGCTGGACGAGATCTCTGCTCAGAGGACCGAGCAGCGTCACCTTACCCCCTACCTCACTTGTCCGTTCACCATGGTCTCGCAAATGGTGTCGCGGGATAACCTGCCATTACCAATATGCAAGATCCAGGATCACGAAATGCTACCACAGGGTCCGGTAGACGATGTGGTTGGTTTGAACCTCTTGACGCTCGAGGAGGTCGTCCTGCTCGCGCAGGACTTCCGGGACGGTTACGGCAAGTGGTGTTCGTTTCCAGAGTCTATGTCGACTGATAAGCTAATAGAAGTTCTCAGGTCGCGGAATGCCTCGCTCTTATTGAGCGCCATCTGCGTATTGGCTCTGCGGTATACACTGAGCTATCACGACCTTAAGACTCGCATCTACAAAAATCTGCTATACAAGCTTAAATCGGACCTGGAATTAAGTCTCAGACACAACCCACATAGCATTGAATTTCTGCAGGCTCTCGTCATTCTCTCAATGTACGCTTCCTCTTATAGCAGTGATATCATGTCAGTAGATGCGTGGTATCTCTCCGGCATCGGGCTTCAGCAATTTCTAACTCTCAACATTCCGGACGCGTTGTTCAACAGGGAAAACGACTATGCCGAACCCACTGACTTTTTCTCTCTGGGGTTGTCGAGCCCGTTGGAATCGGCTCCTTCGCACCTTTTGTCACCGGAATCACAATTTCAGAAGCTACAAACATCTCGGTTGTGGAACCACCTTTGCCTGGCTCATATAACGAACTGCGTGTTTTCTGGAAGAATGTGCATAGTCGATGGTGTCAGGGTTGATTTGTGCCGCCGCATTCTAGATTTTCCAAAGTCCACCAATTTCGATGGCAGGATGGTGGCAGAAATATCAATGCAACTTATACTCTACAAGTTTGTCCAGCACTGCAATGTTCACCCGCCCAAAAGTTCCGACGCCACTACCGCCTTTGACAAAGTTCATGAAGAATTGCAGGTCTGGATCGAAGAATGGAGGTATTTGTTCTCTCAGCCGATACACCCAAATACTCAATATGCCGAATTTGCCTACAATTATAGCAGAACTATTGTACTTTACACATGGTATCACAGATGCTACCGAGCACGAAAAATGCATCTCGCCAAACGGGCTCGAGTAAATCCCTCCAGACCCTCTGATCTTAACATTATGAACAAGACCTCTATCGGAAATTATCTAAGTCAGGAATACCCAGTAGAAGACGTTATAAACTCGATACCTAAAGACAAACGCCTGGACATGTTGAAGCACGCCCATCGTTCTCTAGAAACAATGATTAACGATAATCCGGAAAACTTCCGTTATTTGTCAGACCAGCTCTTTTTCCAGTGCGTACATTGCTCTTTAGTGTGCTTGGTTATTGCGCACAGTCTTTACCACTTCAGCGATGGGCTTCTGGGAGAAGACCATTTAGAACAGATCTTGAGCGACGTCAAGAAATATAGTTTACGTCTTCAGAAAATCAGGGAAGGCGAGCTTAAAAGTTTTTGGGTGGAAGAGGTTGATCTCAAAATCCCTAGTGTTATTTTGCAGTACCACAGGGCAATCGAAACGTGTCTTCAGGACAAATTCCCGGAATATGAAATACATGTGGACGATGGCTATCCGTAATTCCTGAAAATACTTTTACAACAATTGATAAACTCCTTGGGATATTGAAATCAGACTAATGTTATATATATATGTAGAAATAGGCTTATTCATATTCCGTGCAAATCCCAATCCAGTTGCGGCCTACGCAACTGCTTGTTATTGTGGGTTCGGGCGGGGCCGTGCCAGTGACTGTTGTTTTGGGGGGATGCGTTTGCGAAACGCTACTGGAAAAACTATTCTGAACATACTTCCAGTTGTAGCAGTCGTGACAAGGGCCTGGAGGGATGCACCGAGCAGGGCCTTCGTAGCTGTCAATTACCCCGTCAATTACCTTATGAATTCTATGGTTCAGCATGCTGACGTGCCAACCTTTGTCCTTAACCACATCATAAACACACACTTTTCCTGTGTGGCATGAAGTCTCCATAGCGTATCCCGCAATCGAGCAGGAGGAACTAGCACCATTGCAAGTGCCCATAAAAATGGGATCAGCAGTATTTCCAAAGTGCCAGATACCCTCGAGATAATCTGGGTAGCCGGGAGGCATCGGCAGATGAAGTCTTCTGGTTGCAAGAAGTTCTCCTGGAGCCTCGAATGCAACAACAGGAAGACCGTAAGTACGGCCCAGCAAGCTACCTAGTGCGCCCCCTAGCGAGTGACCTGTCACCCAGATGGTGGAGTTAGGATACTCCGCCACTACCTCCTTGTAGAAACTTAACACAGCCTTGTAATACCTGTCCTTTCTTCTTAGTTCACGCTCAAGACACGTCTCATCACATGTGTAAGATTTCATATAACAGTCGCAAACAGTTGTCCAGAGGTAGCTGATCCTGGCACAGCAACATGAGAAAAGTAAATTGTCGTTAATCTGGTCGTTCACCGTCGTCTCGTCCTCGCCAGAGCCAGCAAGCCCCCGTGCGCTTGTGCCCTTAACAGCCATCACCACGATATCTTGCTCACTGTTAACAAACAAGTGACCTCGCAATCCGTCGTTCTCCCACCCATGCCCAGAGTTGTGGGTGTGGTTCCAGGGCTCTGTAAGATTTCTCCAGTCTCCCGTATGTGGAAGCTTCACGTACGCGTCAGATGACATGAGTGCCAAACTGATCACCGTTTGCTTGTCGCTTACGTTGGGGACCAGCACCGTCTTATCAATCCACTCGAGGTTCACTTTCGCGGCCATATGAGGGTTTTCGTGAGAGAAGTCAAGATACGACTCCACAAACTGCGGGTCGCGGTGCAACATGCGCTTCATAAGCAGGGGCTCAGAAGCTAGACGAAATTCGAAGTCGAGCGGGTTGCTGGTGGAATACTCTCGGTTAGAGGTCCACATGTCATCTTCGTGGGCTTCTCCATCGCTTAGCGTGCTGACATGCTCTGTGAAGCGCTTTTCTCCATCTTGCAAGACCTGATCATCAATGTCTAGAACTTGCATATACGGGTATTGGCTTATGCCATGCCTGTAGCTCCGTGTGAGCCGGAAGGAGGACCGCGGGCTGTCCCTATCCCTTATGTTCATGCTTGTATATTCATACTTTTTGTACCACAAAAAAGCTGCGCAGATTGTTGCCAGAACGAAACTCGCTAAGCCAAGATGCGACTTAAAGATTCTGAAGCGCATTCGGCGCTTCAGGCTCTTTCTATCGTCCATCAAGAACTATGATCCTTAAATCAGCTTTGGTGATTCTATGCGCTGATAGAATCTTTAATCTTACAGATAATAAATCACTTAAAACGATACAGAGAGTACTGGTGGAATACGCTGTAGGGCAGCTAATGAGAGTCTATAGCTTGATAGGTGTATACTTAGTAGCCGCTGTTTGCTTCAGAAGTTCACGGGACTCAATAAGCCTTAAGTCGTTTATCTTGAGAGGTCTCGCAGTGGCACTCGCCTTGTAAAGTTCGAAAGTGTTCAGGAGGATGCTATCAACCAGCGAAAGCACCTGGTTCAGGGCGGCGCATAGATCTCTAGTGGCTGGGTTCTGGGTCAGGAAGGAGTCGAGTAGTAGCGCACTGCAGAGATCTCCGCTGCCGCTAAATTGTGCGTTAATCTTGGCCACCTTAAAGTAGTGAGCGCGCCTAGACTTCAACTCACTGCACGCGCAAATAAGGTCCGAGCCACTCTCTTCAACTGGGGAGAAATTCACACTTGTCACTACCACATTCTGAACTCGGGGGTAAAGCTCGTGGAATTGTTGGATGCTTTGTTTCAGCGAGGCCAGGTCGCAGATCTGCACACCTGTCAAAACCTCCATCTCGAACTGATTTGGTGTCGCCAAATAGACCGCCCCATGAGTGAGGATGTCGCGGTATGCGGGAATAGCCTCCTCAGGTACGTATAGTTTCCCGTTATCACCCAGGACTGGGTCCAGAACCCACTTAACGCGATGGTCTTTCTCGCAGAGCTTTATCAGCGTTTTTCCTATGGCTCGCAGCCCTTCGATGTCTGGCACATACCCTGTCAAAATGGCATCATACTGGATCTCCAGCCCTCCCAAAAGCCCCTTCTCGATGATCTCTTGAAGGTCCGAGGCCTCGGACCGGAAGCCCTTGAAATGCCCGTATCCAGGATGATTTGAGAA
The DNA here is from genome assembly GCA_030557885.1 of Lachancea quebecensis. Taxonomy (NCBI): domain Eukaryota; kingdom Fungi; phylum Ascomycota; class Saccharomycetes; order Saccharomycetales; family Saccharomycetaceae; genus Lachancea; species Lachancea quebecensis. The sequence continues at coordinate 341,708 of JANIJM010000012.1, read as the reverse complement.
CTGCACAGTATTCAAAGCATCAACGTCCCAGCCTCGATACTGCAATGGAAAAGTTGCAGCTTTGTTGCCGACGTAGCCGTGCACAACATGCGACTGAATTGACAGAACCTTCCTAGCCATGCCCTTGTGTATCGCTCAGCATCAGAGATCCGATCATTTAAAAAATCATAGATATCAAGTTAAATCTTGTACACGTACTTGCAAATGGAATGAGTCAGAGACGCACCATGAAATTCCAACAGGCGACGTACAACATCGGATATCCGGCGTACGGGGCCAGATTCCTCAATGATAATGTCTTGCTGGTTGCGGGTGGTGGAGGAGAGGGCAACAATGGCATCCCCAACAAACTAACTGCCTTACAGGTGAGCTTTGACAAGCGGAAGGTGATCAAGCGGTTCCGGGAACTGACATTGAACGAGAACGACGATTCACCAACCACGCTGGATGCGGCCAATAACGTTATTCTGATGGGATGTAACGAGAACTCCGATAAGATCAAGACGACAGGGGAGAACCTGCATTTACGCAAGTATGTCTTCGAAAATGAACATCTGAAGTTTGTAGCTAGCATTGATATGGACCATTCGAGCAAGTTCGAAGACTACACTAAGCTTACGTACATGTCCCAGGATGGATCTGTGGCGGCTATAGCGTCATCCAAGGTGCCCACAGTGATCCGCATCATGAACCCCAACCTGCTTACTGAGACTTACGAGATTGAAACCGGGAACGACGTCAAAGATCTCCACTTTAGTCCTGATGGTAAGGTGCTTAGTTACATTACGTCCTCTACACTAGAAGTTATTTCTATTGTTACAGGCCGTTTTATTGTAAGAAAAACCGATTTTGACAAGAGCTGGGCGCTTTCCAAGATCAAGTTCATAGGCGAGGATACCGTTCTAATTGCTGCTGCCTTGAAGAAAGGGACAGGGATTGTTTTATCTAAGATCAGTTTGAAGAGTGGCACAACGTCTGTACTCAAAACTCGACTTGTTACCAATAAGCTCAGGGGCGTTACTTCAATGGATGTCGACCAAACGGGCCAGCTCGCTGCTCTGTCAGGAAACGACAATTCTATTGTCCTTGTACGCCTAAATAACCTAACGGTTGGCAAGTTCTTTAAGCAAGTCCACTCCTTTGCTATTACAAAAGTTGCCTTTTCTCCTAACGGCAAAATACTTGCCAGTGTCTCCGCAGCCAACACCATCAATGTAATTTTGGTCCCTGACAAGCTTGCGACGTCCGTTCCTATTCTTGAACGGATCATCAAGCTCTTTATCAACTTTATTTTGATAGTTTTAGTGGCCGCTGCTGTGCAGACATCCTACAAATATGACTTGCATGCCAAAGTGTATCGTTTTGGAGTGGCCAAATGGAACGCCAGGAAGGATTCCTTCATTATGAATGATGTCTTTCGCCAGACTACTTTGGTAGGCGACGTTGTCAGCATCGAAACCCATACAAACTTTGCTCCTACCGATAGCTCTTCAATCAGTACACCAATTTACGAAACAACTATCCCGGAGATATCTACGGCACCTTTGCATTCAAGCTCTTGGTCTAGTTCAGTATCAGAAGAAGCTGTAACGAGTTCAGACGCAAGCACGTTTGAAAAACCAGTTTACTCTTCAGCTAGCCTTGTGGATAAATCAAAGGATAATGAATTTGCTGGCTCGGAAGCTTTGGTCTCTAATACAGATGTCAATAAAGCCTCCGTCTCTGGAGCTCAAAAAGTGCCTATCCCAGAAAGCGAAGAAAAACCAACTAAATCAACTGAAAAAGTCTTTAGTGGATCGGAAACGCAGCTTTCAGGTTCAAGTGGTACTAGCGCGCAAGGCGGCCTGAATGAAATTGGAATGCCGCAACAATCTGCCGACACTGTCGGAAACCCAGGAGAGCAGCCAACAGCCATGGCGGCGGAAACCTCAGGTGCTTACTTAGAAACATCTCTTATAGCAGGGGACTCTAAAGACACTGAGGCGTCGCCATCTCATGAACTCTCATCTGCTTTGTCCGGTGCGTCCAGGAAAGCATCGCTAGAGCAACCAGTGAATAATCTGCCATTGGCGTCTACTGCATCACTTATGAGTACACCCATTGAAAGTAGTACATTCACAAAGCAGGGAACAGTGCCAGGAGACAACGCAAAAAGCACTTCAATTGCTCAAAAGCCAACGTCAATAAATACAGAAGACGTTTCAATTGAAAAGCTTGTGGAAAAATCAGCAGATGAAATCCCTGAGGTATCTACTCGAGTTTCAATGCCCGCGATCGCAGAGACGCCCACAAAAATAGTCTCTACATTTTCAAGCCACAAAGCTTCGTCCTTGACTAGCGCACCCGCACTATCAGCGACTGGCCCAGCCGCTAGTGCTGGCTCTCCGAAAATTACTTCTTCAAATCTTGAAGAACTCAATATAATGGAAAGAGATGGAAGCATTGCTTTTGAGGACCCAGTTGAAGTCTCAGATTTGAGAAGTTTTGAAGAACCGTTGGCAGAAGACACAGACTCCGAAGCTTTTTTGACTTCCTCTTCAACCGCGTACCCTGCCACCACTTCTCTAGTTAGCTCTTCGACTGCCAATTCGGCGCCAAGCGCCATTGTCAATTCGATCTCTTCAATCGTGGAATCCAAGGGCGTAAAAGACATGGAGACTGCTTCATTATTAAGTTCCGAGAAATTGAGCAGTTACGAAGCTACGAAAAAAACGCCTTACGCCCCAGCAGAAGATAAGAGCGCTGTCTCGGCGATTTCAAACCAGGTTGTTTCTCAGCCTGAGAGTGATGACCACGAAACAGAAACAGAAACAGAAGCAAGTTTGACTTCAATCCAGGCTTCAACAACTGGAACTACCTCTTTGACCCAGTCAAAGGCTAGCACAGAGTACTCTAACTCGAGTAAAATTCCAAAACCCTCGAGCAGCGCCAATTTTGCACCAGAAATCGCTGAAGCTAAAGTCCATTTGAGCACCCCCGAAGAACCAGAAATTACTAAAAAGACTGATAACACCGGGCCAAGTTCTCCACACGTTTCTTCATGGGGCATAGACCCTTCTTCTGACTCCAATGCACCAGCTCAGTCAATTGCTCTTCCTGATGATTTCGAAAACAGATTTACCCCAGATGATGAGGCCTCTGTCGAAGAAAAGCGCTCACCTGCGGACAATGGCCAAGTGGAAGCTGATACGGAAGCAAAGTTGGAAAAGTCACATCTTTCTTTAGCCGAGGTAGCCGACCCGCTGCCACAATCCACCGCTGAACCAGATGTGTCAACAGAATCCAGAAACGAAAAGAATTACTCCGAGACAGTCAACTCACAACCCGGTGATCACACCACGGAGAGATTGCCTATCAGCACCCCAGGCTCAGTCGAGGAGACGAATGCTGGTTCAATTCAAAGTGGAGTAATGCATGATGAGCTCTAGAGAGAGAAGGTACAAATGATGATACGTATGGAATTCGTTAAATAACTCGCTTATTGTCTATAAGAGTGCCCAGAAAAATAAAACTGTATCAAATACCCGCAGTGTTCTGGCTCGAGGTGGAAATCTCTTCAGTTTTCACTACCAGTTGATTGCTGGGTATCTCGCCCTTCTCATAAGAAGCATTGCTAGGGTGGCTATCCGCATGATCTGGATCTTGAGATACATCATGGTTTGATGTGGCGTCCTTCATCTTGCTCCCTTTAGCGAGGTTGTAACGCGCTTCCTCAAGAAGTTCTTTAAATTCCTGTTGATGTGCAAGTATCCAACCTTTTCTATCGAAGCGGTCTGTTTTGAAGTCTTTTATTCTGGTGATTGAATTCTTTTTGAGCAGTTTCGAGATGTTGCCTTTTTTTGGTGTACCTTCCAAAGAGTTATGTGTCGCCTCCCAACTTGCAAGCTTCCTTCGTAACTCCCTTTCCTCTACAGGTTCTATTGAGTCCATAAAGTTGCTGTTCCATAGCATCTCATAATGGTTGTATCTATTGATAAGCTGCTGCCTGCTTCCTGTGGTAGAAAGTTTCAGAGATGTTAACTTTGCTTTGAGCTGCTGCAAACTCATGGAAGAGAAGTTGAGTTTTGCAAGCCTTGCAACCCCTTGGTTTTGGCCAGACTCCATATATCTATTACTATGCGTGATATCAGCTGGTACAAGTGGTTCAGAAACATGTCTTGTTGCAGGCTGAATAGAGTGCGCGGGTTCTATGCTCGCGTTTACGGGATTAGAAGGGCTCGTAGAATTTGTCGCTGCGCCCAAAGAGCCCATAGTCAAGCACTCGTCCAAGTGAGTTCTCTGCAGAAACTCGAGCGGGAAATGCTTCTGGCAAATAGGACATTCGGCAGAGTCCTCAGGCAAGGCCGGGCTTTTAGATTTGCCAATCATTGATGTAATGCCAGGTTTCTCGGAGCCAAGACGTGGTTTTTTTGAAAATGCACCAATAGTTTCAGCATTGCGCTTAGCGGGTCTGCTTTCTCTTGTTTCAATGATCTGTAAGTCGTCGTCGTCTCCTGATGTTTCATGAGCTCCTCCATCGCCTGGTGCAATTTCGATCAAAGAAGTATCGCTATGCGGTACCGTAACATCTGGTGCGTTTCGCGCAATTTCAAGCAGCTTAGATCGCAGACCCACATAGCTGGCGATTACTTCGTTCACAAGAAACTCACTTCTTAACATGGATTCTCTCAATTCTGCGAGACATAAAGGGCACTTCAGCTCCCGGTTTAGATATTCTCTGATACACAGCGAGCAGAACGTGTGGCCACATGGAGTAAGCACTGGCGTTTTGATGAAGCCCTTACAAATATGACATCTGAGGAGCGTGTCTAGGTCAACAAGTTCAGGTAGTTTTGTTCGCAGAAAGTCTCTGGGATCAGAAACATTTTGTATCTGCTCGCTTAGTTTCGGAAGCCTTGACATTTTACTTCTCCTTGTAGCTTACTGAACTAGACCAGCAAACAGAGCTTTTGCGATGCGTTTCAAGTAGCGTGGAGCCCTCTAATCTTACGTCCGATGTACTGCTGGTGACTTCTTTCACGCGTGCTCGATGACATATTTTGCAACTTTTATAATAAGTATCAAGAACTATAAGAAGCTTCAAGCATCTCAAACCGCTGTTCCTTAGGACGCAAAGTAACATCATCTTAAGCTTGAAAAGTAAGAGGCGTATAATGTATCTTAATCTATAGCCAAGAAGATGACCCAGTTGCTGGCATTATGGGGTAATACCAGTTGGATTAACGGTAAGTGAAGAATCCTGGGTTGTGCGATACTAAAAGAAGTGTAGTGGCTTTGGAATCCCCTTTAGAAATAAAAACGGCTAGCTCACTCTTGATACATGCTCGAGCCTTAAATCAGACTTGTACTTGTGTATGTTGTCCGCCTTTGGTTAAGCGGGTAATTTGCCCGATTGGAAACTTGTCTTTTGGCACGCAAGCAAGTGACACTTTTATAGAAGTAATTGATCATGTTGTCCGATAAACATGACACTCCACTTAACTCAGCGCTTTTGAACTGGTGGCGATGTCGAAACGCTAAAGCCAGCGGTTCTAGCATAAGCGCTTTTACAGTCATTTTTAAGAAACCTTCAATTTATAGCAGTACGCCTAACTAAACCTAAACACTGATTGCACCAGCTGCAAACAACTCAGTCCCCAACGCTCCATTTGTTTCATTTCTTACTGTTACATATCCTCGTCAATAAATGAACAAGCCCGACAATCCAACCCAAAAATCTAAATTTTACCCTATTCATAAACCCTGTCTTCCTTACTGGTGCTCGTCCGCCTGCTAGTACCCTGAAAAGGCGTATCAAGCAGAGACTCCTTTCCCGACCGTGCAGCTATGTCCCTGCTACCTTCCACAGCTCGCTTCCACACTGAGCACACGTCCACTCCAAAAAGCCCTGATGAATACCTGATGTTTTCGAAAAACTTGTGGGAGTGCGTCTGCAACTCGCTCGGAGGAAGAGGGCAAAGCTTTCCCAATTGAAAGGGATCTGGTTTCCTATAGGAAACTTCATCCGTAACACAGTCATCGATTACCATCATTGGCGGTCCAGCTGAATTCATCAACACCGGTGAGCGACTGAAGTCCTGGAAAAGAACAGTGGGTGTGCGCCATTTTTTCATGGATGTGTTCCCGCGAGGGGTGCATGAGAACTCTTGGTTGTTTGCGTGTTTCAGTTGTGGCGTTTTGAGGAGATCTAGCGGGCCAGTAAAGTCCATGCTTTCTAACCCAGACCCAGGAGACCCGAAGCTTTCCAAAAGAGGCCCTGTCTTCGGGGTTCTGGTATGTGGAGAAGTTTCGAAGTTGGTGTTGAACGAACACGAATACTTTTTGGCGTCTTTCTTAGGGGATAGCGTCAAACTCGGCGCACTCCACAGCTCCTGCTGAGGACAATCAGCCGAGTAAGACTTTTTCAAAGAAGTGAATGCAGTTTCGCTTTTGATTCCTGAGGCGCTTGCATCATTTTCACCGTAAGGAATAGCAGGCGAAAGCTCTTCAATGAACGCGTCTTGATTTAACGCCTCCTTGCTTGTGCTAGCGTGCTCAAAAGGTAGTAGGGCTTCCTTCAACCCAATGGGTGAAGAGGCGACCCGCGATACATTGTTGCTACCATGCTCTTGGAAGCATTCCTCCTCGTCCGAAGAAATATCAAGTGCGTAAGATTCATCAAGCTTCCGGCCACCTAAGCGACGGCGGTCGACCTCTGTCGTAGCACCTTCGTCATAGAGTGACCTTCCAAGAAGCTCGAGTTCGGGGGAGCGGGGATTTGAAGTAACGGCCAGCACGTCGGAGCAGAGCTTACGAAGCTTCGTCCGGACCTCATCGTCCGACTGTCCGCTCTTGAAAAACTTGCCCTCACATCCGCTTTTGACCTGCCAGTAGTGACCCTTGCCGTCCGGGGCCTTTTCTCCTTTAACGAACGCCTCGTTAAGTGAAAGGTTGTGTCTGATACTGTTTTGCCAGCCATAGTCCCCCAACTTGTAGTAGGGAAAGTGATAAGTAATCCACTGGTATATTTGAGAAAGCGTGAGCCTGACTTCAGTAGACTGCAGAATCGCCAGCCCAATCAGCATAGCGTAGGAAAAAGGCGGCTTTTTGTTGGGATCTTGTAAAAGCAAAAGCCTCTTGCGGTCCGTGAATGCTTCTATGAGTTCCTCTAGTGTCTGCGAGTTTGAAGACCGCGTAGTGATCAGTGGTGTGTCCGATTTCGACTTGCGTGTTTTATGAGGGCGGATCGGCGACGATAGCTCAGGTGATAATGGATGTTGGTTCTTGCCACGTTTGACGGGTGTACCGGCCTTCCTTAGGGTAGAGTGTGGAGGCGTAAGCGTCGGCGGCTCGGCCGCATCCGCGCTGTCGCGCCGTCTCTTGTTGCGTTCCACGCTGGCAACCGCAGTTCCAGCTGAGGCTTCCATCTGTGTATGCGCTGGCAGAAAGGAAAATGGAAATCAACTAGTTCACGCGATCTGAGCTTTTCAGTTAAAAAATTCCTCGAGAAGTACTACCGCGAGGAACCTACCGATGTACTCGAGTTCCGCTGGAGAGCTTCGCGACTTAGTCCATATATATCGCGTGTGGTATCTCGGGGGACCAGTTCCAGGTGTCGCGTAATATCGTGTATCTTGGAAGCTTTTTCGCGTTTTCGCGTTGTATACTCCAGCACGATGGAAAATCCCGAGACGCGTCCACGCGGCGGCCTGCAGGCTAAATGACTATAGACGCAGGAGTCTAGATTAGTGCATTTGCCAATGTCGTTTAGTCCGTGCTGGCGCAGCCGCTACATCCACAGTGGACACAGCGTGTGAAGGTTACAATGCCGTCTTTGCTGTTCTTCTCAAGGGTGGCGCGCGGCACTCTGCAAATGCAGGTATTTCCTTGAGCCGTTTCGGAAGTCTGTATGCAGCGGAGACAGCAAAGCTTTTCGTAGCCTTTTTTCTTCCATTTAGCAATGAGCATCTTGTCAGCGTACTTCTCGCGGAGAAGCCATTCGTAAAGATCTTTGGAGATGGCCTTCCGCTTGTAATACAAGTCGTACACGTAGCGAGACCGCTCATGAGATAGCTGGAAAACTTTCCAGGCGCCCTGGTCTGCATTGGCGGCTAGCCTGGATGCTTTATCGTCTTGAAGTTCTTTCAACTGGATGTCGAAGTCGATGAGAGTCGGCTTGATTTTGTCAAATCCCGCCGGTGCTACCTTTGTTTTCTTTGTTTTGATTCTGGGCATATTGTGGACTACGGGGGTGCTCCGAGTTTCAAAGAAGAGGGTGGCTTGGGGTCTTAGGACAGGAAAGAGCGGAACTACAGCGTCAAGTTCATAGTATATTACCTAGAAGGAAAATACACGATGTCGTGAATAATGACTTCATAAGACTGAGCAGAATGCGCTCTTTAGGCAGAAGGTATGAGCGAAGCTTGCTAGCGCTTCTTGTTAGTTATGTCGAAAGGACCGGTTGGGGCCCCACCCAATATTTGTGTGGTAGCTGAGAGATATGTTCCCGGAAATTTGGCGAGAAAGAAATTAACAAGAAAAAGACCAAAAATAACGACACCAGCAGGATTTGAACCAGCGCGGGCAGAGCCCAAAAGATCTCTCAGATTTAGTTCGAGTCTTTCGCCTTAACCACTCGGCCATAGTGCCATTAATGAAGTACTTAGGCGTTTTACGCATATAAATCTAAGTATGACGGCAGGAACTATTTCGACTGCAGTTGTTGAATAGTTGTTCCCTAGCTTTTAGCCAGTTGTATATGGGGTAGGAAGATGTGTAGAGAGTTGAGGGAATTGGGTCTGTTTTTAAATGTAGATCCCTAATGATCAGGAATGTATACATGAGACCTGTATCCGGTGTCGCTTGTAGTATCCAGAAAGGTGTTTCGAGTTAGAGATTCTGATGAATAGCTAATCACCTGAACGCGCAATAAAGTCCCGGTTACGTGGCTGGACCCGGAGTATCCGATATGGTAGCTAGTTTTTTTCAAGGTGCGATATGCTGAGCTGTTGTTTTTGAGAAGTTCATGATTGCCACGACGATATGCACCAGCCTGTTGATATTTGATTGTCAGGAAAAACATGATGTCTGCTATTTGAAAGCTGCTTCTATAAATTGGAGTAAAGACAAATCTCGATCGCGGGTGATTTGATATGCAAGATGTGAAGCGCTGAGTTTCGATCGGAGCAATCAGAGCGCCCCAAGCTCCTCCTTAAAAGTAAACACTATTGGAACGTTTCATTCTTGGCTTACTTCAATTTGCTTTGGAATCGCACAGGACTCTCTTTTCGGTATGAAATCCATTTTTCCATCTAGGTTTGTGTCGCTTAGCAAATCACTATCCGCCACACATACCTCGTCGGCAAAGTCACAATTTGAGGACTAACTTCTTCAAGCTATGGTTCTATGGCCCCCTGTATTAGTACCAATACATGACATACCCTCGTATAGCTTTGAATCCCTGATCAAAATTCTAGTCTCGAAACAAGAACCAAAGTCAAGGGCCAAAACCATTTAGTTGATATCGAGGCTTAAAACTAAGCGCAAAACAAAAGTTGACGCTACAAGAAAGGGAACCGTTTTAGCATGGTTTTGTGGTATTGTTCGTTATATTGACCCAGATAATCCCGACATGAAAAATTCAACGCTAGGCAAATGTCAATTATTACAACATTGAGAGACAACAACTACCGACAAGCCAACAGGTTCGGCTTTCTTCTCTGTCTTAGTATTACTTCCTTGAACCAGTCAACACTTCTTATGGAGAAAAACTGATCAATAACCAAATCTTATCACAAAGCGCAACCAGAAAAACTAAACTTAAACGAGACTTGAGTATGAACAGCCTGTAGAACTCATATTCCTAGTTCCTTTGTTTGAATTATTGACTGAAAAAGCTCATTAAAAGTAGCTTCAATTTGCGCTCTTTCTGCGATCCATAGGCCTGCATCTGAGCTACCGGAAAGACCAATGTCTTTACCTGAAGCCGCCTTATAAAGTGTATCGCGGTCTGGAAACGAAAGTAAAACTCTGTTTTTGGTTGGGATCATGTGAAGACCCTCAAGGACTATAGCCAGCTGTTCATTGCACTTACTCCCCCCATGACCACCATAAGTGACTATCGCGGCTGATTTGCCTTTCCACTCATTATAGAGATAATCAATGGCATTTTAAGGCGGCTGGATAGCCCCAGTTATACTGAGGAGTCACAAAGATAAAGCCGTTGTATTTTTGAATTTCCTTGCTCCAGCGTTTCGTGTGCTCGTGATCGTAGTCTTCGCTATGTTTAACCTGGGAAGGGATGTTGGACTCATCGTACAGTGGTAAACTCCAGACAGCGATGTCAATGATTTTGAGCAGCGGCTTCTCGCCTAGCTCTTGGTAGGATTTGGAATTTTCGATGGTATCCAATATAAACTGCGCGATTTGAGGGCAGACGCTTGGGTTCCTTGTGCTTCCAGTGATGACTCCTATTAACATGATGACCGTATTGTCGAGCTTCTGAATTATGTACGAGTACTTATGGCATCTCTTAGAGATCTAGAAAGCTTGGATTTCACGGTTCCTTATTAATACATTTTTCCCCTCATCGAGGAAATCGCCAAGAAAAAAAAGTAGGCTGCATATGTTGATTACGTCAATTGTGAAGCGCATGGTCTATACAAATGATTAACGTCGATCACAGGCTATTGACAAAAATTCGAACTCTCAGGCTCGCTTCATGGTATCCGCGAACTGTGCAGCTGCGGATTTGAGCGCCACTTTCAGGCCCCTCCATAATTACATGCCATTGTGCTTTTTTATAATTCTTTGTCACAATATATATAAAAAAAACCTAGAGATGAAATCAGTTGAAGCATTAGACACTTTGAGTTTGCCCGTCGCCTACAAAGATTACAGGTAGCAAAATTCGAGAGCTTCAAATTGTGCTATTTCACGCCGTTTCCTGCCTTCGAGCATTGGAAGTGACGCAAATTCTGAATTGGAAGTAGTCCATTTACGGAATTTATGGGGCGTTGCTTCATCAAAAGCCCTTTGGTTAGTTTTGCAACGAACCTAGAAGTTAATGAGCACCCAATTTTCGAATCAGACGCTACTTGAGAAGTTAAGCCTTGCTTTGTGAATAGACCGCACGAAATTTTCAACTTCGAGGTTTAGACAATCGATTGGGCGCACGCAGTTCACGGTTGCCAAAAGCAGCTATAAACATGTGCTGACAACTGTTTTGAGCCAGAGAAGCTCTCGTAGTACACTCGAGGGATCAACGGTCTCCTGCATGCGGGAGGCAACTTAAGGGACCGCTACGGTTTGGCAAATTCGCCTGTGTTTTGTGTGTTTCGTGCATTGAAATGATATATAAGATGATAGCATTAGGATGTCAAAGCAGCCAGAGCAGAAATTAGAGCTCCGCTAACTTTCAAGGTGGTTTGGCATGACGTATTGTTGAATTAATTACGTTTGTACAGCTCGGAGGCTGCGATCTTCGTTTCTGTTATTTGTTTCTCGTGAATTTAGGCGCGCTGGTGCAGCCAGTCCCCCCACATAAATAGAATCATCTCCCAGGCCATGAACAGGGTAGTAAAACCGACACTCAGGTTGAAGGTGAACATGCTCGTCAGCCCACGGTACTCAAGGGCCTCAACTACCTGATCGGTTGACTCCATAAATATTAAACCACCACAGAGCAAGCAAAATGATGTGACAAGTTCTGTGAAAGGTCTAGAAGGTTTCAAATCCGTGTTGGGTTTCCAAATGAGCATGAAAAAGGTTAGCAGGCGGAAGAAGGAACCATAGGACAGAAGCAACCCCCACTGGACGTGAATAGCGGTTGACACCGCCGACGCCTGGGCGTGCTGCGACATCAGAATACCAGTCCAGAAAATGGTAAACGCTGGGAACGGGTTGGGGGTGTAACCGGGCGTTCCGGTGACACTGGGATCCGAGGTCTGACACTCGCCGGGGTCTGAGGTCGCGTGCTTGCGGCGCCAGTCCGACAGCTTGTACTCCGTGATAAGTCCGCACAGACCGCAGCCAATGTACATGAAGGCGATCGATACGTGCTGCAGGTCCTTGGCGTGCCATTCGCCGTCGGTATTCGACAGGTGCTCCAGGAACACGTTGGTGGACCCATAGAAGAAGATGAGGAAGGACTCGATATACTCCATGGTGATGACCGAGCCGTAGGGCAAGATCATGCGGCGGATGTTGTTGACAGCACTAGTAGGGTGAACGCGCACGACGCAGCGGTTCCACGCCCAACCGCGGCCAGCACCGTAGCCCGAATAACGCGCGAGCGAAAGCATGCCCAGCAGCACAAACACACCGCCCTTGATCCAGTGGGCCAGGAGGTTGAAGACGCGCAGGCCCTCGCCAAACAGGTTGCCGACGCCGACACCGATGACGCAGTGAATCATGAGCATGTACAGCAGTGGCCAGGTGGTGAGCGACTGAGCAATGCCCGCGACCCTCGCCAGACGGGAGTCCGCGTCCGTGTGAAACGACAGCGCACGGCGATGCGCTTCGAGGTCCAGCGCGCGCTCCACGTCAAGCTCCGGCGAGAGCTCGCTCTCGGGCTCGTGCTTATGCTGGTGCGAGAGCACGGCCGACAGCTCGGACCCGTCCGACGAGTGCGAGTGGTGGCGGTCCGCGGCCACGAGCTCGAAGCGCTCGGCGTCGGCGGCCGCGAGGCCGCCGTCCGCCGCGACCGCAGTCGCGGTCACGTGCCGGTCATGTGCCCAGAACCGCGCCACGGACGCGAGCATCTGCGTCGCGCACAAAGCCGTCACCACGTAGCACGTCTTCGCGTACGCGTTGCCCGGATACGGCACCGGGTTGTGCCCGCGCAGCGCCAGCAGCGCGCCCATCGCCGACAACAGCAGTGCGCCGTTGCTCACGACCACCGCCACGTACAGCCGTGCGCAGTGAGCAGAGCACCGCCGCGCCCCGTATAGAACGAGCGATGCCGGGTACACCACCACCGTCGCCAGTGCCATCGCTGCCGCGTGGTACCGCGCCAGCCCCGCGCCACGTGTGCCCGCTGGCAAATTGAAGAACGTCGTCGTGTTGTAGTTCTCCCAGTACAGCCGCTCGGCCGCGGTCAGATGCGTCTGCAGGATCGGCAGCCCGTGCACGTGCTTCGGCTCGTGTGGCACGGCCGACAGCACTGCGGACGGCGCGCTCCCGGCCGCCGTCCCGCCCGCGCCTCGGCCGGCTCCGGATTCCGTCTTGCTGGCCGCGCTTCCGCTGGCCGCGTTTCCGCTGTCCGCGGCCGCGCCGCCCATCGGCATTATCTCCGCGGAATCGCCCATACCCATGTCCATGTCCATGTCCATATCCATGTCGCCTCGCACGGCGGCTGCTAGAGCAGCCGCGGCTCCCGCCATGATTAGTGAGCCTCTCATCGTGTACGAACACTATTTATGTTTTTCCCCTTTTTGCTTAATCCCGCTTGCTTCTCCGCAAACTCCGGAACGTGCCTGACTAACAGCAAAAAACACAAAAACAACACGTACGATGCTGCTTGCTCGGCGGTTGTGTGAGGATGTCCCTTTTCGAGCGGCATGTCGGGCCCGGAGGGCCCTGATGCTTATATAGGAATGCGGGCGTAGGAACGAGGGTCGCAAACGGAAGCTGGGGGGTAATGCTGACAAAATGCCTCAACGGAGAAGAAGTGGGCGGTAGGCGGGTAATAGACGGGCGGGAAGCGCTGGGAAGCGCTGTAAAGCGCTGTAAAGCGCTGTAAACAACCGCAAGTAGCTGTGGAATAAGCGTGCGGCACGGCTGCGTAAGCTGCGTTGGTAGGTAGGCGAGCCGCCCAGAAGCCGTGGAGGCGTGTAGTTTAGCCGGCGACCGGCGCGTAAGTATGTAGTGAATAGCGATGGGTGAGTATACTGGGAGCACGCTGGGAGCACGCGGCACGACGCGGGCGAGGTATAAGGCTGGCCAGCTACTAACGGTTTACGAGGCCGATGGCGTGACAGGATCGGTGAACGAGCGTTTGTTGCGCATGGCCGGTACGCAATGAGCATATTTCGGCTGCGGCGAGCGCAAGTGGTAAGCGCAAGTAAGCGCAAGTGAGTGCAAGTGAGTGCAAGTGAGTGCAAGTGAGTGCAAGCGGGTTGGAAGGCGCAAACGACAGGCAAGGGCATTCTTTTCTTGGCACGGAAGCGGGTAGGCTGCGGACGAGGCGGTTCGGGCGGTTAGGGCGGTTAAGGCAGCGCAGGAGATCCGGACAAGAGCGCTTGTTACGGGCGAGATGGCGCGGCGCGGACGAAAGAAGGGTCACGTGGGCTGTGTGAGGTATTGGCGTACATAGTGAGAGATGTTTTACGTGATAGACGTGTATTGTGAGATCCGGGTATGAAGAGCTCGCGGCACGTGATAGGGCGCTCCCAGCGCCGCTCTCACCACACCGCTCGTCCCACCGCGCAGAATCTTGGCCTGGAGACCCTCTGCCCTCGAGTTATAACTACTGTACCCGAGCGAACCGCGGAGTTGTTGTGAGCCGCGGAGTTCTCCTGAACGGCTCAACATACTGGTAGGGATCACCTGAAAAATCTATGATTTTCTTCAACCATAACTCTATCATGTGGTACGAGGATAAACGATTGGGACTTGGACTCTATAATGATAGTAGTTTGTGTCAGCGAACACCAACGCATAACTCACATGTGGGGCGAAAAAGCACGGAAATGATTTAACTCTAGGTCTTCAATAAACATTCCAAAATGCGCCCATTTTGGTCCTCACTGTCAGTCGCCAAAATGGGAAATAGGAGCTTCCAGCGACTATTGCAGTGCGTCAGTTTCACAAAGGCGGTTTGGATTTCCTGCCCAGGCACCTCAAGTGTAACGGGATCGCATAATTACACAGATGCTTGGAGCCGAAAAAGTATCTTCAGAGGGGCTGTCATGTAAATTGGGCAGTACGACGGTTAACAAATAATAATTGCAGGACAGGTCTTCAAGCAGCACTCGAAACGTTAGAAGTTGTGGGGATTTTCTTTGTCAAAAAGAGGCTGGAGCTGGAGGAAAGAGTAAGGCAACTGTGCCTCGAGAAACCCCGACATGAAAAACCTAGGAATGCTCGAGCCCGAGGGAAAAACGCCCGTTCCAATCGCTTTAACGAAAGAGGTTGCGATCTTGAAATGAAATGCACCGACGTGCGTTTTATAAGGCTCACAGGATTTCACAAAAGTCCGCTTGATCACATTGTGAAACCCCTGAAAATTCCTTACAGTACTGCCAAATTTGCCTTGACACCTTCAGAGTCTTTTTTTTCAATTTCATAGCCCAATCAAGGAGCGACTGTACTCACAACGCACTTGCTGGAATCTGTGGCAGAAAAATAACGACAATTTCGAGAGTTATATTCATTATAGCTTGCTACCGGTAACCAATGCGCTTTGGTTCCCTGGGCGTCTTGCATAATTCGACCAAATATTGGTATCGACAGGAAAATCAATTTCTGGTTCAAGGACCATCGGCTTCATAGATAGTGCACATGTTGAGATTGCCCGACCTTACGACGACCCCAAAAACAACAAATTGCAGATCTCTGTTTCTAGCGAACATGAAAAGACACTTATTATGAAATATCATACAGTAACAACTCCTGATGAGCTGTCCATAAGTTTACTGTGCGCCAGCAGCCAAGGTGATTCTTTCCTGTTTATGCACAGTGACTTGAATGGTAGCCTGAGGCAAGCCCTGAGATACGGGAATGTTCAGTACAGAATTTATGGCAACCCAGTCCATCATTCATGCGACATTTGAATAATAGGTTAGAAGAACAACGTCTGACAGCTGATCAAAAAAGAGTGAAAAAGATTCTTACAGCCTCTACGGCGTGTATTGAGCGGTCTCAAGACAGTTGAACATGATTTTCGAAGTTCCAACGCTCACAGGAAACTTAGAGAAGGAGGAGTCAGAAGATGCAGTGCTAACTTCCTAATCGCCGTGTTGTTAGCCAATGCTAAGCATTGCCTTGAGAACTCGCAAGCATCCCGATATTTCAATTTCAGTTCGCCGTGCTTTGATGAACGCATCGTAGCTGAGTAGATTAAAGACTCCCAAGCTTTTTTTTTATGGAACGTGATTTTATCCTAAAGGAGGTAGCATTTCTCATCCCAAGCTCAATGAAAGCTTGAATTTTAGTGGACTAAAGGACATGATAGTTTAGGCTGAATAGTCAAGCAAGATGTTCAATTGCCAGAAAAGTGACAGCAGAAGTTATGATGGGGAGCCAAGTCAGCTTTTCAAGATAGTCCAGCTTCCACTGCATTAGAAAGGTTAAATAGGAACGACGCCAATCCATCTCATCTGATTTGCTAGTTAATTTCAATAACTGTATTAGCTTTTAGGCTTCGTTGCCTTTGAGTTTCGCCTCTAGGAGTTTGAAATCCGTTTCCTCGCACTCCAAATTCATCTTTTAGTGCTGGAATTTTAGCTCCAGTCGCTCTTGTGGAATACCCAGCTCACAGTCCTTTCTCTTTTTAATTTCAGCGGGTTGAGCAATCGAATTTGTAAGAGCTAGACTTAAATGGTCAGCTATCAACGATGTGTCGGGTAGCAAGTTTCTGGCGTGGTTTTGAGGTGACTCATTCAATGGCAGCTCCGGTTCGCGCTTTCTCTTGATTGTCCCACGAATAGGCGAGTTTACATCGTCTATTGGAGATAAAGAGCTTTCAGACTCGCAAGTACCCGGTTTTTCTTCCAAATCAGGATTGCTGTTACTTCGTACTTCTTGTCCAATATTCATTTTACTCCTTTGACGCTCGACTTCTTGCTTTTGAAAATCTAACCTCTGCGCATCTGCGTCATTCTTTAGCCTCACAAGACTTTCAAACATGCTGTGTACTAATGGATTTTCTTACTCCCCGTGGTGACTGCAAGATTTTGGGCGTAAGCGCATCCCAGCAAGTACTTTAACCTTCTTTTTTTAGCTGTCCCTCCGTTAGAGCATACGCAGCTCCAGTTCAGATACATTAACCTACTCTGCTCAAGTTTTCTCGAAGAACTCGATTCCGAGGTTTCATAGTGCAAGAAAGACCTTAATTGTTCTTCGCCAAGTAAATTGTCGAGCTGCCGTCCCGCTTAAACTAATAGCATTTGCCATCTTCTAAGGACTTAAGAATTTTGCTTTTGACTAGTTCCCGGAAATCTTTCGCTATTTTCATATTAGCACGCCAAGGGTTTCCCATTGTTGACAGTTTTTCAGTTTTAGTTGTAGGGTGAAAACACTCCAGGAACAGCTCGATTTCTTCCGTTGCGATTTGCGAACCTGTACCAGCTAAATATAGGGTCTTGAGAAGGGACGCGAATTCAGTACTCACGACGTTGCGGCTTTTTCCTGCAGAATTTCCTCGCAAGCTGGGAGAGGCAAAAAGTCCGAATGTCTGAGAGTGATAGGAATTTGGTTGTCGAACAAACTATTGCATTCTTCCACATTCTCTATCGTCAGGTACTGCTGCTTCAAGGTCCTGAAAGATCCATAGACGGTTATCCTTGAACAATTTGGATAATGCCCTTCTATTATGTGGCGCTAAGTAATCTTTAATACCCTCCCATCAAGGTGAATCAAGGATCTTATATGGGATTTGTTAAAAATGTTAAAAATGAGTAGAGAAATCAATACTCTAAGCAGCGGAGTTTTGTCTCGTTCTTCATGCCTGGATATAAATGAAAGGGAAAAAGTGTTAAGATTGACATCTAACGTTACGTAGAGCCGTTTACAGTTACTCTCGTCATAACCGCTCACTTCGGCTCTCGCCATTATCACAGGATAAGTTCGCCTCGCCTTGCCCTGCCAAGCCGCTACCATCAAGTTCACGCGCCCATCCCCCAATGTCCCAAGAGGAACTCCAGCAGGAGCTCGAGGCCATAGACGCCATCTATCCCGACTTCATGGAGCGGCTGTCAGAGACCCAATGCGTCATAAAGATTCCCGAGCACGAGGCCATCAGCGTCCATCTGTCTTTTCCCACCGGATACCCGACGCAGTCGGCGCCGCAGGTGCTCCAAGTTAACGGCGCGCACGACCCCAAGACACTGCGAGATCAATTCGAGGGCGTAATGGAAGACATCTGGAAGCAGGACGTTTGCATATTCGACTTTCTCACCGAGGTCGCCGAGGCCTGTTTGCAGCTCAGCGACCAAGATCTGCTCTTGAGCGAAAGCGACGCTCAGGCTGACGCAGCGCTGCAGCAGCAGCTCGAGTCCCTGCAGCTCGAGGTCAGCGCCGCGGCGCTCGATGTTACGTGGTTCCAAAGCGACCCCATAGTCGACCGTGGCTCCACATTCATAGCGTTCGCAGCGCACGCATCTAGCGAAGAAGACGCGTGCTTGAAGCTCGACCAGTTGCGAATGGACCCGAAAATCAAGAAATGCCAGCACGTCATGACCGCATGGCGCATTCGCGGCGAGGGCAGCGTTACCTACCAGGACTGTGAGGACGATGGTGAAACCGCTGCCGGCGGCCGTCTCCTACACCTTTTGACCCTCATGGATGCCTGGGACGTGGTGGTCGGTGTGGCGCGGTGGTTCACGGGCACCCACATCGGGCCTGACCGCTTCAAGCACATCAACTCCACTGCGCGCGAGGCCGTGCTGCGAGGGTCTTTTGCGGATGCTTCAAAAGCGGGAAAGAAGAAGAAATGAGCTACCAGAGTAAGCCGATGAGCAGGCGTTTGGTATTGAGATATGTGCGGTTTCTCCTATGTTACACTAATTATACAAGTTTAGCGCGCGTCGCGCCAGCCAGCACGCGCGTCCTGCATCCTTTCAGTTCTTGCGCTTTGAAGACTTGCGTTCCCTTTTGTCTCTTTTCTCCTGCTCGGGCTTAAAGCGTTTAGCCGGCGCTTCTTCTCCCTCATCTTCGCTCCGATCTGTTTCCTTCTCGCCCTTTTCTCCAGCCGTCTCCCCAGCCTTGCGCTTTTTGCCCTTTTGGTTCTCCCAAAGTTCATCTAGGCCCGGTTCAGTGGCGCCCTCAGGTTCTGTCTTGGCTGGCGAACCAAACTTCCGCCTTCCAACCACCGGAGTGGACTGGGTGTGCTCCATAATTTCTGTGGCACCAGCCGTTCGAAGTTGTGGCCGCAGCCGGGACTTGAATTCTTCTCCTCCACTCAATGCCCATTCACTGGTATCCGCATGATGCTGCACTTTCTGCTTCTCTTGTTCAATCTCCTCTGCTTGGTCTGCTTGCTTCATGAACTTCATGTTCATGACGCGGCTCGAGAGCTTGCCGCTCACTTCTTTTGACATTGGATTTAATCAAGCGCTTCTATCAATTTGGAGGATACGCCCTCACCTGTCCGTTATCGTTGGCCGATGAGCTTTCGCTGAAGCCGATGCTCACTACAGCTTACTGTTTTCTTCAACCTATCGATCGCTGTACACGGAGTTCTCTTCCTTGCAAATTTTCTTGTCAAAGATGGCTAGAAAATCAATGCGATGAGCTTAAGAGATGTATTTCTCAAAAGATTCAAAACAACTGCCGCGGTCCAATGAAGTCGGATTTTAGATTCTCAAATCTCTTGGGTACCGTTTATCGCCAAGGCAATATACTTTTCTCCGAAGATGGCACACAGCTGATATCGCCGGTGGGCAATCGGGTGTCAGTGTTCGATCTCGTGCACAACAAGTCATTCACATTTGAATATGAGCACCGCAAGAATATCAGCTGCGTTGCGCTCAACCCCCAGGGCACCCTTCTACTGTCCGTAGATGAGGATGGACGTGCTATACTGGTCAACTTCAGAGCCAAGACCGTGTTGCATCACCTCAACTTCAAAGAGAAAGTAAGAGACCTGAAGTTTTCGCCCGATGGCAAGCTTTTCGCTTTAGCCTGTGGTCGGTTTGTGCAGGTATGGAAGACTCCAGAAGTGGCTGAGGACCGGCAATTCGCGCCCTTCGTTCGCTACAGAGTCCATGCAGGTCACTTCTCTGATATCATTTCTTTGACATGGTCGCAGGACTCACGCTTCCTGGTTTCTACCTCTAAGGATTTAACCGCTCGTATCTGGTCCCTGGATTCGGAAGAGAAGGACCTTGCCTCTGTCACCTTTGCGGGTCACAGAGACTATGTCATGGGGGCCTTCTTTTCTTCTGATCAAGAACGCATTTACACTGTTAGTAAGGACGGTGCAGTATTCCAGTGGGAATACACAATAAGACCTGGCTACGAAGCTCTTGAAGAAGAGCCGGATGCCGAGATAGACCCATCCCTCTACAGCTGGAGAATTACCAAAAAGAACTACTTTTATGCATCCCAAGCCAGAGTAAAATGTGTCACATTTCATGCTAAGTCTAATATGCTTATCGTTGGTTTCAACAACGGTGAATTCAGACTTTATGAACTGCCAGACTTCACCCTGCTCCAACAGTTATCCATGGGCCAAAATGCAGTCAACGCTGTCTCTGTCAACAATACAGGTGAGTGGCTCGCATTTGGATCCAGTAAATTAGGCCAGCTTCTCGTTTATGAATGGCAATCGGAGTCATACATTTTGAAGCAGCAGGGTCACTTTGATGCCACCAACGCGGTTACTTACTCCCCGGACGGGTCACGGGTTGTAACGGCATCTGAGGATGGCAAAATCAAAATTTGGGATGTCGTATCTGGCTTCTGCTTAGTGACCTTCCAAGAGCATACCGCTGCAGTCTCGGGCTTAGCGTTTGCGAAGAAGGGCCAAGTACTTTTCTCCGCATCTTTAGATGGAACAGTAAGAGCTTGGGACCTTGTACGTTACCGTAACTTCAGAACATTCACAGCTGCAGAGAGAATTCAATTCAACTGTCTAGCCGCTGATCCATCCGGAGAGGTTGTCTGCGCAGGCTCTGTTGACAGTTTTGCAATCCATGTGTGGTCTGTACAAACAGGTCAGCTAGTCGAGACATTGGATGGCCATGAAGGCCCAGTGTCTTGCCTGTCATTTAGTCGCGAAAACAGTGTTCTGGCGTCGGCCTCGTGGGACAAAACCATCAGAATATGGTCGATATTTGGCAGATCTCAACAAGTGGAACCTCTAGAAGTTTACGCTGACGTTCTTTCGATAGCTGTCAGACCGGACGGTAATGAGGTTGCAGCCTCCACTCTTGACGGTCAAGTGCTATTCTTTGACATTAACGAAGGTAAGCAAGTGAGCGCCATTGATGGTAAAAAAGACATTGTATCTGGTAGACACCTTGAGGATAGATTCACTGCAAAAAATTCTGCGAGATCCAAATATTTCACCACCATAGATTACAGCTTTGATGGCCTTTCCATTGTTGCGGGCGGCAACAACAACTCCATATGCCTCTATGACATCCCCAACAGCGTTCTTCTGAAAAGGTTCATCGTTTCCAGAAACATGTCTTTAAATGGTACTCAACAATTTCTCAACAGTAAAAAAATGACCGAAGCAGGCTCCTTGGATTTAATCGACCGCGATGCCGAGAACTCCGATCTCGAAGACAGAATCGACAACACTTTACCTGGTTCATCTAGGGGCGGGGATTTATCGACAAGAAGAGTTAGGCCGGCAATTAGAATTACAGGTCTTAAGTTTTCTCCTACTTCTAACGCATTTGCTGCAGCGTCTACTGAGGGAATCTTAATCTATTCAGTGGATGATTCGTTAATTTTTGATCCATTCGACTTGGATATCGACATTACGCCTCAAGCAGTAATAGAAACGCTTCAAGAAAAAGAGTATTTGCATGCTCTTGTAATGGCCTTCAGGCTCAATGAAGAATACTTGATCAATCGGGTTTATGAAACAGTGCCTTTGAAAAACATCGAGCTTGTCAGCAGCGGTCTTCCAGTTGTTTACCTGGCTCGGATGCTGAAATTTATTGGAGATTTTGCGATGGATTCGCAACATCTGGAGTTTAATCTGATTTGGATTAAGGCGATTCTTTCGGCCCATGGGCACTACATCTCGTCACACAAAAACGAATTCGGTTCTTGCCTAAGGTCCGTGCAACGTTTTATTGCCCGTATCGCCAAGGATGTAGTTGCCGCATCAAAAGACAATAAGTATGCCTACTTTTTCCTAACTTCCACCGACGGTTCTATAGAAGGAGGTGCCAGCGACGAAGAGGGTCAAAATCATCTAAACGTCTCTGATTCCGAGGGCGAGGCAGAAGGTTCAGGGGACGAAGTATTATCAGGGGCCTCAGATGATGAAGAGGGCTGGATCGGATTTACGGATACAAAAAATAACCTCCCCCTCCAACTTGAAGAAGATTCGGACGAAGACCTTATCTGATAGCATTTCATGAGCCAAAGAGCGGGACATCATTAGTGAACACGTGTAATAGAGCTCATAAGATATATAGACCTTGTCATTCTCAGTTAATCAGTCGCGGATAACGGACAATAAATTTTCTGATCAAGGATGTTAGCTCATCGCCACTATTCAAGGGTTTAGGTAGAATGACAGACGCAGAGTCAGATGTACTTCAAGAGATCCGTGACCTGCTTCGGTCATTTTCTGAAGAGATAAGTGATTACGAGGACTTTGTTTTGCCCCTAAATCGGCTAGTGTTGGGTGCATCTCAAAACGAAACTTACCGAAATGTCATGGCCTCCTCAGAGAAAATTTGGAGAAGAATCGGGGAGTGTTTTCTGGCGCCGGAGAGCTACCATCTGCGCTCCTCCAACGAAGAAACTAGGTTCTGGTATTTTAGGATATACAAAGGGGTAGTGCTCCTCGCTAGAAATTTATGTGTCGACAACCAAGAATACGCTCAAAAACTGACGCTTCAAGACAAGCTTTTCAAAAGCTTCAATATACTAGCGGCACTTCCCAGATACGATGAAATTGAGATAGCTCTTTTTAAGACGTCACTTGAGTTTTTATGCAATGCGACTGCCAAGTCAACTGCATTTGACAAAAGTTCAATGCAGCACACTTTGCAGTTTCTATGTTACCCAATTGGCAACCGTTTTGAGGGAAACGAACCGTTACTAATCTCGTATGCGTTGCTGATTCGCAACCTTACTGCCCACGATGACTTTGTTTATTATTTTTTAAAAGCCGACGAAGCGCACCAAGTATTGCACGAGTTTCTACTGCTTCAGATCACAGAAGGGCATACTAAACTACCAAGCACTGCTCATGATCGTGATTTCCAAACCTCAGAACTGTCTACATTAACGACTGTGGTGATATCCGCTTTAATGCGTATATGCTGCCATGAATCATTTGCTCCATTCATACAAAATATTCAAGAAGTGAACCCCACTATATTTCTAGACTACCTGAAAATCTCGCATTTGCTTATCACAAGCTATGAATCTTGGGACAAGTTCCAACTCACGAGTATAATGACTTGGAGTTATAAATTACTAGTGGATACTGTGACACAAATACGCACCTACTTTGAAAACAGTCATAACGATGAAGATATGGCAGCACATTTACACGGACAGTTGGTTATTGTCCTGGATATGTTTACTACGCTTTCTCCGTATGAGCATGTTCGAGAATTTTTGATTTTTTACAAGGGCATAGATTTGTTAGTCAGTCTGCTGCATGTATTTCAAACTGAACTATTGAGGTTCAACATTTACAAACTTGCAAATGGTGAGGTTTCCGAAGTTCGGGTTATGGATGGGAAAGGCCAAAAGGTTACTAATCAAGAACTCATTGATTCCCGTATTGACCGGAGCACGGGTTTAATCAAGCCAACTAACTTTCCAGAGTGCAAGCTACTAGTAGTGGAAATTATAAGCTTCCTTGCGCACAATAACAGGAAAGTACAAGACAAAATAAGAGAACTACAAGGTCTGGAGGTGGTACTTAGCAACTGTGTCATTGATGACAATGACCCCTTCATCAAAGAAAGAAGCATAATGTGCATAAAACACTTGCTTCAAGACAACGAGGAAAACCAGTACATCGTTGCTCAGATGGAGGCCAAAACCGCTGTTCAGGACAGCGCCTTGAGCTCGGCGGGATACCAAATCAACATTGGAGATAACGGAAAAGTTCAGCTTGCACAAAATAAAACTGTTTGAACTTTTAATTGTATTCATTAGGCATTTGATATATATCAACCGCTCATTGTCACTATTTGTACTAGTATAGAAAAGTATGAATGGTACGCGTTTACAACCCCATCTTAGTCAACTCCTCCTCAATGGCGCTCTTCACAAGCTCAACATCAGGCTTTTCAACAAACTTCAACTTCTTCTCCAGTGTCGAAAGGACCTTAAGCTCGTCTGGCAAGACGTCTTTCTCAAAAGAATAGCCTTCGAACGTAGACAAAGCCTCGTTAACGGCTTCGGCAAATTTGGCTGGGTGTGCAGTGGACAAAGATATATATTGGATCGATTTGTCGTTGTCCTTAGCCATTTGTCTCTTGGTAGCGCACACACCAACGGCGGTGTGAGGGTCCAAGATGTAGTGTTGAGGGTTTTGAGAGTTGGCGTAGGTCTCTTTAATAGTCGAGGTCGTTTCTGCGTTGGAGACTCTCTCAGAGTCAAAATCAATCAGGGCGTGCTTAACAACGGCAGGATCAACCTCGAACTTTCCTTCAGTTTTGAGCTGAGTAAACCATTGATTCAGTATTTCACCTGCTTTTTGGTCATCATTCGAGGCAAGGACGTCACGGGCTAAGTACCAGAGCAGTCTCTCGAAGTTTGAAGAAATCAAGATGTCCATAGCTGGCGATAGGGTAGCAGCAACATCATCAGATCTCTCGTAAACACCTGTCTTCAAGAATCTGTCTAGAATATCGTTTTCATTTGTGGCAATAACAAGTCTTTCCACGGGGAGGCCCATCTTTTTTGCGTAGTAACCGGCAAGAATGTCGCCGAAGTTACCACTTGGAACGACAAACTTGACTTTGCTTTGAGAACCATTCGTGGCCTGGAAGTACGCGTAAAAGTAGTAAGTCATTTGAGCCAAGATTCTGGCCCAGTTAATAGAGTTGACAGCTCCGACGTTGTGCTTCTTGTTGAATTCGACATCACCGAAAATGGCCTTGACTATATCTTGGCAGTTGTCAAAGGTACCCTTAACCGAAAGAGTTTGCACGTTTTTGTCAGGGACAGTTGTCATTTGCTCTTCTTGAATAGGGGAGATTCTGCCAGTTGGGTATAGGATAAACACGGAAACGTCCTTTTTGCCTCTCATACCGTAGATAGCAGCACTACCGGTGTCACCAGATGTAGCACCAACCACAGTAATTCTCTTTCTCTGTTCCTCAGGCAAGTCTTTGTTGGCTCTTTGCAAGAAAAACTCAAATAAGTTACCCACGAATTGCAATGCGACATCCTTGAAAGCATAGGTGGGGCCGTGAAATAGCTCCAAAACGTGCAGATGCTCGTCTTTGCCAGTTACGTCCTTTGCTAATGGGGTAACGTCCTGGGACCGAAACGTCGAGTATGATCTCTCGATCAGTACCTTTAGGTCAGCTTCTGGGATTTCCTTGCTGGAAATGTACAGCTTCATGATTTCCAAGGCGAGTTGCTGGAAGCTCAGTTGAGACCACTGCTTCAAGGTTTCCTCGCTAACTTGTGGGATTTCCGAAGGGATGAAAAGACCACCATCAGAGGCCAAACCTTGAATGATGGTTTCCTCAAATGACTTGGTGTCTTTGGAAGAGGATCTAGTGGATCTGTAAGTTTTGGACATCTTAGCTAAACCTTGCGGTATGAACCTGAGTTGATGGATGCTTGAGATGTGGAAAGATGACTATTATGACCATGACTACCATTGAAAAATTTTGATGAGCTCACTCTTTACGTAATGTACTCAAAGTGTACAATCATGCAGTTGAGACTAGTAGCTGCCACCACGCCAGTCTGTCTCATGGCTGCGTATGGGAGCTCAGCTCCTTTGCCTTAGTTTACATGCGTCCGTTTGAAAGTAAAACGCTCAGATTCTCGAACAACATCGCCTCGTTGTCTTTGTAAAATTGGGCTCTTCTGACAGTGTCTTCGTTGAAACCGTCGTCGCCGCTCAAGACCTTCAGCGCTCTTGAAGAAGAATCCATATACTCTTGCAACATTGGAACAGGGTTATTCGAAAGCTTGCTGAAGAATTGGTACTTGTTTGCGCTGGCATTGAGTTGAAGCTGTAAAATATTGAGTTCTTGATTCAAAGATTGCATCTGAGGCTCCAAGGTTGTACTCAGCTGGTTTAGCTCTGTTAGCAGAGACATACCCTCACGGGCCACCTCATCCTCGCTTATAGCCGGCACTTCAATGTCTATCACGGTTTCACCGTACGTTGAAGCCTTATCAACACGTACCGTGTAGTCTAGTCTGATTGGTGGCAGGGGAGAAATGTGGCGGTTTACAAGAGAGGGAATTTCTGATAATCTCATAGTTTTGCGCTCCTCAGGAAAGAGGGAAGCAAGATACTTATCAATTTTGGTAATCGTTCTCTCGCCGTTCGTGGAATTTGAAGAAGGGTTTCCTGGAGCCTGTGCGTCTTCTTCGCTTGCCAACAGGTCGTTAATCAGGATGTACTTGTAAAGAGAATAGACCGCTTCATGAAGAGTTCCTCTAGACATTCCGATAATGGAAGAGAGCTCAGGCGAGAACTGGATCCATTCGCCAGTGACCCCACGGGGTTGGATTGCAATTCGACACTTTACGTTTTCTACGCCATCACGCTTGACATCCAGGCCATCAAATTCGGCCAAAGCTGAAGGATCTGCATGCCACTCAACAATTGAAGGCGCTTGGGATTGCGGCTGCTGCTGGTCTTGCGAGCCCAATTCTGCTTGTGGGCGCTCGAAGTCAACCGCGATTCCTTGCAAAAACGAGCTGAATTTGGGCCTTTGGGGGTCGTTCACATCAAGGCTGTTTAAAAGCCTGCCCTCTATTCTTAGCGTCCATGACGGTTGTGCGTTGGTGTCGTTTGTCTGCCAAGCTTGGTTCTCAGCAATGTTCGACACGAAAATGCGAAGATACTGTTTTTCCTGTGCTTCTTGTTTCAAGCTGTTCCACTGTGATACCGATTGATACAGGTCAATCTTTTTGCGGCTGATATATATATCGATTTTGGACTCTGCTTCCAGGAGTTGCTTGTAGGATTTAAGTTCTGGAACCTGTTCTACAAGAAAAGGCGGGATGTACGCATCTGTAGGCTGCGTAATTGGCAAAGGGGTAGTTCTTTGGTTAGCTTGCGGCTGTACACTTTGCTTCCGTGGCTTGGACATTGCTGGAGATACAGTGTATCACTATTTGATAGCACTTACGAGTTGTATTGTCGACAATGAGAAGAGTTATGGTTCTGATATCCGTAAATACCACTGAATATGTCACGTGCTCAAAGGGAAACAACTTGGAGAGGAGCTGTTGTGGGCCTATTCAATGGAGGTGATTGATGAGGGCCTAAGAAAGCTGTGCTACTCTTCGAGAAGATTTGTGCAGCTTAGTCTTGAATTTTTACTTGCAGCTCCTCGCACTTTCAGAGTTTCTACGGTGAGTGAATGTAAGAGCGAGTGAAACTTTTGAAAGCATGTACCCATCCACGCGCTGGGAAAGAGCCATTGTTGAATTATGTTTACCTTGCAGCGCTCAGAGATATTACGTTACCGGGCGGGCGTAGCGAGGGCCCTCAAGCGTCGCGCTCAAAGCACAGCTAGGTGTGATGAAGCTTGATGGGCACCAACAAGAGTTCGAAACTGCGGTACTTGAACACTTGCATCACGGAGAAGGAAAATGCACCTATGGGCATCGAACCTTTTCAACCTCTTTCTGTGCAGCTTGAGTCTTGATACAAGTTATATTGAAAATTTTTGATCAACCCTGTAGATAGAATACAGCTTCCACAAACATCATAATGTTCAAGGCACCAGCCCTCCGGGCGTACTCTGCGCTTTCAAAGCGTACCAACAAGGTCAAGGTACAACTTTTGAAAGACTTTCCCCAATTCCAGCTTTATAAAGGTCAGGTTGCCCAAGTCAGTCCATCACTGATGAGAAATTACCTTCACTTGAGCAACGGTGCTCGGTACATACTCGGCGATGAGGAAATAGATCAAGGGCTCCATGCAGAGAGTATAACTGCTGCAGCTGCCAGGGCGGCTTCTGTCCAGAAGGCAGTCAAAAAGCAAATCGAAAAGGCTGCTGAGAAGATCAAGGGAAGCGACGTTAAGGAAAGTGAGAAAACGAAGGAAGGTGAAAAGTCTGTTGCCGAAAAGGAGACTCCAAAGGTTTTCAACAGCGGCGTAACTGTCAGTGATGTGAAGATCCCAGGACTCGACATCTAGGTCAACAGGGGTCTGTAGCCTTATATTATTTAGGTCTGTAAATAGCGTTAAAGATTTTGTACATATAGGACTCAGATGGTCACCAATTTGAACGGTGTCGCATAGAGCGAGTCAGTAAATTGTAGGTGATTTTACATCCTCACCTTTTGTCTGTTTCTCATACGCCTCTCACGCTTCTCCTTCATCTTTTGGTCAATTTTGTCCTGCTCTTGGCCGCTCAACTTAGACCTCATCTGGCGCCTTTTCTCTCTTTCAAGGTCCTGTTTTTTCTCTTGCGCAAGCTCTCTTTCGACTTGTTTCATGACCTTTACGATCTTTTGAAGTTCTTGAGAACGCAAGTTGGAGGCCTTCTTCAACATGTCATTAGTCAAGAACGCCTTAGTGGGGTTTTGCGCATAATCTTGAGTCACCAAGTCAAAAATTTTGACAATTTCAGTAATAAGCTGGTTCAAGAGGCCGAGGTCCTTTGCGCCGGTGACAAACTCGCAATGGATAACGCATCTAGGTTTCTGCTTGAGGTTCCACAACTTGTCAGTAATTGGCTTTTCTTCTGGTAGATCAGTGAAGCTAACAAAAGACAAGAAACGAGAACATTGAGCTAGCAAGTCCTTGAACTCTGGTCCAGCGTAGTGCTCAAAAAAGCCGTTCAGCTGATTGCTCTCAGACATGAAGACGTATTCCACGGGCAGCTTTTCACTCTCAGAGGTGTGAGTTAGAGACAAGAAGTAGTTTGTGTCACGCGCCTTGGTCATGACAGACTTGTTTACAATGGAGGCGATGAACTTGAATCTTGAAAGAATAGCAGTAACAGTATCTTCCTTAGGAAGGTCAGCAGTGGGGCTGGCAACATGAATTCCGTTGGGTACAATGCTCACCTCCAGAAACTCACCAAGGTCTTTCTCAAACAAACTGGGGAGAAACAAGCCCACTACCCGCTCCATCAGCAGTGTCAATGGATTATAGCGGGCTGTTAAATGAGCACGCGCAGTGATACTTTCGATGGAAGAGCGGCCAGTAGCAAAAGTGGTGTACCAGGTGTTGTTCTGCTCTGCCACGTACTGTTTTTTTTCGCCAGCCTTGGTAGAGAACCCAACCTTGGCGAAAGACATTGCCTGGAACCCGTCGGTCAGGGAGTTAAACAGCTGAGTTGCGCGTCTATTGTTCAGACGCGTTCCGATTACGTACGCGCCGTATACCGCGGCCAAGAGCACCAATGCCCATAATTCAAAGGACCAGTTGTAGAAACGGATGCGCTCTGTGAGAGACAGCGCACGTAGCTCCCCGATAGTCAAAGCTGAGTACTTCGCATTCAGCTGATTTGCGTAGTTAGATAGCTTCAGGAAGGGTTCCAGAATGGACATTGTTGAGAAGTTTGGCCTAACTTAAACACTTTCAGATATATACGATTCACGGACGTGGTGTCCGCCACTTTTTACAGATTGGAAAATAATAGGATCATTTTATCACGTGGTATTCAAAGACAATGCGCATTACCTGCTCAGTGAGCGATGTTGACATTTATGGCCATCTGCACAACAATGCCCTTTTGATCACGTAGTTAGATATTACACAGCAACTCCTTGCTTCGCTTGGCCCTCGTTGAGTCCTTTAATCTTTCCTCCTCTTGCTGGGCTCATCATCGGTAAGAAGCTGAGAGCGAACAAGGTCCCTTATATAATTTTCTAAATCTTGCTCCGGATTCCCTCCATTAAGAATCTGCTCCAGCTTTTGGCGGCGCTCGATGCTTTGGGGATCATCTGTTTCGGGATCGTTTTCGAGGGTATAACGCAGATTATCTTTAAATTGAGCTAGTTGTTCGCTGTCAATGCCGAGTGGTTCCTCTTGTTGTCCAACAACACCTCTCAGATATTGTATCAGCTCAGTAAACTCCCCGTCTTCTTCGCACACGGCCAAAGCGGTCTTTCCTTCGTTGTTTGTCAGCTTAGCATCTCCACCCAGCTCCTCCAAGATAACGCGGGCAGTGTTTGCGTCCTCGCAGTGATGCAAAGGAGTGTCACCGTCATTGTCCCTAACGTTCACACTCCCACTATAAGGTGAGGAGCAAAGCTTCCTTAGCAAGTTAATATGACCATATGAAGCAGCAGCGTGAATGGGCGTGTATCCATTAGGATCTTTCGATTCTGCTGTGAATCCCTCTGAAAGAAACTTCTCGACCAGCTCGGCCCTACCGTCGCTAGCAGCAATCCAAATATTCATCTCCGGCGGGTTTTTTTAAGTCTGAGGCCTTCAGTGAGCGTTGATGTAGTTTATCAACTAGAGGCGATGAGATTGTTAAAGATGAATACCTACCAAATTTTTCAACACTAAACTAACAGCCACGCATCATATTCAAGACTATCCTGAGAGAGCCATGGGAGATGTCATTCCGCCCAACGAGGAGATCAAGAAACCTAAGCCACCGCTAGATGAAGCTTCTGTGAGAGGCTTCAACTGGTGGAGACGCACTTTTCAATACAAAACAGGGCTAGGCCTCACTGCTGCCGAAAAGGATCGGTATGAAAACGACTATCAGTTCGTAATCCAAAGAGATCAGTGTAACAAATGCTATGAGTATCGCGATTGGCTCTTGAAGTACTCGCCTACAGTCATTTTCATGGCCCAGCAGATTGCAAAACTCAATAAGAAAGACACAAATGCGCTCAAGTTTGATGAGTCCAAGATCATTTGCGATTCTTGTCCCGAATGGAGAAGTGGTGGTTTCCATCCAGAGCTGGGCATCCTATTGTGTCAAAACAGGATTCGTGACAAATGGCATCTCGAAGACACCATGGCTCATGAGATGGTACATTATTTTGATAATTTGAAATGGCAGGTGGATTGGCTTAACCTGAAGCATCATGCATGCTCTGAAATACGTGCATCAAGTCTAAGTGGAGAGTGCAGATTTATGCAAGAGTTTTCCAGACGAGGCCTTGGATTCAAGGTCAGTGGTGGTCACCAGGAGTGTGTGCGAAGACGCGCGACACTCAGTGTGATGGGCAATCCCAACTGTAAGGACGAAAAGCACGCTGAGAAAGTAGTTAACGAAGTCTGGGATAGTTGCTTTGGTGACACAAGACCGTTTGAAGAAATCTACAGGTGATGTGGTCGCCCTATAAGGTGCTATTTGTATGAAGTATTTCTAACTTGTAAATAATATATTTTGGAATAGACAGGAATCGCAGAGTGAGGCACTTCAAAACGTTAAGTACAACGTGCACATAAGACTGGGCCCTGTGCATATACCAATCCAAAATAAGGCGTTTCCAAGGATTTTCTTGGACTTCAGGAATCTGGAGTTACCGAGCTGAACTAGTGGAATCTGAGCCATCTGTAAGAAAAATAGATAGAATCTCAGCTTCTGGAAAAGAACATACATTGCCAACTCATGCACGACCGAGCTCAAGAAAAACGTCATTAATGTGGCTTGCGTTTTATTGAGTTGTAAGAAACTAATGGAGCTGTGGTAGACATGTCTCAGAAGAAACTGATGGACTGGCACGTTCCATTGGCGACTAAATTCATCCCACGATACACAGTTCCACCAGTCGCCATAAAAGTAGCGGTCTCCGAAACAAGTCAGCTCAGCGACGCAGTTTAATATAGCGTCCCAAATCAAATACCACACCAACAAATACATCATGATGAAGCTGGGCACAAGTTTTAGAAGCAGGTATAGCCACTCACGGATACGCTCCCAAAAAATGGGCATTCCGGCATCCCGAACAGCCATCGCGCGCATGGCAATAGGATACATGAAAAACTGAGCAACAATCATCATAACAAATATAACGCCGAAAATAGCACAGAGCTTCTCGAAAACGTAAGTCCATCTGATTTTCTCTGTCCTTGGATACTCGATTTGGTAGACAACAGTGGGGAACATAGAGTACGTGAAGTATCCCTTTAATGTAAGGTTGTCAGGAAATTGTACGCTGTGCGACTGCAAGCTGAGCTCGAACTCGCAAAACTCAACACTTTTTTCCAGCGCCTCTTTGAAACCATCTTCTAGAGTATAGTCCTTATATTTGGCCAGGGTCTTTTTTGAGAACTCTAACTCTGCACAGATGTTCCAAAGATACCCATTGTAGAATGCAAAAGAATGCATCTTCATCAAAAGCACCAGCGAGTGGAGGAAGATGAATATCTTAGCAACCCAGTGGAACTTCATCACATTTTCCGCCACATAAAGAAACATTAGCACAAATGCAACTTCGTACGCTGAGGTCAAGTACCAGCCCAAGTTATTCCAGGTAATCCATTTGCGTTTACAACCTATTTGCACGAAAACAACGAAGTAAGTGCATAAGTACATGACAAGGTCGATCATAGCGACAGAAATCAAGTCAGTAGTCATAAATCTCAGGATCTCGGACTGTGACAAATCTCCGTTATGCGTAATGTAGTAATCGACGCCGACTCGCAGCACGATAAACGCCACAATCATCCAAAACAGGACGTAGAACCCCGAGAAGTTAAAAAAAACCTTCTCAGGGTCCGTGCCAGGAGGGACCGCCTCTTTCCCCTTTTCGCGCTGCAGCTTACCCCAGCCAGCACCCTTGAAAGACGTTTCCGTGAGAGAGCTTTGCACTAGGTTGTCCATGATGGTATTTCTACGGTCGAAGCCGACGTCGCCAAATAGGGACCTCATCTTCCCCGTTTGTCTGTGGAACCGGTGCTTCTCCTTGTTGTGCAGCACGGCGGCGTAGCTCTTGAACAATGGCTCTTCGGCCTTCTTCTTGGGCTCATTCTCAGAGCCATACTCCTCCAGGCCGGTTTCCACAGCCGGGAGCGGGCGGCGCGATTCCGTGTTTTTCGATATCTCCTGGATCTTCTCGAACTCCTGAGTTAGCACCTTCTTGGGCCGTTTTGGGTCTTTTGTCATTGTTTCCGGACGCTTCTGCCGCTATGGTTCCGCTTGTTACTCAATGCTTTCTTTGTGCAGAACGAGTTGTAGTGGTATGATATTAGTCAAGACTTCTTCGATATATATGTAGAATCCTAATTTTCATGCGCAACGGCCAAACGGTATCTAGAAGGTCGGCACGTAGCAAAATTCGGCCGTGCGAGCCGTCAATGTTACGACGGGAAGCGGCCCGCTTCCATCCGCGTCCGCAATGTAGCTAGGAGGCGTTTCGCAGGTTTAGGTGCATAACGAATGGGGCTTCGAGGTTCGTTACTTGCCAGTCTCAACTGAAGAACCGAGTCCTTGCGGAGCTGTTCAGAGGACAGCACGTAGCACGCTAGCCTTGCTGGCTTGGTTTAGTACAGAGATCATGTGGTTCCGCGGGATCGTTTAGCAACCCGTTGTTAGGGGGAGGCTTACATGTCGCGCCTTTGTGGTCGTATTGGGCCTAAGTTGGACGCTGGCATCTCCTGTTCGTAAAGAATACAAGGACAAGATAGGCAATATCTCGGAAGCTGTTGTGCGTCAGTTTTCTGCACATTCGAACTACATCTATTAATGGCATTAGGGGCGTTTACGAGGGCATAACTGGGGAAGTTTGTTGATGTGAAGTCTTTTGATAGAGTACTATGTACATAGGTTTCTTCTTGCTGTTGCATCAGCCTCTAATTGACCAGAAGGCTCTTGGAAGTAAGAAATTCTTTAGTTAGGCTTAATTGACTGGCTAATTATTAAGAAGCCAGGCTCCTTCTTTACGTCGGGTGCTTAGTTGATCTTATGTGTCACTTTTCACGTTGGTGCCTTTCAAAAGATCTGCATGAGTTGGGCGGCTAATTTCTGAGTTGAAATGTTCTAGAAGGACAGTTGGGGTGCGTGTAATTCCTTTCATTCAGTACATTTGCGCGCTTCTAGCAGATTTGGAAATAGGCCAGTTGCGAGAGCGGGTTCTCTGGCGTCTTGTCGCCATGAGATCGCGTTGTCGTTACCGAGCTACCACAGAGCTGCAGACCTTGTGATAGATGCGGAACTCTACCAGTGGGCTGGTCACAATGCATAAGAGATGTTCATTTCTCTGTGGTTGGCAGCGGTGTCTTTGTAGCAGTTGCGACTTCCTATGCTATCTTCGTTGAAAGACTTTTAGCCACAATATACTACTACCCCAGCTGCGTCGCCAAATTCAAATGCGGTATATACAAAACGGAATCCAGTTCAGTTCTATCAACTGCGGCGTTCGGCAGTAATCAGTGCTTTCGAAATTACATCTCGCACTGGGCAGAGTAACCTCTGCTCGTAGCCTCCCCACAATAGCAGAGTATGCGCTTTGGTTGGCTAGCAAACCTCCGGGTGATTTACGCACCTGATGTACACCTCTGTATATTAAGCTCAACCTCGGCCTATATTTCAGAGCTTGATGGCGCTGCAGCGCGTTTGAGCTCCTCGACATGTGCGAAACATTGGGCTCATCGGCGGTCAAAACTTGGTATTATTTATCATTTTTGACGTTTTGTGATCCAACCCCGTACTCTTTTGAGCAATTCCCTTCATAGATTGGACAACTGTCCTCCGTTAATTCTGATTGTCGATATATGCATCTGTCAACTGCGGTACGCTTCGCGTTCGTTGCCTGCCTTTTGCCTCATCACTCTTTTTTTTACTGACTGGCCTTGTCA
Organism: Lachancea quebecensis; assembly: GCA_030557885.1. Lineage (NCBI taxonomy): Eukaryota > Fungi > Ascomycota > Saccharomycetes > Saccharomycetales > Saccharomycetaceae > Lachancea > Lachancea quebecensis. The sequence continues at coordinate 306,940 of JANIJM010000012.1, read as the reverse complement.
CTGAAAAATTTCATCCCATCTCATCGGATCGGTATACACATTTCAACGGATTACCAGTGAATACCAAGCATTCGCATAAACCTCCACATAGCCCGCAATGTCTCGTCCAGAAGATCTGGCCCCGCCAGAAGTTTTCTACAATGACTCAGAGTCCCAAAAGTACACGTCTTCCACCAGAGTTCAGCACATCCAGGCTAAGATGTCGCTGCGTGCACTGGAGCTCCTAAACTTGTCGCATATGTCCTTTGTTCTAGATATTGGGTGCGGCTCGGGTCTCAGTGGAGAGATCCTGACCGAAGAAGGCCACGTTTGGTGCGGTGTCGACATCTCGCCCTCGATGCTGGCCACGGGGCTCACGCGCGAGCTGGAGGGAGATCTCATGCTGCATGATATGGGCCAGGGCCTGCCGTTCCGCGCGGGAACTTTTGATGCAGCCATCAGTATTTCAGCAATCCAATGGCTGTGTAACGCAGACACATCTTATAACGACCCCAAGCAGCGACTAATGCGGTTCTTCAATACGCTGTTTGCCTCCCTGAAAAAAGGCGGTAAATTCGTTGCTCAGTTCTACCCCAAGAACGACGACCAAACTGAGCAAATACTAAACGCAGCTAAGGTGGCGGGCTTTAGCGGCGGTCTTGTGGTCGACGACCCGGAGTCCAAAAAGAACAAGAAATACTATCTCGTGTTGAGCGCCGGGGCGTCGCAGGAAGAAGAGCAAGTGAACTTGCAAGGTGTCACCATGAATGCCGACGAGCTCGCGAAAGTAAAGCGCGATCGTCGGAAAGAAGTCGAGTCCAACAAAGTTTATATCAACCGTAAAAAAGAGTTGATGCGCAAAAGGGGTAGAAAGGTCGCCAAGGACTCCAAATTCACGGGTAGGAAGAGAAGACCTCGGTTTTAGTTCTGCACTCTCCCTCGAGATACTGCATTATGTACATTAGCGTGAATACCATAATTTGTGGAGCACCACAGAGTTAGCTACTATTTTTTTTTAGGTTTTGAGCTAGCACTCAAGCAAATTTGTTTACTCTAGCATCAATTTGATGGCAAACTGTTGTTATCTCTTGTTTCCTGGCGTTTATCACCAGCTTTCTGTCTTATTTCCATCAAAACCAAACATATCTTGTACTACGATACAACAATTAGTAGAACTTTCGACCAAAAATTTTGAAGACAATAATATCACAGCGTGCAAAGACATCACCCGCAAAGGAACAAGACTATCATGTTGGGCTTCAGAGGCTTTTCGAAAACGTTTACCAGGGGGTACCAGATCAAAAGTACTACATTTAAAACGATACCCGTTTATCCTGCCGTACAAGGTCCTTCAAACCGTAGTGTCTTGAATAGCTTGTCTAAGCAGGAACTCGATCAGAAGCTAGACCCCGAAGGATGGAGGCGCAACCTCATTTCGACGCATAACAAAGAAAGACTGCGGGCTGGCGACGTGGTGCGTGTGGCATACAACCAACAAAAGTGCAAGTACGACAATCTCATGGGGTACGTACTTTCCGTGGACCGGAAAGCGCTGGAGCAGGATGCCTCGATTTTGCTCAGAAACCAATATTCTAAGACATTCGTGGAGGTGCGCGTGCCCATCTTTTCGCCACTGGTCGAGCGTATTGACTTGATTAGAAGAGCCGATGGCAGAAGACAAAGAGGCAAGCACTACTACATCAGAGGAACAAAGCTGGACGTCGGTGACCTCGAAGCTGGTATGAGAAAGCGCAGGTAAGTGCGTCGCTGGACCGCAAAGTCCTAACACTTGCTCTTCCGTCGTGTAAATATAGAAATCTAGCGATTTGGCATAATTCGTATGCATTACTCAATCTATCTAAACCTGTAAGCAGTGCGAAAAGGACTAAGTCGGAATTGGATTCGGGGTCATGAAATGTTCGTTACAACGTGGCATCAGCAGGCCTTGATTATTTGAAAATCTTGGCCTTGACACGGTCCTCGTTGCTACGGAACCCAGCTTCCTTCTGGGCGCGAGCCTCCTCCTCCTCGGCGCGCTCGAGCAGACGCTCCCAGCGCTTCGAACGGTCGAGCTTTTTCGCATCGGGGTGTAGTTTCTCCTCGTACATCGACAGTCCGATTGAACCCAGCAGTAGCATCACCGTCAGACCCTGAGCGTACATACGGGCCTGCACAGCCTTCTGCGTCTTGGTCATGATAGGGTCTCTGTCGACAAACTTCCACGATCCCCACATGGAAGCGGCCCACGCAGCCACAATGATCTTATACTTGTGGTTAGATGCGCCCTCTGTCAGCTTCTCCGAAAGAGGCAGAGCCTTCCAACGGCGGTGCTCTTCGATGGCGTCACGTGATGCGCTACCCGATCCATACATCATATTGTCGAAGTTCGTTGACGCTTCTTCGGCGACGATCGAGGCTAGCAGTGTTGGAGGGGTAATGAACAAGGCAGTCTTCAGTGACCAAGGCATGCGCTTAGGCTGGAACTTGGGGAACTTGACTGGCAAGTACTTGAACAGCAGGCCCGAGATCACCAGACCGGCCACGGTTCCTTTGACACCACCAGAGAGAGTGTGGTAGTGGTGAGCTTCAATTTCTTCTTCAGTGAGAATCTTCATTGTGATTAGTTTGCGGATGGAGCTGTTTTCGCTTGTACTTGGAAAGTCCGTTCAATTTCTTTGCTAGAAGATAGATAACTATTTTTTCGCTGCGTCCCCGCTTGTTCCCTTTTATAGCATGATAAAAATTATCGCATCGGGGTTAAAGTCTATGCCGACCCAACTCAGACCATAAGACAAGAAGTTAGCCGTGTTACACCTCCTAAAGGCTTGAGACAAGTTAACTACTGGAGTGCAGCATGTCTTGCAGAGGGCAACATCAGGCGTTTGCGGATTTAGGTTACTGTACGAGGTGGTGTAGGATTGTAGGAGATGAGGAATGGCTCGTTTAAGTGATTAAGACGAGGACGCAAGAGGGTACGTAGGCGCCCAGTGAAGTAGGCACAAGATGCTGTAAGATGTAGGAAATCAGACCTTGAAGATCGTCGAGTAGCCACGAGAACCTGCATGATCCGAGGAGCCGAGGAGCCGTTGAAACTCCCACTGTACGGCAAGCGATGAGCTGAGAGCCATAGCTTATAAGTCACAGGACATGAATCGTCGAGGCTGCCGACGCTTCCGGTCCAGTTCTTCGATACCTGCTTACGTTGGCAGAAACTGGGCGCGAGCGCGTCATTGGAAGGACTTTAGTGGTCTGCAGCAGTGACCATGACGACTACCACGTGAGGGCTGGTTCTGGGAATTATACAAGCGCACACATTTGAGGTACTGACACGATACAGAATCCTTGGTTCCACACACCAATAGCTGGTATATGCAAGGCTATGGAGATTGATGTAAAATCGGTTTTGATAGAGCCCGTATCTACCGAGAATGACTTTATTCCTTTCATTTCGAAACTCATCGAGCAGCTAAAGGTACTGGGCATAAATGACATCTACCCGGATGAGCAAGGGAAGGCTGCTAGGCTCCCGAGTGAGGCAACTCATTGTAGAGGTGATGACCAGGAACGTGGTTCCCGACCTGTACCCTTACTGGATTTCGCCCAGTTACAGTGGAAAACTCAGCTACATTGCCTTTTACCTTGCTGCCAGAGCAATATGTATCGAAGAGAAGAGAAAGAGCGGAACCTGGCCTCTAGAAGCTTTGCATCCGGTCAAAAGCCAAGAGCAGTCGGAGGTGCTCAGAGATTGGGAGCGACTCAATTTCAGCAAAGATACTGTCCCGAGTGTTTATCTTGTGGCCGTCAGGCTTTTAATTCGCAGATCCCTCAAATGCAGTCTTATATCCAGCACTGAAGAGGCAAAGCGTCTAGTTTTGTCCGCTATCGGCCCAGACTTGGATTCCGTGCGGGATATTTTGCGTTTTGAATCCGTGAACAGCATTCTGGGCAGTTTGAGGAATATGCAACAAGCCGCTCACTTTTTAAGCCTTTACTGGCACCAGGTCCCCTGAGTTCCATTGATTCTACTCAATTTTATAACTGCTTTCAGCCAGGGCATGTCGAGTCCCATTGCAACCAAAGAAACAACACAAACGTTGTAGAACCATCAAGCTCGGAGCTTTGGATTGGAGACGTAAGAGACTACCGGGGAGCACTGCGCTTGAATAGAGAAGCATACGGACAGATCATAGTGTATGAATATGACAGCGAGTACACTCGGAAGTATCTGTTTGTCGTAGACTTCGAGGATGAAAGGCCAAATTGGCAGATGATTGCTCGTGATGCGATTCTGTCGTGCTACGAAATGGTATGCCGTGGTGCTGAGTTTGCGAAGATTGCATTCCCGGGGGTCGTTGTCACGCGGAGACCGGAAGAGCTAAAACGTTTGCATTAGTAGGGCTACTTGCTTCGGTTTTACGAGTGTTTGGACGCCATGTGCTGTGCAATACCAAGTATTCTTTAGCAACACTGCTAATCTTCGCAAGCTGGGGCGGCTGCTTTGCGTGTGGAAAATAGATCGCCAGAATGTCATACTGATAGAAAAGAGTTATTGTCACGTGCTGCTATTTTTGCGTCACTACAGAAGCGTCAGAGAAGTAGTTTGTGCTGAGGGACCTATAAAGCTCGGTGCTTCCTGTTTTCTCTTCACCTATTCTTTGCACCATTTTAGTGCATCGTCGTCTATCTTTTGTCCCGCCCCGAAATGAGAATTGTTTTGATTGGAACCCTGCTTGCGACATCCGCTTCGTTAACACAGGCAGAAGAGTTTTTAGTGCGCTTGAAGGCGCCTAGGACTTTGGCGAAGGCTGTAGAATCCCGGATAAGTGATGGCATACTAGACGTCTTCTCCGAAGGCAAAATCCTGAAGACATTCTCCTTTGGCAAATTCGAAGGCTTGACTGTCGACTTTCCTCTAAGCCTTGTCTCGAAGCTTCGTGGCAATCCTCTAATAGCAGAAATTGTTCCCAATGTTGAATTTAATGTTTTTGATGGCCATGGAAGGCCTAAAGCCTGGAACGATGACGACAGCGACAGCGACGACTTTGATGATGATAACGAGGAAGAAGAGGATGATGATGATGATGATGATGCATTGGACATTGCAGCGCAGAAAAAGGCTCCGCGTCACCTGGCTCGCATATCGCGCCGGACTGCTCTTCCTTATGACCCTGAGAACACTGCCTCCCCAGGTACGAATTTAAGTTATTATTATGATGACACATTCTCTGGTACTTGTGTTAATGCTTATGTAATTGACACCGGTATCTACAAGGAGCACCCGCAGCTCGAGGGCCGTGCCAAATTTGGAGCCGATCTGGTCGGGGAAGGCCCCGGGGACTTTAACGGACACGGCACACATGTCGCGGGACTAATTGGTTCTAAAAAATTTGGCGTCGCAAAAGAGGTTTCTTTGATTGAAGTGAAGGCTTTGAATGCTAAGGGTCAAGGTAACCTAACGTCAGTTATCAGTGCTATTGAGTTCGCAGTGAACCACTGTCGCAAAAGCCGGCGCGGCTGTGTTGCAAATTTAAGCCTGGGCTCCTTCAGAAACACAGTCTTGAATCAGGCTGTGGAGGCTGCCCTTGAGGCCGGGGTGGTGATTGTAGTCGCTGCTGGCAACTCCAACGCCAACGCCTGCTGGAGCAGTCCTGCGTCCTCGCTTTCGGCAATCACTGTAGGAGCATTTGATGATCGGACAGATACAATTGCCAGATTCTCTAATTGGGGCAACTGTGTCGACATCTTTGCACCCGGGGTTAAAATTGAATCACTGTCGAACGTGCCACCCTTCAAGCCGGTGGCGTTTTCAGGCACCTCGATGGCCTCGCCCATCGTATCCGGAATGGTAGCCAACCTGCTCGACAGCGGGGTTCATCCCTTTGATGTCAAGAACGAGCTGATTGAATTAGCAACTGATTCGGTGTTCCACAAAAGAACACTGCTTTTTAAGCCCGGGACACCGAACCGTGTTGCATTCACAGGTATTGACAAGACGGATGACGTTTTCGAAGACGCAGTGTACCCAACCGTAGACATAGATCGATTGGTGAAAGACTTACAAAGCTACAACAGCGACGGGCACGTTGCAGAGGACGACGCTACGCTGCCCCTTGGAGAGGTCAAGATCAAGAAGAGGTCGCAAATCGTTACCACGCTTGCGCCTCCACATCTATCACCACATTCTCAACTTGCGTAGTTATGGAAAGATATGTACAAGTGCAACAGATATAATTCAAAAATAAAATGGAAAAGTCATTGCAAGGACGAGATTAAACTCGTGGACTAGGACGGCGACGAACTGCTCCCCTATCAAGACCAGGATGATATAGTACATGAATGAATGCCTCAAGGAACGCAGCTGTATTATGATTTCGCGTATTGGAAAAAAAAAGCCCTCTCCCACAAAAGCATGTTCGTTAAAGTCATTAATGGTATCTCTTACAATAGGACCGACTTGATTCCGCACCAACCTGCTGCAGCGACGGCCATCATACCGGAAGCATAGCCCATCGGCTTGAGACCCTTTGAGGATTTGAAGATGGCGCCTGTCAGGGCACCAGCAGCCACGGAATTAACAGATTCATGTTTTCCCCTTAACCCGTCGATAATGGAGTTGACAAGGTTGTAAGTGAGCGTGAGCACACCCGCGTTGTTACCCAAAAAGGGACCTCTTCTGGTGATGTGGTTCAAAACTGTGTTTAGCTGCAACTTACCAGGACTGTTGGGAGGGATGTTTCTGAGACCCTCGAAAAACCCGTAAGAGCCACCGAGACCCAAACCAATCAAATATACGGCACCTGTCCCGTAACATAGGTCGTCAGTCCAACCTCTAGAAGGAATAAGACTGCGCGAGCCCTCCATGGTGGATAGCTGTTCTTCTTCAAGATCCAGATACTCTACACCACGCTCTAGGCCGGCTAAGGGATGTAGTCTTGCAGGATCCAGCGCACCAGGTGTTGAAATGATGCTGGACACATTGGTGACCTGACTGGGGTCGAAGCCCAACGTGCTCTGCAGTTTCGATTCTTCCTGGGCGGTCTTCTGGGAGCCCTCGGTCTCTTTCTTGCTTCCGCCAAAAAGCCACGACATTTCAACTGCTGGGATCCTTGCGAAAGCTGGCGCTTATGTGCTTGTTTGACGGAGTGTATGGGAGGGTAGTTCGAGGTTGATGTAGTTGTACTTAAAAAATTTTCATAGTCGCTTACGACGAGGCTGGAAGGCGGCAACTGCTGATCACGTGATGTACGCTCACGTGGCGGCTTGCGCACGTGATAGTGCAGGAGTGCTGCAAAGAAGCGCTTAGTGACAGCGCCCTTGACGTGCCCCAAATGCACAAGGGGTCGAATTTGTGTGTCTTAAGTCTCTACAGTTCAAAGAGCATGTTCTGGTTTTCAGCGTTCCCTTGACTGATTCCTAGTGCATTAAGTGTTGAATGTTCTACTTATATCCTATATCATAAAATGCGTTCTTTCAAAAGTTCAAGACACTCTTATATTGCTTACATAGCAGCCTTTTCTTCTTAACATCCCTCCAGGACTTTAAAATTAGTGTCCCGAAGTATCTAAACTTCTATAGGCGCCAGCAGGGAGGCCTTCGACAAGCATGTCAGTACGGGAAAAAGTGATCTGCCCATCGACAGAGCTGCTCAACCAGCCAATAGTACAGGCGCCGCCGTAATACGTACGGCGCGACTTCCCTTTCCGTCGTTCGTGACCGTACGATCACATCCTACGCAGAAAATCAAACATGCATCCGCATGTGACTATCATGTGATACAGAATACAAGCACGTGAGCGCCAAGCCATCGTTTCCAGCGATAGATGCGTCCAACAACCGTTGACCTCACTCTGAGGTCATCTCTCACTAAGGCCCTTCTTCACGTAGGCCCGCCCAGAAAAGCCCGCATGCCTCTCGCCCCCCATTTTGTTGGGCGACCCGCCCATGGTTGACGCGCGCCACTTCTCGCCCGCGCTTAACGCGTAGCTCGGTGTTTTCAGACTCCCCAACAAAATGGGAAGCGCCCCAGGCGGTTGGCTCAAGGGGCGCGTTGGAAATTGGCGATGTTTTTGTGGCCAGCGGCGTGGATGTATATATATACTGCAGAACTTATGCTATTCGATTCCAGGGGACTTCGGCGGCTGTCACATTTGCACAACTCCAGCAGTAAAGTGGCAACTACTGTAAGATAGACGTGTAGTGTACTAGCTAATCACGCCAATTGAGCATCAAAAGAAGCACGGACCGCGGTTCTACTCAAGAAACAACAACAACAACAACACAATAAGTTGAGAGTACTGCGTGCACTAGACTTCGAGATTTGCTGAAACACTTACACCAGAACTCAACACTTGAATCGCAACAGAAGCAGGTATGTCAAGCATTGTAACACAGGAAGAAGCGCAGGAATTAAACAAGTGTGGGTTTCCACACGGGCACCGGATCGGACTACGGAACGGCGCGGATGGCGATGTAGCACGTGCATAGCACGTGTTACATTCTTCTTTTTCTCCCTCGGGCGCTCTCGCTTGTCGTATTTTTGTTGGTTTCCCAACAAAGTTCCGCATGCTGCGGGCGTGTACGCGTCAGCAGCGAGCGCAGGAAAAAATTGCCTGAAAGGTCAAAAAAAAAAGGTCCTAGGGCGGTTAGACCCCAGGGTACCAGCCGTCGTTCTTGGACCCAAATTCTGTTTTGTCGCCACTCGGTGCCTCCTCCTTCCTGCACCGCACGCCCGGGTTTCTCCTACGAGCTACTAACATCCGACACAGCAGGCTTTTGTCCCTATTCAACAGTTTATCTCTAGCAAGGCTCCCCAAGCTATTCCCACGTCCCCTCAGACGCTGTTTTTATTATACCTCCAGTAAGCCTCACCAGCACTGGCCCCTTTACAACAAACTCGCAGTATCTTTCCGGCGTCGATCTCGCCTTTACAGTATGAGCGAAGAGAGTCTATCCGAAGTAGGCGTCTCCCAAAAGGATCAATATGAAGTTACAGACTATACCTCCAAGCATGTTAGCCTAGCCCCTCACTTCCTGGGGCTGAATATCGTGGAAAAGGCCGAAGACTCGCCTCTGAAAGAGTTCGTCAAGTGCCACGGCGGTCACACCGTCATCTCTAAAGTGCTCATCGCCAACAATGGTATTGCGGCTGTCAAAGAGATTAGGTCTGTACGCAAGTGGGCCTACGAGACTTTCGGCAACGAGCGTGCCGTTCAGTTCGTGGCCATGGCTACTCCCGAGGACTTAGAAGCCAACGCCGAATACCTGCGTATGGCGGACCAGTACATCGAAGTCCCCGGTGGCACCAACAACAACAACTACGCCAACGTCGACCTCATTGTTGAGATTGCAGAGAGAGCCGACGTTGACGCTGTCTGGGCCGGATGGGGCCACGCGTCTGAAAACCCTCTTCTCCCAGAGAGACTGGCCAAATCTCCACGTAAAGTCATCTTTATCGGTCCTCCTGGTAACGCCATGAGATCCCTAGGTGACAAAATTTCCTCCACTATCGTCGCCCAACACGCCGATGTTCCATGTATCCCATGGTCCGGTACTGGCGTCGACCAGGTCCATCTAGATAAAGAGAATGGCCTGGTATCCGTCACTGACGATGTCTACCAGAAAGGTTGCTGTGACTCCCCCGAAGATGGTTTGGCCAAAGCTAAAGAGATTGGCTTTCCAGTCATGGTCAAGGCCTCTGAAGGTGGTGGTGGTAAAGGTATCAGAAAGGTCGAGAGAGAAGAAGATTTCATTCCACTTTACAAGCAGGCTGCCAATGAGATCCCGGGCTCTCCAATTTTCATCATGAAACTGGCTGGTAAGGCTCGTCACTTGGAAGTACAACTGCTGGCCGATCAGTATGGTACAAACATCTCGCTGTTCGGTCGTGACTGTTCCGTGCAAAGACGTCACCAAAAAATCATAGAGGAAGCGCCTGTCACTATCGCCAAGCCCGACACTTTCTCTGAAATGGAGAGATCGGCTGTCAGGCTGGGTAAATTGGTTGGTTACGTTTCCGCTGGTACTGTGGAATATTTATACTCTCATGATGATGACAAGTTTTACTTCTTGGAGCTAAACCCTAGACTACAGGTTGAGCATCCTACTACCGAGATGGTGACCGGGGTCAACCTGCCCGCGGCCCAGCTTCAAATTGCGATGGGTATCCCAATGCACAGAATCAAAGACATTAGACTACTTTATGGGGTGGACCCTCATACCGCTACTGAAATTGACTTTGATTTCAGCTCTAAAGACTCCAAGCAAATCCAGAGAAAACCAACTCCAAAGGGCCACTGTACTGCTTGCCGTATCACTTCAGAAGACCCTAACGAGGGTTTCAAGCCTTCTGGCGGTTCGTTGCACGAACTGAACTTCCGGTCTTCTTCTAACGTGTGGGGTTATTTCTCCGTCTCAAGCAGTGGTGGCATCCACTCCTTTTCGGACTCTCAATTCGGACACATCTTCGCATTTGGAGAAAACAGACAGGCTTCCCGTAAGCACATGGTCGTCGCTCTAAAAGAGCTATCCATCAGAGGTGATTTCAGAACTACTGTCGAATACCTCATCAAGCTTCTGGAAACCGAAGATTTCGAAGGCAACTCAATTACGACCGGCTGGTTGGATGACTTGATTTCCCAGAAGATGACCGCCGAAAAACCTGATTCTACTCTGGCAGTCATTTGCGGTGCTGCCACTAAGGTCTTCATTGCTTCCGAAAACGGTCGTAAGGAGTTTATCACTAGTTTGCAAAAGGGTCAAGTTCCTAACAAGTCACTCCTGCAGACAATGTACCCGGTCGAATTTATCCATGACGGAAAGCGCTACAAGTTCACTGTGGCAAAATCTGCTGATGATCGTTACACTCTGTTTATCAACGGTTCTAAATGTGAGGTCGGCGTGCGCAAGCTATCTGATGGTGGTTTATTGATAGCAGTTGGCGGAAGATCTCACACCATTTACTGGAAGGAAGAGGTTTCAGCCACCAGACTATCTGTGGACTCTATGACGACACTCCTTGAAGTTGAGAATGATCCTACCCAGTTACGCACCCCCTCTCCAGGTAAGCTCGTTAAGTTTTTGGTTGAAAACGGCGACCACGTGAATGCTGGTCAGCCATATGCTGAGGTTGAGGTTATGAAAATGCAGATGCCTCTAGTTTCCCAGGAGAGCGGTATCGTTCAGCTGTTGAAACAACCAGGCTCTACTGTATCAGCTGGTGACATCTTGGCCATTTTGGCTTTGGATGATCCTACCAAGGTCAAGCACGCCATGCCATTCGAAGGCATGCTGCCTGACATGGGTGCTCCAATTGTTGAAGGTACTAAGCCAGCATATAAGTTCAGATCTTTGGTTTCGACCCTGGAGAACATTTTGAATGGTTATGACAACCAAGTCATTATGAATGCCTCCTTGCAGCAACTGATTGAAGTTTTGAGAAACCCTCAACTACCTTACTCAGAATGGAAAATGCAATCTTCTGCTTTGCACTCAAGATTGCCTATCAAACTCGACGAGCAGCTTGAACAGCTAGTCAACCGCTCTCTGAGCAGAAACGCACACTTCCCTGCTAGACAGTTGGGCAAGATGCTCGAGGCCGCACAAAAGGAGTCAGAGGATCCACTGTTTGGTACTGTTATCGAGCCTTTGCTCGACATTAGTACCCGTTATGCCGATGGCCTAGAAGCTCATGAACATTCTGTGTTTGCCAAATTCTTGCAAAACTACTACCAAGTTGAGAAGCTCTTCAGCGGCACTAACGTTCGCGAAGAAGATGTTGTTTTGAAACTACGTGACGAAAACGCCGAAAACCTAGATCGTGTTGCTTTGACTGTCCTATCACACTCTCGTGTTTCAGCCAAAAACAATTTGATTTTGGCTATTCTAAAGCATTACCAACCATTGTGCAAAATGTCTTCCGAGGTTTCTGCTCGCATTTCGGAACCTTTGAAACAAATCGTTGAGCTAGAGTCCAAGACTACTGCCAAGGTCGCTTTGCAGGCCAGAGAAATTTTGATTCAGGCTGCCTTGCCATCTGTGAGAGAAAGAACCGATCAGATCGAACATATTTTGAAAAGCTCTGTTGTCAAAACCGCCTACGGTGCTTTTGACAGCAAGCGTACTGATCCTGACTTGGAAATCTTGAAGGATTTGATTGATTCTAATTATGTCGTGTTTGATGTTCTGACCCAGTTCCTCACCCATCGCGATCCTTCTGTCGCCGCCGCGGCAGCAGAGGTTTACATTCGTCGTGCCTACAGAGCATACACGATCGGAGATCTGAAGCACTACAACCATGCAAACAACGCTGTTGTGGAGTGGAAGTTCCAGCTCCCTTCGGCTGCTTTTGCGTCTGTTCCTCAGATGAAGAGCAAGCTTGGTATGCACAGAGCCATTTCGGTCTCTGACCTCACCTACGTTTCCGAGGGAGACAACCAACCCATGAGAACTGGTATCTTGATAGCGTCTACCCACTTGGACGACGTTGATGATGGGCTTTCAAAGGGTCTACAGCTTGTTCCACACCACACATCCTCTAGTGGACCAGTCCCTGACAGATCCGGCAGCAATGCTACCCTAAGTAATATTGCCAACGTTTCAGTCTCTTCAACTGACGGCTTTGAGTCGGAAGAAGAAGTCCTGAGAAGATTGAGAGAGATTTTGGACATGAACAAGCAGCAGCTTGTAGAGGCCTCCATTCGTCGTATCACTTTCATTTTTGGTTATGAGGACGGAACATATCCAAAATACTTTACTTTCAGAGGACCAAGCTACGCCGAAGATGAGACAATTCGTCACATCGAGCCAGCTTTAGCCTTCCAACTTGAACTCGGAAGAATGTCTAACTTCAACATCAAGCAGCTGTTCACTGAAAACAGAAACATTCATGTGTACGAAGCCACGGGCAAGAACTCTGCTGTGGACAAGAGATTCTTCACCAGAGGTATCATCAGGACTGGTCGTATCAGTGATGACATCACCATCCAGGAGTACCTGACCTCCGAGGCTAATCGTTTGATGAGCAACATTCTCGACAACCTGGAGGTTATCGACACATCCAACTCGGATTTGAACCATATCTTCATCCACTTCTCTGCTGTCTTTGATGTCTCTCCAGAAGATGTTGAGGCTGCATTTGGTGGATTCTTGGAAAGATTTGGTAAAAGACTTCTCAGACTACGTGTCGCTGCCGCTGAAATCCGCATCATCATTAAGGACCCTCAAACTGGTGCGCCAGTTCCTTTGAGGGCTTTGATCAACAATGTTTCAGGTTATGTTGTTAAGACTGAGCTTTACACTGAGGTCAAGAACGCTCAAGGTGAATGGGTCTTCAAGTCTCTAGATAAGCCAGGTTCCATGCATTTGAGACCAATTGCTACTCCTTACCCTGCAAAGGAATCTCTACAGCCAAAGCGTTACAAGGCGCATTTAATGGGTACCACATACGTTTACGATTTCCCAGAGCTTTTCCGCCAAGCTACTGTATCTCAGTGGAAGAAGATCTCGCCAAAGACAAAACTTGCGGACGAGTTCTTCATTGCCAATGAGCTGATTGAAGAAGAAGATGGAGAACTCACCGAGATTGACCGTGAGCCTGGCGCCAATACTATCGGTATGGTTGCTTTTAAGGTTACTGTTAAAACGCCAGAGTATCCTCGCGGCCGTCAATTTGTTATTGTTGCGAACGATATTACCTTCAAGATTGGATCCTTCGGTCCTCAGGAAGATGCGTTTTTCAACAAAGTTACTGAATTCGCCAGAAAGCGCGGCATCCCAAGAATTTATCTATCTGCCAACTCCGGTGCCAGAATCGGCGTCGCAGAGGAGCTCATTCCTCTATTCAATGTCTCATGGAATGACCCTGAAAATCCAGCCAAGGGTTTCCAATACCTTTACTTGTCTTCAGCGGGCATGGCTGAGCTAAAGAAGCAAGGCAAGGACGTTTCTGTTGTCACGGAGCGCGTTGTGGAAGATGGCGAGGAACGGTTCGTTATCAAGTCGATCATTGGTGCTGACGATGGCCTAGGTGTTGAGTGTTTGAAGGGTTCAGGTTTGATTGCTGGTGCAACTTCCAGAGCTTACAAGGACATTTTCACAATCACCCTTGTTACCTGCAGATCTGTCGGTATTGGTGCTTACTTGGTGAGATTGGGACAAAGAGCCATTCAAATCGAAGGGCAGCCCATCATCTTGACAGGTGCCCCAGCCATCAACAAGCTTCTTGGTCGTGAAGTTTACTCCTCCAACTTGCAACTTGGTGGTACCCAAATCATGTACAACAATGGTGTTTCCCACCTGACTGCAGAGGATGACCTTGCCGGTGTCCAAAAGATTATGGAGTGGCTGTCTTACGTTCCAGCAAGACGTGACTTGCCTGTCCCTATCCTAGAAACAGAGGACAAGTGGGACAGAGAAGTGGACTTCACACCATCTACTAGCGAGCCATATGACGTCAGATGGATGATTGAAGGTCGTGACACTCCTGAGGGCTTCGAATATGGTCTGTTTGACAAGGGCTCCTTCCAAGAAACTCTTTCTGGCTGGGCTAAGGGAGTTGTCGTCGGAAGAGCTCGTCTGGGAGGTATTCCTCTTGGTGTTATCGGAGTTGAAACAAGAATGGTGGAAAACATGATTCCAGCCGACCCAGCTAATCCCGACTCTACCGAGTCTTTGATTCAAGAGGCTGGTCAAGTTTGGTATCCAAACTCTGCTTTCAAGACAGCTCAGGCCATTAACGACTTTAACTATGGTGAGCAGCTACCATTGATGATTATGGCTAACTGGAGAGGTTTCTCGGGTGGTCAACGTGACATGTACAATGAAGTTCTGAAGTACGGATCTTTCATTGTCGACGCCTTAGTTGGGTACAAGCAGCCTATTTTCACCTACATTCCACCTACGGGTGAACTGAGAGGTGGTTCTTGGGTTGTTGTTGATCCCACGATCAATGCCGAACAAATGGAGATGTATGCTGACGTCAACTCAAGAGCCGGTGTCTTGGAGCCAGAAGGTATGGTTGGTATCAAGTACCGTAGGGAAAAGCTACTTGCTACAATGGCGAGATTAGACGAAACTTACAAGAATTTGAAGAACCAAATGTCTGACCCAAGTCTTTCCGCTGAGAAGCATCAAGAGATTGCCACAAAGCTTGCTGCTCGCGAAAAGATGTTGATGCCTATTTACCACCAGGTCACCGTTCAGTTTGCTGACTTGCACGATAGATCAGGCCGTATGGTTGCTAAAGGTGTTATCAGTAAGGAACTCGATTGGCCAGAGGCTCGTCGCTTCTTCTTCTGGAGACTGCGGAGAAGACTCAACGAGGAATACTTGATGAAGAGACTGAATGCTGAACTTCCAAACGCTCCAAGACTAGAAAAGATTGCTAGACTAAGCTCATGGTACCCCGCCTCAGTCAACAGAGAGGATGACAGAATTGTTGCCAATTGGATTGAAGAAAACTACAGTGTTTTGGAAGAACATCTGAAATCACTGAAGGTTGAATCGTTTGCTCAAAACCTTGCGAAGTCTATCAGAAGTGACCATGAGAACGCAATCAGTGGCTTAAGTGAAGTTTTGAAGCTGCTGTCAGCTGAAGACAAGGCCAAAATCCTAAACAGTCTCAAGTAAGAGCTGACCGGATACAAAGTACGATAGCCATTTACCCATGCGTCTGATATCAGGATGATTGAGTTAAAGTTGTCCAGATTTTTTTCTTTATTTTAAAACCGCTTAATACAAAGCGCGTTGGTGGTATACTAAGACCGGATACTCTGCCGAGATCGCACCTCTTTGTTGTTGTTGTAGGATGCTTTCGTTGGACATGTCCTGCTCGTTTTATCGAGTTTTCTGGTTACCAAAGTTTTTAAGGTTGGGTTTTCAAGATATGTTGGTGAAAACCGGCCGGTGAATTTATATTATATGTTAATGTACATTTAGAACAATCTATATAGCGCTCGCAATGCAGTGCACGTAAGTTAAACGTTATCAATTTTCAGGGCATGGTGATCAGTGGCTGACGCTTTTGAAATTAAGCTGCTTTTTAGCCTAAGTAGTGTCCTTACCGGTTCCCGTCATCGATGCAACCCAAATGCAGTTTTTTGAGCATCGTTTCTCATGCACGAGACGAAAACCCCCACACAAATCTCCGCGCAACCGTGATAGTGTAATTATCTTGAAAGAGACGCGTGTGTTATCAAACGATGCGCCCATAACACTGTTTGGTTGAAGTTGAGTGAATTAAATAACTATAAACAAGCGTTCGAGTAGAAAAGTATTCAAGAGCTATGTTTGTGCTTACTTTTGGGATCGTTGACTTCCTTGACTCAAAAGTAGAGTACATGTTACTCCGTGACATCCATAAGCTAAAAGCCTGAATAGAAGCGCCACTACCATATCGGAAACTGTAAAGAAGCCCGACGCTTGGTAATGGCTGTCCTATCAGTCAGCACAAAAAGTTGAGCCTGTCAGTTTCGCGGATAGCTGCACTAATCCATCCTAAATAATCAGCCTCTGTAACTGTATCATAACATGATCGAACTTAGTTGGTCTGCATATTCAAGCAGCGGGCTAGGAGGAATGAGCCGCATGACGCCTAAAGTCAGCGCGCCAGCTGCGTTTAACGAAATAGTTGATAGAATGTATGCGACACCATAGGGCGCTGTTAGTCATCTATTCAGTTTTAGGTCTCTTCTTATTTGCATCGTCCTCTGAATCGCCCTCCCGCTTTTTTTCTGCGTTTTCTAGCTTAAATCGAGTTGGCTCGTCATTTGTTGTTGCTTGATGTTGCTTCTGCTTATTTCTTGCCTTCAAATCGCCTGCCTGTTGTTTGAGCATCTTCTCGTTTTCACGACGTTTTGCTAAATAGTCAGTGGGGTCGCTTAAAACCTCGCCACCGCTTCCCATTTGCTGACTGACATACATAACCTCTTCCATTGCCTTACAACGCGTGAAGTATTGGTAAAACTTCGATTTCCCTGGAATAATCCTGCTCAGCATATACTTAACGTTGTTCACACTGTGATCAAATTTTAATGCCAGGTCAATGTAAGCTCTGGCGGTATCTGGCCACAGTAGGGGGTTTTCACTAAAAACAGTGGGGTTCGCTTCTGCGCAATCTGCCATCATGCCGCCAATCGTTTCGGGCAACTCCATCTGTCTGCGGAGCTGGCGAAAGTGTTCCAAACTTTGGATCGCACCATTTATAATGAGACTCACGTTATTTGCCTGGCATATCTTGTAAATGGACGGCACGTAATCTCTTATTGGCGCTTGCCTGTTGCGCATAGGAGTCGTCCGGCAGTGCACTGTTAGGTTCGAGATGCCCGTTCCGCAGAGCTTTTCGACAAGGTTCAATGTCAGTTCTTCGCTATCGAGGATCCGAATTTTCACACTTATGGGTTTCTCATGTGGTTTACCCACTTGTTCCACAAGCAAGGATAGGATGGAGCAAAGGGTCTCTGGTGTTTTCAACAATGCAGCGCCCATTCCTGAGTGGATAGAGAAGTGCTTAGGGCACCCAGCATTTACGTCTATGCCGTCCACATCTTTTATTACTACCATTGCGGCCTCCACAGCCAACGAAGGCGTAGAGGTACCCATCTGAAAAATCAATTTCCCACGCTCAGCCTCTGGAAAAGTCCGGAAAACAACGCAAGCCGGTTTTTTATCGTTGGAACCAGGTGCAATAAAATCAATGGTTTTAAGTTTATCGTTGACCTGGCGTTTGCATTGTATGAGCTTTTTGTCTATGATCTCGGGGGACCATACCAAATCTGCACCATACTTCAGCGCGAGAAGGCGAGTGGGCAACTCCCCAGCCCGCACCATAGGTGCTAATACTAGCTTTCCGGCATAGGTGACCATTTCGTGACGTAAAACAACGCGATGCTTCGGTATGTCGAGCTCATCGCGATGACAAAGCTTTCAATTTTAAAAGTCAATTGTTACCGTCAAGGACGACCACCAGTAATAAAAGAGCTTTTCGAGACATGTCAGTAAAATAAGCTATCAACAAGCCCCAGTATAGAGGAGAAGAGCTTGAACTACCAAGACTTGAAGATTTCGGATGCCAGTTTAATTCTTTTGAACTTCCTGGGTAATGATCGGTTAGCATAATAAGTGCTGCGCTAGTACAAAGGTGAGGGATATCTTCCAATACCCGCCGTGCAAGCTCACCCCTGAAAGAGTTTAAAGCCTACAAGATGCCTTGCAAACCTACAGAAACAATTCTCACTATTAAGAGGAACTTTGGAACGCTCTCGTAGCGCGCAATCAGGATGAGCAGAATGCGACCTTTCAGCGGTCCAGCAAAAAGCCCCGAAGACCTTTCAAGGGCCTGCAAGTACCTCGTTCGACTCGTTTTGAATTGCAAGCAATTTCTCGTTGCTCATACTTCCTCCTAGTCCTCAGTTCCCGTGCCGCTGCGACAAAAAGGTTTTGCGAGAAAGCACCGAAGATGAAATCTTCAGCAAGAGGGCGCGTGTCTCTACACGGAGGATATAAACACCAACCAAAAAGAGTAGCTCCACCGCCGCGAGCGCAAAGACTGGTAATTTTGACCGCAGTCCTGAGCCGGCACAATGCTGTTCCTTACTGTTAGCCGCCGAATATTCCCGTCGCAAGCGACACTTGCTTACATAACAAGAATGTGCGCGACGAAACATATCACGTGATGCTCAATCCCACTCTCTGCCCAATTCTCGGAGTCTCTCTCTCTCTTCCCTTTACCCTCCTGCACCCTATAAGCGATCTGCACTACACCGCATTTTTGCACCGGTGCGGCGCTCACGGGCGTCGCGGCCTCGCGCCGCAGGCATTACGCCAGTCACGAAAAAAATCACATTTTCCCTGCCCTGCGCGACTTGTCCGTGCTGCGGCTCAGACTCCGGCTCATCGGTCTCGTTTCAGCAAGTTTCACCTTTTGAAAAGTTTATTTATGGGTTCGCCGCCACACGCATGCTTCAGGTCCAAGCATGCATCGCCACGAGTCACCATCCAACGCTGCGGCCCATACAAGGCTCAACCGTCCCTGCATCACCAGACTACGAATGTCGCCAAAGAAGCCTGAGTGCGGGCCTTCTAAATGTTGAATTCCGTACATGGCGATATTACTCAAGGCCTCAACTGCCCCTGCATTTCCGGGGTATTTGCCGCCCGCTCAATTCACATGCAGCTGAAACTTCATGCGTGTCTGGCTCGTTTGTTTGAAAGCGACGGCGCGTTCTGTGCGCGGAGGATAAACAATCATGTCATTTTAGACGCAGATTTCCCGCTGTCTCGAAACATTCTTCGACGGTTCTGATCAAACATTCTCGCCGGACGCGAAATATCTGATATAAAGAAGCCGGTGAGCGTGACAAGGATTTCAGTTCTTGCGAGAAGCGACGCAGCAGAGGGCAGTAAAACAAGATCATGATCAAGATCAGAGCATTCACCAAGAAGCTGTCTGGTGGGTTTGACAGTCCTAAGGGCCACAAGAAACGGTCGGTATCAGAGTATGACAAGAAGCACGAAAGTTCCAGGTCCGCCAGATCTAGCATGCGGAGGAGAGCGATCTCTTCGACTCAAAATATCAAGACAGAGCTTCCACCACTACCCACACAGGAGTATACGCTGTCGACGGCCAGCACAGAGTCGCAGGATGACACGCTGGGGTCGCCGGCCCGTACATCGCGCTCCGGAAAACACTATATCTACGATCAGGAGGCGTACAGGAAAGCAAGTAGCGTGCTGGCTAAGCCGAACCCCAACTACAGCATTTTCAAAAAGAAGAACGGCGTCAATCCGACGTCCGCGAAAGACGTTATGCATTACTTGGTGCTGCATTTCAAGCATACCCTAATACAGCAGACAACCGGGGAGTCGGACAAAAAAATGGATAGCATCAAGGCGGCCATGGAGATCTTCCGGCCCAACCTGTCTCACTACGTTGCGCACGAGATCGGAGAGACTATTCACATTTTGGAGTCCTTTTTCCCTCTAGATGGATGCTCTCTAACCGGCGACGCTTTGAAAAAAGAGATAAATGAGCAAATTGGTGGATCCAAGCACAAGCTGATTTTGGCGCTCCGGATTATATGGTCGAAACTCCCCTTTGGAGTTGTTCCATGGGAGTCCTATCTCAAATTCTGCACCGTGGAGTCGAAGCAGAACTTTTCCAAGATGTGCTTTGAGAGTTTTCTGCCCCAAGTTCTTCCCGACAACGACTATAAGTGCTGTGCATTCGACTTCATGGACGTGCTTGTTTCGATCATATCCATGGTAGATCTGGTGGTTGACAAAGCTGCACAAATGGATCTGCTTTTCACTGCGGGCCAGGTCTGTTTTGTCAAGACTCCTGAGCTTCTGAATTACATCGGTCATAAGAACAGCGAAAACGCGGATTGCATCACTTTAGCCAAGCTGTATCGTGCTCGAGGTGAGGCTCTCTACCGTCTTTTTGTGTCCTATCTTAACGCTCTTGCCGAAGAAGGCAAAATAAAGAATTTCTATCTGATAGACAACTTCCGCATAGAAGAGTACCCTCCAAAGCCCTACAGACCCGTCACTCAGCGGGCCCTGACGCTCACCATCCCACAGTTATGGGATCCGGAAGAAAACAATTTTAATGAGCTAATACGGGTCGCGGCAAAGACGCAGACTAGAACGTACTCCTCAAATCATCCATTTTCCAAGCTTGAGAATTCCTTTCTCGACAAATTTGAGGAAAACCCTTATAAGATAGTCAATACGCTTTTCTCTAGGTCCTCGAAGCGCTACCTCTACAAGTTTGATCCCCACTTTGATGCAGAGTATTTTAAACCACTGAGCAAAAAGCACGGTACTCCCTCCACGCTTGGTCCTGGCGACCAGCAGGCCGTGGCAACATGGATCAACTCATGCAAAGAACGGGGCTTTAACGACTTTCTCTCAGTTCTTGACGATAATAACCATGGTGAAGGCACTCTAGCCTTGGGATTCAGCTTTCCTAAGATCAGCCAGGAAGAGTCGGAATCACTTCCCCCTGTGCGTGTTTCCAAGGTAGAAATCTCTGAATGCTTTATTTCGTCTTGGAAATATGAGACGTTTCTGGGGAAGGTGCACAACACTCTAGTTATCAAGCTAACAAAACGCATTGGCGATTGCGAGTGGTTGGTCATAGCGATGGATGAAAGAGTCGGCAATTTCGGGTATGTGGCCCCAAGCAAGCCTAATGAGCCTAATAAGGAGCTCGATTGGTCTACACTCAACACACCTCCCCTTCCATCCAAAGACCCTGCGAGCTATCATTCAACATCTGACAGCATGTCTTCGGTCAAAACGAGACCGCCTCCTCCCAGTCTTTTGGGAGAGCCATCTTCGTCGCCGCTACTAGATTCCGCGACCGGTGTATTCTCGGACCGCTCTAGCGTAAGATTTTCGTCGAGGCCCACTTCAGATCTCACATCTATCTATTCGAATGTGAGACATCACACCAAGAACAACAGTTCATTCGATCAACGTAAATTCAGTGCATTTGACACCCATGAATCGCCTCTACAGCACTCTTCTCCCCGGCTTTCCAACCAGCTCGATCACGTCACCAAGGTGGGGAGCCATACATCAAAGGTATCTTCGAGGGTAATTTCAGTTAGCAGTCCTCTACCAGAAGTTGGCGACGATGAGGAAACTCAACCTCTCAAATGCGAAAGCAAGAAAGCGGCGGAAACCTCAGTTCAGCACGACAACTCGCACTTTAATGATAGCAGCGCAAGCAGAGGCCAGTTGCACGACCCCGAGACTGAAACTCAAGCTGCTGCAAAGCCCGAGGTTTCGAGGAGCCTAGAGAGCCCTTTGAAGCTTGGCGGAGCGAAAGCTGAAAACCCCGCGAAGACTGAAAATTCACTAATGACCAAAGAAACGGAGAAGGCTGCCGAGAATGCGGAGAATAGTATACCTTCACAGGTCGAAACTCCTGTCAAACTCGAAAAACTTGCAACTACTGAGGGAGCTGCGAAGTCGAAAGAGGTTGTCAAGGCCGAGGAGCCCGCGAAAATCGAAAAGCCTGGAGAAACTGAAGAATCTGCGAAGGACAGGGAACTTGTGATCGATGAGCCTGTCAAGGTTGCAGAGCCT
This sequence comes from Lachancea quebecensis, assembly GCA_030557885.1. Taxonomy (NCBI): domain Eukaryota; kingdom Fungi; phylum Ascomycota; class Saccharomycetes; order Saccharomycetales; family Saccharomycetaceae; genus Lachancea; species Lachancea quebecensis. The sequence goes on along the minus strand of JANIJM010000012.1, from coordinate 284,872 downwards.
GTCAAGGTTGCAGAGCCTGTCAAGGTTGCAGAGCCTGTCAAGGTTGCAGAGCCTGTCAAGGTTGCAGAGCCTGTCAAGGTTGCAGAACCCGTCAAGGTCGCAGAACCCCTCAAGGTCGCAGAACCCGTCAAGGTCGCAGAACCCGTCAAGGTTGCAGAGCCTGTCAAGGTTGCAGAGCCTGTCAAGGTTGAAGGACCTGCTGAAGTTGAAGAACCTATTAAGGTTGAAGGACCTGCCGAAGTTGAAGAATCTGTCAAGATTGAGGACCTCGTCAAGGCCGAAGAATCGGCCCAATGTGACGACGAATCGAAAGTTGACAACGCGATTAAGAGCAGTGTCAACAAAGGCAGCAACACGGTGTCGCTGGACAGACAAAGATCGATTGAAAAAGAGGAATCCGTGCAATCAAATCGTCCTGGCGAGAACGTTGAACCAAAAAGTACCCTAGCTGATTCGGCAGCTCACAGAATCTTTGATGAGGAGGATAATTATATCACCTCGAAAAGTGGAAAGAACTTGACACAACTAAGACTAAGCAAAGGTTCGACTGACTCTTGCAGTAGCGGGGAAACTTCCTCAGATCAAGAAACATCCTCTCTGGAATCAGCAGTGGAAGTACCCGGAGTTCAGAGCCAAAAACCAGTCTTCGGTCACTCCTCAGAAACGTTGACTATTGGTGACAACCTGGCGAAGGGTGAGCGGAAACAGAAGGGCCTATCCGAGTCCACACAGGCAACAATCGACTTGGCTCAGCAGAGCGAATCATCTGACAGTGCTAAGAAGCCTGAGTCCCAGTCGAAGGCCGATGGTAAAGCCGAAGTCCCATTGCTGTCCCCACTGGCCACCAAACTCAGGTATGAAGAGAGCTCCCTCTCTGTATCAACACCTGTTAATGCTTCACCCCCAAACGGGCTGCCAAAGTTGCCAATGAAAGTGCAGAACCCTTCGGTGGCATCTTTTGCAGATGTCACGGCAAAACCGGAATCTGCAGACTCAACGATGGACACCAGTGAAACCACTCAGGTTCAAGAAGAGCCTCGATCGGGAACAAAGACCGCTGTAAAGAATCCTGAACCGTATTCCGGTTCCATACAGAAGAGAAACTCGCGCGTCGTCGAGGAATTGCGCAAAAGCAAGATCCTCTCGAATGACGTCTTGACAGAGGATCTACTAAGCGATCTGCTCGAGAACTACGACACCCTCAGCACGGAGCCCATAAACTCCGAGAGTGGGCCTACAGTTTTTGAGAGGGTCCGCGTGTACTTTGAGCGGCAGGCCGCGAACGCAAACGCGGGCGAGACGTTCTCGGGCAGCACGGATGGAGACAGCCCCGAGACCCGCGGGTCCCACACAGAGTCTTTGAACTCAAAGAGCGGGACTTGGTTCAGTTGCAACGTGACGCCGCCCAACCGCTCTGGCAAAAGAGTGAAGAATCCCAAGAACCTACAGCTGCACGGAGCCGCGAGCGGAACCGAAGGGCCAGGGGCCTTGAGCCGCACGCCAAGCGTTGCAGGCCGTGGGATGGAAAAGAACGGGGTGTGGCTGGAGCTGGAGGACCACCCATCGTCGCCGGCGGAGATGTCGAGTCCTACACAGGCCATGTTCCGGCACATGATGATGAAAACCAAGCGGAGCCTACGCAGCCTGAAAAAGAACAGCGATTCATCGCAGTGAGGGCGTCAGCCGCGCCATGTAGAAGAACGGTAATACCCCATATAGACAAAAACAACACATTCGTAAATCTGGAGAAGCGGCCTGGGAAGCGGTTGTACTGTGAAGTCGTGTACTGTGAAGTCGTGTACTGTGAAGTCGTGTACTGTGAAGTCGTGTACGGAGAATTCGTGTATCGTGAAATCGTGTATTAATCATGATAAGATGCCTGCGGTCGCAGCCCCCGCGATCTCTCTTTCAGATCAGGCCGCCGGCCTTTTATTTTCGTAAACTAGATAGCTAGGTTCCAGGATCCTCGTAGAGGGCCTTCCGGAACTTAATCGCGGTAGAATTGCGCCGATGGTGGTGTCTGCCGCAGGGTGTGCTGGCGTCGATCCAGCAGTCTGCGTGTGCATCGTGCGACGCACACTCGTGCCCTGAGCAGGCGCCCAGCACCTCGGAGTCCTGACTGCCAGTGCGCGATCGCGGCGATCGCTGCGACGATGATGAAGAAAGGCTCGAATGCCGCGACGGCGGCGGCACCGCCGCCGCAGTCGGCACCCGTGCCTCTGCGCCGCCCACACCCTGCTGAGCGATCGACGCCCTTGGACTAGTGCCCGGGCTCGCGCCCGGGCTCAGCTCTTCGCCGCCCGCAGGCCCGCTCATCGAGCCTTCTCTCGAGTGCACGCATTGGTATAGATCGCACACCCGCATAGATGCCGACAGCCGCCGCGTCGGAGCGGCCTCCGGCGTCTCGCCTCGCGCGGGCCCACGCCAAGGCTCCACCACGCAGATCGACGAACCCTGAACCGATCCTCGCCTCGATCCCTGCTCGCACGTCGCACCTCCCGGACCCCCCACCATCCCTGTGCTCACTTCACTGCCATTGTCTGCCACCGCGTATCGCACCACCAGGTGCGCGTCCACAGGCCTGTTCTCGCTGCTTTCCATGCTTCTTCGTCTGCCCGCGCTAGCCTGCCGTCCTGGCCAATCCCTTGGCTACCTATCTAGTAATATATACGGATCTACACACTGATGCCTGGCCTTTGTTGCGCGGCGTGTGTTTGATCGACGATCTACTTCTGCGCAAGAATGGCCCCCCGCGGGCCCATTTTATGTCCACTTTTTCGTGCTCCTAGCAAAACGGTTAGGGTGCGCGCGGAGGACGTGCGGCGTGGCGCCCATAAGAGTAGCAATGTGTAGTGGCGGGGTAGAAGAGCCCGCAGAGAATGCAAGGGCCTGGAACACGGGCGATGACGGCGACAGATACGTATGTGTCACGTCTGACGGCCGGGGTGTGGTGCACGTGATCTAGATCTGATATGCTCTTGTACGAATCTGGACATCGCGTTGTACGTCAGACGATCACGTGCTGTGTTTGGTCATGTGACTTTAGCATTTCGTACGGGTCCGTGGTCACGTGAGAGTCGCGTCCTCACGTGAGAGCCGCACGTGAGAGCCGCACGTGCCCAGTCCTGGGGGCTACTCTCCTGTCGGTGATCTTACCGTCCACCGCCAGATCGCTCCTCTGGTCAAAGTCCCGCGCGCCAGCTATCGCTCTCCGGCACCACTCCCCCACCGCCCGATGAAGTTCTCCCACTCGCTGCAGTTCAACGCTGTGCCCGAGTGGTCCTCGCGCTACATCGCGTACTCGCAGCTCAAGCGGCTCATCTACACACTCCAGAAGGAAAAGCTCTACCAGAGCAGCGTCTCGGACCCCGAGCTCGTGCCGCTCCGCGACAGCTATGAGCACAAGTTCCTCGAGGCGCTCGACAAGGAGCTTCATAAAATCGACGCCTTTTTCGCGCAGCAGGAGACGCGCATCTTTGCCAGCTACAACGAGCTGAAAGACGACGTGGCCGAATTCTACGCGCAGCAGCCGCTGCACGAGTTCCTCAGCCGTCGTAGCAGCGCCTCTGGTGTCTCTGCGGCGTCCGAGGGCTCGCGCCCGGCGCTGCGGCATGCTGCCTCCCTGTCAGAAGACGACGACGACGACGATGACGACGATGACGACGTTAACAATAACCGCGCCGCCAACAGCGCCACCAACAGTGGCTCGCGCAGGCGTGGCAACTCCATCGGTGAAATGGTACCGCTCGCGTCCCGTAGCACCCACTACGCAGGCCTTCTCGACCCTCTAATGGAAGACCGTATCAACCTCAAGAAACGGCTTGTCGTCGCCTACACGCAGCTTTCGGAGCTGAAGAGCTTCATCGAGCTAAACCAGACAGGTTTTTCCAAGATTTGCAAAAAGTTCGACAAGAGTCTTGACACCGATGTCAAGCGCGACTACATCGCGAGCCTGCCCTCCCGCGCCCACGTGTTCAGCCCTGCCGTCCTCGCGACCATCGACGCCTCCATTGGCGACACCATCTCCATGTATGCGCGCCTGCTGGGCTTTTCCACCGACCCCGACCAGGACCCTGCTGCCATTGAGGAAGCCGAGCGCGAGCTTTCTCTCCACCTACGCGAGCACGTCGTCTGGGAGAGGAACACGGTGTGGAAGGACATGATGAACCTCGAGCGCCAGGCCCAGAACTTCAAGACCGCTGCCCACGCAAAACGCAAGGCCACTCAAAAGTCGCTTGACGACGAGGTGCGCATGTCCCCATCTCCTGACGAGCTGCCAAACGCCACTCTCACCGATGCGCTCCACATGACACCGGCACACTACTTCCGTGTGCTTCTGAGGTCCCCTGGCATTCTTCGCTTCGCGGCCATTACTGCTGTCTTCCTGCTCGTTCTCAAGTTTTCCCCGATTCACGACACACTCCAGAGAAACTGTCTTTCTATTGTCATTTATGCCTCCATGCTCTGGGCCACCGAGACCATTCCGCTGTTTGTCACTTCGCTGTTGGTCCCACTCTTGATCGTGGTACTTCCCGTTCTCAAGGATACCGACGGGAATGTCATGACCTCTCAGCAGTCCTCCCAGTATATTCTCTCCACTATGTGGTCTAGTGTTATCATGTTGCTTCTGGGTGGCTTCACCCTGGCTGCGGCACTCTCCAAGTACAACGTCGCCAAGGTCGTATCTACCCACGTCCTGGCTTCTGCAGGGACGAACCCGAAAATTATTCTTTTAACGAATATGTGCGTGGCTCTGTTTGTGTCCATGTGGGTCTCTAATGTTGCGGCTCCAGTCTTGTGCTATTCCATTATTCAACCTCTGTTGCGCACTCTGCCCAAAAACAGTTCCTTTGCAAAGTCCTTAATTCTTGGCATCGCGCTTGCGTCGAACGTTGGAGGGATGGCCTCGCCTATAGCTTCGCCCCAAAACATTTTCTCTATTGGTATGATGGACCCACAGCCTACTTGGGGACAATGGTTCGTTGTTTCTTTGCCAGTTTGTGCCATCTGTACCCTGGGTATTTGGATAATGCTGCTCATTAGTTTCCCGGTGGACAGAAATCTCAAACTCCTGCAACTCCACCCTATCAAAGACCCTTTCACCGTTCAGCAGTGGTACGTTACCCTCGTCACTATCGTCACTATTGTTCTATGGTGCATGGCCAAACAACTGAGTGGCATCTTTGGTGAAATGGGAATCATCTCAATTATCCCTATCCTGCTTCTCTTTGGAACGGGGATGTTAAGCTCGAGCGATTTTAATAACTTCATGTGGACCATCGTAGTTTTGGCAATGGGAGGAACGACGCTCGGCAAGGCAGTCACTTCCTCGGGCCTGTTGGCCTCGATCGCCAGCACCATAAAGGATCATGTGCAAGACAAGCCCATCTTCCTCATTGTGCTCATCTTTGGCGTTGTAATTCTTGTAATGGCGACCTTCGTTTCACACACCGTCGCCGCCATGATTATTGTGCCGCTGATGAGCGAGATCGGTAAGAACTTGCCAAACGGAGACCATTCCAGACTATTGATTATGATCGCAGCGCTGCTATGCTCTGCTGCCATGGGTCTCCCAACGTCAGGATTCCCTAATGTGACCGCCATTTCAATGATAGACGAACTGGGTGATAGATATTTAACGGTCGGAAACTTTATCACCCGAGGCGTACCAGCCAGTATCTGGTCTTACTTTGTAATTGCCACTGTAGGCTATGGGCTAATGAAGCTAATCGGCTACTAGTTAGACTATTTATGCATTAAAAATTAGTGTGTTGTCTATAAAAACTGAATAATTCAGAGCCCACGATTTGCAGTTAAACTCCTAGTCGCAACCGAAGTACTTAGAATCTATGAACCTCTTTCTCGCCCACTTGCAATGGTGTGTCCCTAGCGCTTCGGTGGCTACTATCTCACCGGCATGAATTGTGACGGAGCTGCTGAATGCGTTGACGATACGGCGAATCCCAACCTCAGTTGCCAAGTACACCAGCACTTTAATTTTGGAGAGTGGCACTCCATGGTCCAGTAAAACTTGAATGGCCATAATAACCGCTGCACCGGATATAATTTGGGCATCGGCAAGTAGAACCTGCTCATACTTTTCTAGACCAGGAGGCAGAAATTCACAATGAAGTTGTGGTTCGCCAGTATTAGAATCGGACTGTATTAAAAGCTTGCCCATAGCCATCCCTGGAACTGCTTTCTTCAAAGATCTCATAAAACAGTCGCCAGAGCGCACGATATTGATGGAGGCAACTTTATCGAAGTGTACTGGAGGAGCGTTCAATTCGATTCCTGTTGGAGTTATGATATGCTTTTTTGGGTGCAGTGGTATATCATCAAGAGCGCGCGAGATTAGGATAGACGCGATTCTATCGAAGTAGAAAACAAAATCGTCTCTTGGCGTGTATTTATCTAACAGTATGGTTTTTAGTGCAACCACTTGACTAGTGTATTCGAGCTGGTGGACGTTCTCCATCTCGCTTAATGGTTTTAGTTCATTGGTATGCCCAAGGTCTCTCAATTCCTGTAAGTGCTTCCGCGATTTGACCTGAAGTCTGGATTTAATATGGTTGATGACTGTCTGCGTCGCGACAGCGTTGTTGCCCATTGAAGGAATGATCACATCAGCGTTTTTCATACTGGGTTTCACATATTTCTCAGCATTAGGTTTCACAAACTTTTCCCATTGCTGGATACACCCGTCCAGCTCCCGGCCTCTAGATATGATGTCCCGCGATAATCGTCTTGCAAGGCAAACATCCAAGTCGACGTCAACATAGACTTTCAAGTCCATTAAATCCAGCAAGCGCTTGTCATAAAGGGCATAGATTCCTTCGACCACAATGACACTAGAGCCATATATGTTGACGCTTTTGCCAGGTACCCTGTTGTGATGGATGAAACTGTAGACAGGGATCGACGTTTTCTTACCTTCTCTCAAGCTGCGAATGCACTCATATGCAAGATCTAGGTCAATGGATCCAGGCTCGTCAAAATCAAAGTTATTCTGAAACGCCTGTTCTCGTTGATCTTGCGTCAAAGGCTTATAGAAATTGTCCAAAGATATCAAAACAGTCCAGGGAGTATTTATAGATGAGATAATCTTTGCTGCTACACTCGTTTTGCCGGAACCAGAACTTCCTCCCACACCTATAACGTAAGGCGTTGTCCATGGCGGAATGTAGCGAGGACCGTGGTCTGCAGGGTCTCCTGTCCTGCGTAACTCTTGAGAGCCATTCTCAGGGCCAATGAAGAGAGATGTGTTGCTGTTAGAGTTTGATTCGAGGCCTCCCATGCCTTCTTGTAAATTTAAAAGCCCCAAAGGCGGTTTGCCGGTAGGTTAATGGAGCTTTTGAACCCTTTTAAAGGGGTCGATGAGCGTAATCTTATCGCTGCAGTATTCAAAATTTTTCAGAATCTCTGGTAAATAAGGTAGGTAGCGATGAGCTACATATTTAGCCAACGCGAAACTAACAACAAAGGCGATCATTCATGAGCGGAACCATAACTGGAATCGGAAAAAGGCGTTTAAAAGATCACGATGTGGTCAATGATGCTCCTATCAAGAAGCCTAAAGCCCGCGAAGAGGATGCCTCCCACAATAATGACCAACAAGAATCACAGAAGAGTCCAGACCAACATGATCAGGAAATTGACCGCAACATAGAAGAAATACGTGTTCTTGCGAGGCGACAATACCTGTCTGCTCGGGAACAGTTGAAACTACAAGTTCTGCACCAGGAGCTTGTTTTTTTAGAGAAAGACGTTGAGAAGTATGGATGGGAACAGCTCACACAGAAGGAAAGGGATGAAATCACCCTCAAAAGAGAACTTGTTGCGCTCGTACAACAACGTGAAGATGCTGGAAAACACGGGTTCAAATTTCAGGATGACTACATTGACGAGAATGGGAGCATTGATCTAAACCGTAAGCAGCAGCTTCTTAAGCGCAAGCCTGCTCAAGGCGACGAGAAAGGAACTCGGCAGAAGCTGTGGGAGGACCAGCAAATGAAAAACGCGGTACGCACTGCATCGGGTACGGAAGATATTCATGTCGAAGGCTCTCAAAACTACGATTTTGTGTTTGATGACGAGGCTATGATCGAGTTTACAGAAGATTCTAACGACGATGTTCTTCCGGAAGAGCATTCAGAGTACGATAATAAGCTTTTGTCGGAACTAGATAGGGAAAACAAGCGCTTATTGACGATTCAAGAGACTCGCAAATCGTTGCCTGTTTACCACTTTCGCCAAGAACTCCTCACAAGTATTAAAGACAATCAGATTTTGATTGTGGTTGGTGAGACTGGATCAGGAAAAACTACGCAACTGCCTCAGTACCTTGTGGAAGATGGGTATACACAGAACGGAAAATATCAAATCGCGTGTACGCAGCCACGTCGTGTTGCTGCGACATCTGTGGCCGCGAGGGTAGCAGACGAGATGAATGTTGTATTGGGCAAACAAGTTGGATACTCGATCAGGTTCGAGGATAAGACAACTCCCGATACTACCATTCTAAAATATATGACAGACGGTATGCTTTTGCGAGAGTTCATGACCGATCCCGAACTCAGCAAATATGCATGTATCATGATAGATGAAGCGCACGAAAGAACGTTGGCAACGGATGTACTGCTGGGGCTGCTTAAAGACATACTACCGCACCGCAAAGACCTGAAACTCATTATTTCGTCTGCTACCATGAACGCTACGAAGTTTTCCAGCTTTTTTTACGATGCGCCGATATTCAATGTTCCAGGCAGGCGTTTCCCTGTAGATATACATTACACCCTGCACCCTGAGGCAAACTACCTCAATGCAGCAGTAACTACTGTTCTTCAAATTCATACCACCCAAGCGCTCCCGGGTGATATACTAGTATTTTTCACTGGTCAAGAGGAGATTGAAGCTGCACAGCAAAGCCTAGAAGATATTGCGCATGCACTAGGTGACAAAATTAAAGACATGGTCATTGCTCCAATATACGCCAACCTTCCGCAAGAGCAGCAGTCCAAAATTTTTCAGAAAACACCACCAGGTTGCCGGAAAATCGTCTTGGCCACGAACATCGCAGAGACTTCTCTTACTATTGACGGCATAAAGTATGTTGTTGACCCAGGCTTTGTTAAGGAAAACTCATATGTTCCTTCTACTGGCATGTCACAATTATTGACAGTGCCGTGCTCCCGAGCGTCAGTGGATCAGCGTGCTGGTCGTGCTGGTCGTGTAGGACCTGGTAAGTGTTTCCGTATTTTTACCAAGTGGTCTTATTACCATGAGCTTGAGCCTTTGCCAAAGCCAGAGATACTTAGAACCAACTTATCCCAAGTTGTGCTCCTGCTTTTATCGCTAGGCGTGACCGATCTCATTAACTTCCCGCTTCTAGACAAACCTAGTATTCCGGCGCTCAGTAAAGCATTAGAGAGCCTATATGTTCTCGGGGCACTTAACAGCAAAGGCGCAATAACAAGGCTGGGGCGGATGATGTGCGAGTTCCCTTGCGAGCCAGATTTTGGAAAGGTCATCCACACTGCAGCTACCCATGAGAGCTGCAAGGGTGCGCTGGAAGAAGTTGTTACCATAGTTGCAATGCTTCACGAAACGGCCTCGATATTTGTGCACTCACGCGCTGAACGTGACCAGAATAAAACGGCGGTGGTGGGAAGGGTTTCTAGCGACCATATGCTTTATCTGCGAACTTTCAACAGCTGGAGAGACATGGACTACTCGAAGTCTTGGTGCTTCGATCACAAAGTGCAGTACAAAACAATGGTCAGAGTACGAAATATCAGAGACCAACTATGGAGATGCTGTGATAAACTCGGTCTAGTGGCCCTTAACGAAAAGGCTGCGAGATCTCTTAATGTGGACGATAACCTAGAGCCTCGCATCATAAAAAGTTTTATTTCTGGTTTTCCGGCTAACGTGGCTCGTCTTGGTCCTACTGGGTATCGTACGCTCGGGAAAAGCCAGGGTGGTGTTAACGTCAGTATACATCCAACAAGTACTGTATTTCAGGCAGCAAGGCAAGACATGAAGAAGCCCTCAAAGTTCATTCTCTACCAGCGGCTCGTGCTTACGTCGAAAGAATTCATGCGTGATTGCATGCCAGTTCCTCGCGAGGATTGGCTTCAAGAGATGGTCCCACACTACTTCAATGGTGACAATACTCGGAACTAAGGTGACTACTGCGTCATTGCCTCTCAACAATGTTCGGACCTGTCGAAGTCCGAGCTGCGTTATCAATAGGAAGATAGTCAGATGATCTGGAGATCACGTTTTTTTGCCTGCTTCCATTGTCTGCTTGTTGGCTTTCCATGGAATTTCAATCCCTAAGCAATATTTTTATGATATTTAAGCTTTAAGAAATGTTCTCAGTGGCAAAACGAATTGGTCGTCTATCGAACGGTTTTCGATTGCCAAGAATTAGGAAAATGAGCACAGAAGCTAAATTCTACCCTACTAAAATTGAATCAGCACAAAAAGATGCTTCGCTGAAGCTCAATCACACCTGTGTTAGGGTCAAAGACCCTCAACGCAGTGTTGAGTTTTACAAGAGCAAGTTCGGGATGGAGCTCGTGGGCCACAAGAAATTTCCCGACGCAAAGTTCGACCTTTATTTCCTCACGTTCCCTAAGAGTGACCTGAAGCACAACTCTAAAGGCGAAATTGACGTCTTTCGCGAAAAGGGGATGTTGGAACTCACGCACAATTACGGTACTGAGAGTGATCCAACTTTCAAGGTAAACAATGGTAACGAAGAACCATACCGCGGGTTTGGCCACATCTGCTTCAGTGTCGCAGACATTGAGAAAACCTGCAAAGACCTCGAAGCGAAGGGCGTTGCCTTCAAGAAGAAGCTAACGGATGGCCGTCAGAAGAACATTGCATTTGCTCTCGATCCCGACGGATACTGGATCGAGCTTGTTTCGTACAGCAGATCGGACTCTGGCGAGCCTGTTAAGGACGAAGGTTACAAGTTTAACCACACCATGGTCCGTGTAAAGGACGCTCAGAAGTCGCTGGAGTTCTACCAAAACGTCCTGGGAATGAAAGTTCTAGACATAAACAAGCATGAGAATGCTAAGTTCACCCTCTACTTCTTGAGTTATGACGGCGGGAAGCCCAGATGGATGCAAGAAAGCGTGCTCGAGCTGACACACAACTGGGGTACCGAAACCGACCCAGACTTCCAGTACCACAACGGCAATGCAGAACCTCAGGGTTATGGACACATTTGCATCAGTCTCGAGGATCCAGAGTCTCTGTGCAAAGAGATCGAAGCTAAGTACGGTGACAAGGTCCAGTGGGGAGTCAAGTTCAACCAGGGTAAGATGAAGAACTTGGCCTTCCTCAAAGACCCAGACGGATACTCCATCGAGGTTGTCCCATACGGCCTATGTACTTGAAAGCCCTTGGGAGTGCATTGCCTCTCATCGAGCGATCTACGGGGCCGAACGGGCAATTATTTATAATCTACTCGTTTCTCACGAGTTCAAAGTAATTTCGTTAGTTTTATGTTTAAAGCACATGTCATAGCATTTGATACACCATTACGCTAAACTGGATATGTCTTGGGCAGTTACCATTTGATCTATGAACCGTCAGCGTACTCTTCCTTCAGCCAAAAATCTGGGCTGTTGCTAAAGCGCTTGGCAAAAAAAGCCAAGCCGGGCTAGTTTTCACTCTGAAGATCTCCTGGCAACTAACGCGCTTCTGCATGGATAATGTACCGATATGTGTCGCAGATTAAGCCTTACATATCGAGTAATAATATCCGCTATGGGCAGGCTCGCCCGTTGCTAAGTAGAAATCCAACGAGCCTGACTAATCGTCTAAAGTGATACGTGAGTTGATACACAATTTCTCCTTGGTTATGAGAATTCTCTCTCTCCTTGTTTGCCGCCCAAGTCCAATAAAGCACAGATATAACAGGATTGGTTGGACGGAGCCGCTACAGAAGCCGAAGCGAATATGGCATAAACTCACATTTCTATCGCACCCCAAAGACCTCGCTTCAGCTGGACTGGACTGCTTTCAAATTGTGCCTTAGCGGCACCTGAATGAAGGCTAGCAGACAAATGGCAATCTCCCAAATAATAACACTAAAAGACGAGAATACGCTGTGCTAATTTAAATGATATGGTATCCCCATTCAAAGTTGCGGAGTGCCCCTTAACTCCACAAATGTTCCTCGGCGGGTATCGCTTTCCAATCATGTGATCATAGCATTGTCCTTCCACATATCATAGAACACGGGAGATATAACTATAGACGAAATGACGTTACGGAAGAGCGGATTACAAAAGTTATATGTCCATCATCACGTGTCGCAGAATAGCATCGCCCCCAACGGCAGTATATGCCGCAGGCTTATGCAACATCACAGGGTCTCACACGAGCCGCAGCGACAAATTGTCGGCAAGCGACTCGCATGTTGCTTCTGGTCAAGTGGAAGCTGACTACGTAGAGGAAGTCAGCCTCTGCCGAAATCCAAAATCACCTGTGAGAGGACGCATGCGCAACAGCGTGTTTATCACCTCATCCTTTTACGATTTTATAAAAGACAAGTTGAGAGAAGTTGGACCAAAGAGAGCGATTTTAACGCAAAAGAAGATCCAAATCGAATTTCTCGACCTCCGAAAGCATCTTTCTCAGCATCGAGATGACTGTTGATATCCCATTGGTCAACGGTACCTCACAATGTACCGTGACCGCGTATTCTAAAGACACCTATCAATCGGCCGTGGACTTCTATGCGCAATTTCTGCAGCTGGAGCAGGAGAACAAGGCTGGTACATCGACCACTCTACGCAACTCAAACGTCGCGTTGGAAGTGGTTCTTGTCGAAGACTCCAAGAAACACGCCGAAAGCGAGCAGCGCTTTCAAAAGCTCACTAGCAGCCTCGAGACGGCTGACTGGAGATCCCTTGTCTCGGACTCCCTAGTCTTCAAGGCCGTCGACGTGGCTCAGTGCAAGGCCAACCTAGAGGAACAAAAGGCTAGCTACCAGGCCTACCCAACTGATCTGTTCCCTATGGAACTCTACGCAGTTGACCCAGTCGGAAACGTTGTCGGTGTCACCAAGACCAAGAATGCTGTCAGCGCTATGCCCACTGCTCCCCCCGCCTCCAAGGGGTGCTTTACCTCTACAGCTCCATCTTCCGCACAGTCCACCATTGACCTAACAAGCACAGGTTCCATGTCGATTTCGGATTCTTTGTCTGCTGAGCCAAAGAGCTCTGAGCAAAAAGCCATTGCTGTTATGACTTCCGGAGGTGACGCCCCTGGTATGAACGCCAACGTTCGTGCTATTGTTCGTACTGCCATTTCCAAGGGATGCCGTGCTTACGTTGTGATGGAAGGTTACGAAGGTTTAGTGCGTGGTGGCCCTGAGTACATCAAGCAATTCAGCTGGGAAGACGTTCGTGGCTGGTCCAGCGAGGGCGGTACCAACATCGGTACAGCTCGTTGCATGGAATTCAGAGAACGTGCGGGTAGACTTCTTGGTGCTTTGCACTTGATAGAGGCCGGTGTCGACGCATTGATCGTGTGCGGTGGTGACGGTTCGCTGACGGGTGCTGACCTCTTCAGGTCTGAGTGGCCATCTTTGCTCGAAGAATTGAAAGACACAAGCAAGATTACACCTGAACAATACACTAGATACAAGCATCTGAACATTTGTGGTACCGTCGGTTCTATTGACAACGACATGTCTACCACCGACGCCACTATTGGTGCCTACTCTTCGCTGGACAGAATCTGCAGAGCCATTGACTACATCGAGGCAACCGCCAACTCTCACTCCAGAGCTTTCGTCGTCGAAGTCATGGGTAGAAACTGTGGTTGGTTGGCTTTGATGGCTGGTATTGCCACTACTGCTGATTACATTCTGATTCCTGAGAAGCCTGCTTCTTCAAGGGAATGGCAAGACCAGATGTGTGACATTGTCTCTAAACACAGATCTAGAGGCAAGAGAACCACCATTGTTGTGGTTGCCGAAGGTGCTATTGCCAATGACCTGACCCCAATTTCTCCTAACGATGTTCACAAGGTCCTTGTTGACAGATTGGGTCTAGACACAAGAGTGACCACTCTAGGTCATGTTCAGAGAGGTGGTACTGCAGTTGCTTACGACCGTATCCTGGCAACTCTACAGGGTGTTGAGGCTGTCAACGCTGTCTTGGAATCTAGCCCAGACACCCCATCTCCTCTTATTGCCATTAACGAGAACAAAATCACTCGTAAATCCTTGGTCGACTCTGTTAGATTAACCAAATCTGTTGCTGAGGCCATTCACTCCAAGGACTTTAAGAAGGCCATGGGCTTGAGAGATACTGAGTTCGTTGAGCATCTGAACAATTTCATGGCCATCAACTCTGCTGACCACAACCCACCTAAGTTGCCAAAAGATAAGAGACTAAAGATTGCCATTATCAATGTTGGTGCCCCCGCTGGTGGTATCAACTCTGCTGTCTACTCCATGGCTACCTACTGTATGTCTCAAGGTCACAGACCTTATGCTATTTACAACGGTTGGTCGGGTTTGGCTAGACATGAGAGTGTCCGCTCTCTAGACTGGAAATCCATGCTTGGCTGGCAGAGTCGTGGTGGTTCCGAAATCGGTACCAACAGAGTTACTCCTGAGGAAGCCGACATTGGTATGATTGCCTACTACTTCCAGAAGTACCAGTTCGACGGTTTGATGATCGTTGGTGGTTTCGAGGCCTTTGTTTCTTTGCACCAGTTGGAAAGAGCAAGGGAGAACTACCCTGCCTTCAGAATCCCTATGGTGTTGATCCCTGCCACCTTGTCCAACAACGTTCCAGGTACAGAGTACTCTCTGGGTACTGACACTGCTCTCAACGCCTTAATGGACTACTGTGACGTTATCAAACAATCTGCTGCCTCTACTAGAGGAACTGCATTCGTCGTTGACGTCCAAGGTGGTAACTCAGGTTTCTTAGCAACAAACGCCTCTCTGGCTGTGGGTGCGCAGGTTTCTTACGTTCCAGAGGAAGGAATTTCTTTGGAGCAGCTATCAGAGGACATTGAGACTCTACGTGAAAGCTTCGAGACCGCTCAGGGAAGAAACAGATTTGGTAAGTTGATCCTCAAATCCAAGAACGCCTCTAAGGTGTTTACTCCAGAAGTCCTGGCTGAAGTCATGACTTCTGAGTCCAAGGGTACATTCAGCGCTAAGTCTGCAATTCCAGGCCACGTCCAGCAGGGTGGTCTGCCATCTCCAATTGACAGAACTAGAGCCACCAGACTGGCTATCAAGGCTGTCGGCTACATTGAACAGCAACAAGAGGTCATCTCGAAGGCTCGCGCTGACGATGAGGAATTTGACCCAGACAACAAGGAGATTTCTGCCACTGCTGCTGTGTTAGGTATCAAGGGCTCTCACGTTGTGTTCTCCTCTATTAGACAAATTTACGACTTTGAGACTGAGGTCATCAAGAGGATGCCAAAGGTCATTCACTGGGAAAGCACCAGAGCTATCGCTGACAGCTTGGTGGGTAGAAAGAAGGTGTAAACCAAGTGAACCTGACTCAAGCCACTCGGTTTCCGAAAAAGCGACGACCTGCATAACAACCGGAATGTATGATATAGACTGATTTTGCCTCTTTATGAAATGGTTTGTAAACTTAACGATGTCTAACAATAATAACGATAAATGACTTAAGCCTCTAGCTTCTTTTCTCTAGCTTCTTAAAAGTGGTAATTAGTTTTTCATGACAATTTGATTTAAAGGTTACTATAATCCGAAACATAAACAAGTAAATAAACCTCGTTGCGCTTGGTCTCAGAGCTATGAGTGGCCTCAAGGCGAGCGATAGCACTGCCGGAGAAGCCTCGCTTCAGACTAAGCACAAGGAACTGTCAAGTGGGGCGAAATTCATGAAAAAAAAGCAGCAATCGCCATTCAAAAGCATCAAGAATACTTTGCTCCTAAGATCACACAAACACAAGAAATCGGGAACAAGTACAGAGCTCGTGAGTTTGAATCCCCCTAAACTGCGAAGAGATACTGCGGGGAAGAGTAAGAGCTCTGAGAAAGAAATCCTAAAATGCCAACAGAGGCTTTCGGCCCAGAGGGTCACGCTATTCAAATATGAGCATGTTAGAGTGATGAACTGCAACACAAGCTCTCAAAGGAGTAACTCTGATTCTTCAGCTTCTACTGTAACATCTCAATCGACTGTGCTGCGCCGTTCCAGCTCTCGAGATGATTCGTCCCCTGGAACCTTCAAGAGAGAAACCTGTCTTATGTCCAATGGCGTGCTTGAGATTTACCAAATAATTACCTACAATGTGAAGTCGCCTCCACAAAAAATGACATACCTATGCTTAGGGCGTAAGGGCAACATTGTTCATCCAATTCTCCCGAGGTTACAAGTCACAAGGTTAGATTCTCCGGATTTTAAAATCTCTATATTGCTCTTCAATCCAGAAAGATTCTGGGAAATCGAGTTTTTACCATCTGGCGGGCTAGGTAAACTGGACGACCAGATCGCGTTTGAATTTGAGAGCGTAATAAGCACAATCTGTTCCTATAGGTCAGAAAAGATTTTGACTTCAGACGAGACACAACCACCAGAGCAACTTCCGGGTACAAGCGATAACGATGAAAGCGATCTAGAATACTTATTAGAAGACTCTGACGAATCTTCTGATGATGCCGGGTCAACTGTGGGATCAACGTGTAATAAGGACGATCTTATTCATGACGCTTTCCAGAAGGCTATGAAAAATATAGCATACCTTGACGCCTCGGAAACAGCGCGCGGTGTCGAAAACAAAAGGTTCAGTTCTTACCCAGTTTCTTCACTTCCATCTAGGCTACAGTATAGATCGCCCATAGTTCGATCAACCTCGTTTCCCTTGAGGCTTCATTCGAATAATAACGATATAGCCAATTTCAATATCCTTCGCGGAAGCTGGATGGACATCAGTCTTGATGACTTAAGGGATAAATAAATCTTCAAAACAAGTGTACGATGGCTGGTCCATCACTTAGAAATAGAAATAGTCGTATTATCACGCGTCTTGACGTCTCGGAGTCATTGGGAACAGTTTTATAGTAGCGGCAGCAGTAATTAGTCGTAATGCAATAAACAACGCTGTTGCATTAGAAGACAAGAGTCTGGCTAATATTACACTTCCTGCTAAAAAGCTCTCTTCTGCTCACGACAGTACAGGCCCTAAAAATAAAAAAATGCATTCAAGACACACCTTGCCACAAGCTCCAATCAGCGCTTCTACTGTAGTAAATGTCTTTTGGTCAGAAACCTTTTTCTTGGGAGAGCTGATACCGAAGTTCCGTACGTGACACAGTGTATCCTGTAGGGATTTGGAATGACACCAAAGTTTGCTGTTCTTTGGCGTATGCTACAGTCTTATTTAGAAGTATTCTTTGTTCTTCAACGTAAGGGAAAGTGGTGAGAAAATGGCCGAGCAAAAAAGCTGTAGCCGCCAGAGCTGCTCGGAGGAAATCTGCGCTGCGGAATAGGCGTGAGGCTACATCAAAGCCGTTCACTATGGGATTTAAAAGCTATACACAAGAGCTGATTAGGTACATTAAACTTGGACAGGGGCCTGTAGAGGATTGCCGTTAGGGTCCAAGCCTTGTTGCAACATCAAGAGTTCTTCACTACCAGCAGTCTCAAATTGTAGACCACAGCCCAATTTACTTTCCTGCTTGAAGTGGTCAATCTCGCCAGAGAACAAGACAGACAAAGTAGGTAAGATCTTTCTTTCTAGGAAGCAGCCGACCTTACCGTTAACATCTATCGCACCACGGAAGACAGACTGTCTGTATTCGTACTTGCAGCCCAACGTAGTGGATCCTTCAATTGCTGGCTGAACACCAATTGGGGTTCCGATAACAGGGTCAGCAATTGGGATCATAGAGGCTTGCAAGCTGGTCTCCAAACCGGCTTCAACATTTTCAGCCACTTTGCGCCAGAAAGATGCGACTAGCGCACCATTGGCTTGCAGCTGGCCAGAGAAAATCCAATCTTGTTTTGGGGACACGTAACGGGTGACGTAAGAGACAGCAGCGTCAGCTGGCATGCCAGCTTGGCCCCTGCTGAAAATGGCTTCCAAACCAAGGGCGAATTGTGGGGTAATACTTTGCAAGATCGAACCAACGGCAACACCGGTAAAAATACCCTTGGAGTTGACAGAGGGGTTGAGAGATTTGAAGTTCAGAGAAAAGTCAGAACCCTGGTAGTCCTGCTCCAGCTGGCACATGCTTGGCTGGCCCTGTGAGAACTGTAGAGTAACCTTGGTGATATTATTCTTGTCCCAGCCATAGTTCAGTCTACCAGAGACAGAAAGCTCGTTGTCCACGTTTCCCTGGATGAACATGTTGTCGTTAGCGAAAAGAGCAGAGAAAGCGTAGCTTGGCAAGTTGGCAGACCCGACCGACAGAGTATGCGATGTCTGGAATGCGGGGTTCAGAGAAAATGCCTTGTTTAGGTCAGCTCTCAGACCTGTGAAGAAGTATTGGCCGACAAGCACATCGCGTGACACTTCCTTGTTCAGGTTCTCAATGGTGCCCGGGTTGACCAGAGCTAGGGTCTGTCTGTGAGCATGAATGTTGGTGTAAACAGAGTTCAAGTAGCTGAAGATAGGGTTCGACGACCAAAATGATTCTTTTTTTTGTGAGTCTGTCATAGGAGATACACCTGGAATAGCAGGGATCTTAGAGAAGTCTCCTAGAGGGAGAGGTGCCGACGCAGACATCTTAGAAATGCAATTGACGGGGATCTATGATTTGGCTTTTGAAGAGATAGTGCGTGAGTTGAAGTGAGCCCGAATTTTGCCATACTCTCTCACCGTAAAAATTTTCAATAACAGTGCCTAGTCGTGCACAGAGATATATCATGTGACAATCACGTGAAAGTCATATGATCAGGAAGTGTGCCAAAGACCTGCTATTGGCCCTGTAGGTCTCGGACCTGCTGTTCCAATCGCGCAAACACTTGCTGTTTCAATGCGAGATCCTTTTGGCGCTGCTGTAATGCTGATTCCCATTCCTCAGGCGTTTTGCTTAACAGCGCTCGGCACTCTTCACTCTCGGCGATGTGGGATTTACACTGCTTGAGCCTGTGACGGATGCTGGAAGTAGCCGTTTCTAGCGAGTTGGCGCTGCTGTTGGGGTCTTTCTTGACCTGATGCAGCGCGTAGTAGAGCTGTGGGATGAACTCGGAGCTTTGGCTCGAGTTCTGTGCGTTTGGCACCAATAGGGCCTCAATCTGCGCAAGAGAAGCGTTGCTCAAACCAGGGGAAGCCATTGCGGTGATTCAAACGCCACCGATTTTCGCGGAGTAAAGTGGTACTGTGCACGAGGTGCCGTGATGGAATGCCGCTACTACTTAGCCTACCGAAGAGCATTTGGTAGATCAATGGTTTTAAATCTTATATAGTTCGATGCTACGTTTATAGTGATATACACGATCGGAGCGCTGGGACATACGCATGGCTTCGGCCAGGTGTCCTGCTCGCCCATTGCCCGGGCATCATGACAAACCGTGGCCGCATTAAAACTTGCCGTTTACGAACAGGTGTCTGAGCATGTCGCGCCCAGTGATCCAGACAGTCTTGCCCAGGGTGTAGAAGTCCAAGGTACTGGTGAAAGTGTCCAAGAAACCAAAAGGAAGCATGAATGGGATCCAGCCTCTGGCGTACTCTAGCGCGTACGACTCACGGCCCATGCTGTACTGCTTGGCGTAGCCCTTGCGCATCAGATGGACGTCGCCTGCATTGTAAACCTCTGGCGAAGGGTTTTCCGGCAGCGACGCAAGCTGCGTGCCCTTCAGGATCGTGAACCAATCATCAGCAAAGTGCACACCAGAGTGGCCCTCGTTACCTGTGGCAGACCCGAACAGAATCAAGTACTCCGAGAACGAAGCGTGCAAGATGAGCATCTGCCCCATCGCGCCGCCCGCATTGTTAAACACCCACTTGTCCTTCTCGTATGGGTTGATCCACTTGTCACCGTACTCCTTGGCGAGCTCCTCTCTGACATCCATCAGAAGCTGTTCCGTAGTAGAATTGTCCATTTGGTCGTGCCTCGCGATCACCTTGTTCGCGATCAGCACTAGTCTATCGGGGTCAAAAACACAGTTCGTGGGCAACCAAGTGTATAGCAGCTTGTCCATGATGTAGTAGGTGCTGAGCAGCACGCCCACCACGTAAAGAAGCTTCATTGCGACAATAATTAGTCCGATGCTTTTCCAACTTGTTCTTTGATTGTATGCTCGAGGAGCTCAGCGCCCATTTTTTTATACCGTTTGGCCCGCTTCGATGTTTTCGTCTTTCCGGTTGTGCTAAACGAGGGCACAAACGAGATTTCAGGAACGCGGAAGAGCAGGATATCACGTGCACTGAGAGAGGGCCGTTCTCGTGACAGGGACCCTGGATACACCACGTGATCAATATAGTCACGTGCTTGAATCGACCCGCGTAGCGAGTGCACCGTATTGAATCCTGCCTTAACGAGCGCGCGTGGACAGTGCTTAGATGCCTTTGGCACTACTGCTGACTCGTGAACAGGTCTATGAGCGAGCGCGCGGCTTCGACAGACATCGGCGTGTTCTGGCCGGACTCAGCTGCGGTCCGGGTGCCTAGAGTGTGTGACGAGAGCGCGCGTGGCTTGACCGGTGTGCGCAGCGTGCCCTGAGACCCTACGAGCCTCCGTGAAGTTTTTGAACGTCGCTGGGACGAGCTAAGAGGTGATGTCGTGCCGGACGACGCGTCCTGTGGTCCTTCAGCCGGGGGCGGCAGAGTCACCACGGGGGCTGCAGACTGTAGCTGGCGAAATTTGAGATGGCCCTGCTTAGTCTTGAACTTGTAGTACGCTAGTTGCATTCGGATTCGCAGCTTCTCTGAGATGCGGTCAAAGTCGCACTCCGGCGCGGACTTGGACGGCCTGGCCATCTTGCTTCCGTGTGTGTCGGTCCTGGGTAGTTGTACATGAGCGGCCGTTTCCTGATTGATGATCGACATGATTGATGGAAGCTTCGTCGCCGCCGCAGGCTTCCCGACTTTGGCGTGCGTGCGGCCCTTCAGCTGGTTTATCCGCGACTGAGACACGGCTCCCAGGGGCTGTCTTTCAAGTTCTGCAGGCATAATGAGTTGGTTTGGTCCTTCTCAGATCTTAGGCGCTCTCCAGCAAGGTGCCTCTTAGTTATATAGTCGCGCTTTTGTTAACTTTCCCAATTTAACGTGTTATTATTCTAGTATAATGTAAAAGAATTACGCGACTGCTCTGAAATGGAAAATTTCGTGGTAAAGCGCGTCCAATGGAAACGGTAGTTAAAGAAGCTTACATAGGAAATGGCATGTCGCGAACCCATTGGTTTAGATCGGTTAGTTGGCGCGGCTCTATAGAATCCCCTCTCCCCCCAGCGATCTTCAGCACATATTCGTTCAGTTCTGCGCTACCTAGGATGTCCACGTGCTCTGCGCTTTTGGCACCGCCGCGGATATCGAAGCGCTCAGGCTGGTGCTTAATTTCTATGATTTTGACGGAGGCGTTACTTGGGTTGTAGGGGCTTTGGCCCTGGGCCCATTTCTGGCACATCGCGTGCGTCACCACCGGCACAGTTCCGTCGCCGTCCGTGAAAGAGACGGGATTGCTGCTCTCGTAGTCGATGGTGATGTTGAGGTCCGGATGCTCCGGGTCTTCCTTATAGACGTAGGCGCGTTCGGTTGGGTTGCCAACGCCGTAAATGCAGTAAATTTTCAAGCTGGGCGCGTCTGGAAGCGGCACTTCAAGAGGGTTAGACCAATACGTGTGATACAGCTCGTTTTCGCGCATCTGCTTCTCCGACGTGGCCACACCAAAGGAGTACTGATCTTTGATACGTTGCTGCAGCCAGGTCGGCGAGAGCCGCAGTAGTAGGTCAATAGAGTCATCCATGGAAAAACTACGCTGCGAAAAAACGCTTTGCGACTCACGTTCGAAACGTATAAATTCTCCGAACGAGTGCGAGCTGTTGTGCGTGACGTCTTCGACGGATACCTCGTTAGTACCCCAAATCATAGAACCGCCCTTGGGGAGCATTGAAGGAACGCCGCCCCATGTTTGTATCATGTCAACCCGCTCCTTTCGGCTGAAGAATTTCTCCAAGCCGTACATCGCCAAGGCATTCAGCTGGATTGTGTCCTTCATTTCACCACTTATTAGAGCAGGTACAGTCTTTGGAGCTCCCAGCAGTGTACCAGCCACGTTCACAAACGAGTCCACATACTTTTCAACCCACCCAACTCCACCATTACCGTAGAGTGGACCTTCGGCCTCAACCCATTTCAGGAAATAGAATACAACTTGCGATCCCATGGAGTGGCCCACTAGCACGGTCTTCTCGCCAGTGAGTTTATAGTCCATCTCGATCTTCTGCTTGAGTTTCGAGAAGTAGCTGTCGCGGCGCTCTAAATCTAAATAAGCAAGTCTCCAATCGTACGCGGCCGTAGCCATCTTGTTGGGATCATATCCGATGGCTCCCAGGTTCTGTAGTACCTTATTCCAAATCCAGTATCCCGCCATGAAAAAGTCTGCAGCCTCAAACCCCTGGGCGGCTCGTAGCGTAAAATTGGCCGGGTCTAGTCCCGTTTCAGGGTCCAGCATAACGTGCCGTAGCCAGCAAACCTTGTCTAGCACCATGGTTTTCAGCATGTAAAAAGATCCCCACAACCGCTTGCGAAAATGAGCTTCACTGGAACACTCCTCGTCTCCGTACAGGCCCCAGCTTTCGATCCCCGTAGATATAACACCAGGCACCATGATAACCGGGTGTTTGTCAGTGAGGTTCAGATCTTTGTGAAGCTGCTTGCCGACGGCAAAGCTCTCGGTGAGGTCCTTGGGAGACGTCGTACGCTGGGCATCTGAAATAAGTGACATAAGGCCCTGCGGCAAAATCTCTTTCCAGTCGTCAACATAGTCTTGAAGCGAATCGAAGTTCACAAAGTTGTCGAATAGGTTATTATTCGCCTTTCCTCCATAAGCTCCTGCGTAGACCGCGATCAGCAGCCCCAAAATTGCACCCAAACTAAACACTATCCTTCGTGATTCCCTCCATGTCTTCTTACTTTCTTGATTAGATTTCTTGCTCTTTTTGTGAACGTGTCGATGAGACGCCGCCGCGCCGTGGCGTTTTTCTTGACTTTTGTCTATCAGAGATTCGGGAGAAGACTCTTGTCTCTTCCTGCGGTTCTTCACACCCATCTGCAAAGGAGCTGGTATCAGCGATCAGTCTCCGGGTTGCCACTCTGCTCTTGTCGGGTTGTGTGAAGAGTGGGATTCTTAGTGTCGAAATTTCACAAAGATATTGAATCTGAACTATATTTAAAAGTCAAGCTCCAAACAAACGTCGTTTACCAGTAACGAGAGCGACTTCAGGACCATGATTAGATCCAAACTTGCCAGTTGGAGAGAGTATTTGACTCCAGTAACTCATACGTCAACTTACCAATCTTCCGGCCAGATAACGCCCGAGGAGTTTACCCAGGCAGGAGATTACTTGTGCCACATGTTCCCTACATGGGAGTGGAACAATACGTCTAAGAACATTAGCTACCGTGACTTCTTGCCAAAGGAGAAACAGTTCCTGGTCACAAGAAAAGTTCCCTGCTCCGCGCGCGCTGAGCAGCTCACAACCGTGGAGGGAGCCGAAGAAGGGGATAACGCCGACGGCTGGGTCGTTGAGGGTCAGGTCAAAACGCAATCTGCTGAAGAGCACGTAAATGCTGATATCGAGGACATGCTGGAGGGAATGGACTTGGAAGAGGTCGAGCAGGACGACGACGACATGGTGGCCATGGCGCCAAATGATAGGCGCTTCTACGATCTGTACATCACGTACTCTACATCGTACCGCGTCCCGAAAATCTACCTCGTAGGATTCAACGGCGATGGGTCACCTCTGACCCCAGATCAAATGTTTGAAGACATTTCTCCAGACTACAGGACAAAAACTGCTACAATCGAGAGGCTCCCCTTCCAGCACAACCATGTGACGTCTGTGTCCATCCATCCTTGCAAACATGCGAACGTCATGCGGGTGCTCATGGAACGGGTTCGCGAGTCGAAACAGCAGAAGAAGACATCACTTGCGAAGAATACAACCCCGAGCGACAGCCGCGGGAAGGGAGGTGATGAAGAATGGGAAGACATACAAAACGACGTGGAAGGCGGACTTCGAGTGGATCAATACTTAATTGTGTTTCTAAAGTTCGTTTCTAGTGTTACACCTGGAATAGAACACGACTATACGATGGAAGGATGGTGAAGCCCCTTTGTTGAGTTTTACACATGCCAGGGTCATCTGCGGCTGTTCTACTAT
This sequence comes from Lachancea quebecensis, assembly GCA_030557885.1. Taxonomy (NCBI): domain Eukaryota; kingdom Fungi; phylum Ascomycota; class Saccharomycetes; order Saccharomycetales; family Saccharomycetaceae; genus Lachancea; species Lachancea quebecensis. The sequence goes on along the minus strand of JANIJM010000012.1, from coordinate 260,510 downwards.
ACACGTTTCATTTAGACTGATGAGAGGGTAACTCTATACGAAGGGCTTAAAGTTCTCTAAGATTAACTACTCTCATCCATCGGAAAAGGGTCTCATCAACCTACTCTGCGGGTTCTCTGTTAAGCCATATGAACGCAGAACAAAAAGCTCGGATAGTATGTCTTTGAACCAAAAATGCTACAAGCTGTGTCTTGAATACCGTTCGCTTCAGGGCAGTGGGCCACTAGTGACTAACCTAAGTCGTGAAGGAAGCAAACAGACAGAGAGCTCTGGAGAAGCTGAAGAGGAGAGGAATCATCCGCAATGATCAGGCCAAAAAAATCGAGAGCCGTAATGAACCCAAATCCAAGCCAGCTGCGCTCGAAGTTGTCAACTCTGTTGCAGAAAACAAAGCTAAGGCCTTAGAGAGGTATAAACATCACCAGCAGAACCTTCGAGATGCGTCAGGCAACATAAACGAGTCTGTTGAGCTCGACAAAAGCAGTAGCCGAAAAAGGCCCCTCGACAGAATCCGGCCGACCGTGAGGACGCAAGACTACATCGAATACGATTTTGCGACAATGAAGAACTCCTATGGTGGTTTCATAAATGCAGAGGAGGATTATAGTGAAGGGCCAGAAAATAAGAAACAGCAGTCCTTGGAGGAATGGCAAAAAGCCCAAAAAGAGAGGAAAGCTTTGTACGAAAACGCACCTCCCCCCGATCACCCGTCGCTGGCGCCCAGGTGTATAGAATGCAACATCAATACTGAGCTGGACCCCTTGCTTCATGATGTCTTTAAACTTCAGATCTGTAAGGCGTGCACCAAAGCCCACCCTGAAAAGTACTCACTTTTAACAAAAACCGAATGTAAAGAAGACTATTTTTTGACCGACCCGGAGCTGAATGACCAGGAATTGTTTCACAGGTTTGAGAAGCCAAACCCTCATTCCGGCACGTTCGCAAGAATGCAGCTATTTGTGCGATGCGAAGTTGAAGAGTTTGCATACAAGAAATGGGGAGGTGAGGAGGGTTTGGATAATGAGTGGCAGCGGAGAGAAGAAGGGAAAGCACAGCGGCGTGAAAAAAAGTATCAGGCCAAGATGAAAGAAATGAGAGTCAAAACTAGGGCTCAAGAATATACTAAAAAGCTTCTTGAACGGAAGCACGGAAAAGAGCATGTGCACGAATTCTCTGCAGCTATTGACGGAGGATTAAACGAAGAAGGGATTAAGCTTTCGAAGCGCCGCTGCATTGGATGTGGCTTAGAAGTTAACGAGATCGCGCTCTAGTGGTACGGAAGCCTCTAAACTCCTTGAAGCCTGATTCCTCTTCTGTGTTTGGATTGCGAGTTGATATGTCTTTTGGAGAAAAGTTCGAGTTACGTACTGGTATACAGGGTATACTTTTTACTAGTGAGCTTCAATATTTTAGCTTACACACAATTTGAATCAAATAGGGGTTTTATATGCTGTACTGAGTATTTACTCTATACCTGAGAACAGGTATCTATGACATCGTGTTAGGGTTGAATCGAACAAAAGGCTCAAGAGAATCGATTATCTTCGATCTTCATAACTCTATCAAAAGCTGCTCTGGCTCATTTGCCTCTTCAGACTCCTCCTTAACGTGCTGTTCGAGAGGCGGTTGCTGCACTGGAACCGTAGGAAAGTCAAAGTTGGTTATTTCATCCCGTTTTGGCTGGGCCTGTCTTAGATTATTTTCTTTCTCCTCATCGTCCTTTGGATACGGAGGATCTGAAGGGGTTTGGGTTGGGTGATTATTGCTGGCTTCTTTAGGATAATGCTCTGAAGGAATCGGGGCCGGATCATCTTGAGCCTCATCTGGATATGGACGGGGAGAAGACATTGGCTGTTTCTGCGACGCCTCTTGTTCAATCGCTATCGTTTTCAGTTGTTCAATGTGGTTCGGGCTAGCATGTCCTTCGGTCGGACGAGCTTCAGAGATGGGCGCCGAAGGCAAACTGCTTTCGGCAAGGTGCTGCCTGCCCGACGTTGAACTAGGTACCTTAGTTTGCTGGTTTTGTTGGGGAAGCGCAGCAGAGTTGACATGTGACGAATTTTGCTGGCCCACATTGTAGTATGCATAAGGGTCTGATGGCAATTGTGGCATAAAATACTGCTGGTTTAGATTAATAGACTGTAGTTGCTTTTCAAGCAAAGAATCGTAAATGTTCATGATATCCGATATTTTCCCATTCATATTCATCAACGTATTGTACTTGTGAGAAGTTTCGCCTAACGCTATGTTAAGTTTTGGTACAGTACCCATGACCTTGCGATAAAGCTGCTGCAATTGTGTATCTTCCAGAACTGCCGTCGGTGGCTGGTATTTCATGCGTTCCACAAGACTCGCAAATAATTGGATGTCGTCCTCTTCTGAGGTAGTTAGTTCGTTACTAGGGAGCGGGGGCGGCACGTTAGGTACACTATACCCTTCCGCCACAGGCGTTTGGAGTCGTTCTTGCTGTTTCCGTTTTGCCTCCTCCGATTCACGAAGACTAGCTGCAATGGCTGCTTTGAGGTCTTCGTCTTCCTCTTCGTCGATTGTCTGATGAGAAGGAAGTTTCGGAACTGGTACAACAGGCACAAATGTGTCCTCCGAGCGGGCCTCTTTCAATGAGAGCTCAATTGCCTTCTTAAGCTCTTCCTCCTCCTGGTCTCGAACAGAACCACTCTTGCTGTGCCCCCTCTTCTTTTTCTTTCGCTTTTTATCTGACTGCTTTTTTGTCTCGTAGTCATCAAAACAGTTATCACACACTCTGACGTTGTCATAAATGCCGAGGTCTGGCAGTGGAATAAACCGCGAAGAGTGTTCTTGGCAGAAGATGCCGCCGCAGGAACGACAGTGGTGTCTCCTGTTGAGCAGTGAGAATTTATTGGAACAAATCATGCAGGTGTCAGAGTCAATCCAGTCTGCGGGCGTTTTGGAATCAAACATTGCAGCCGCTAGCTCCGAGTGGCGAGAGGGGTTTGAAGGAAACTCGACGCCCCTAGCCTCTAGTCTTTGATACACCTTAGAAACGTAGTTTAGCTGGCTATCGTTTCGGAAAGCCACATAAAGGTCCTGAAGCATGCCTTTACAGAGAATCTCGAGCTCATCATTGGACTCATCTTGTAGTATCGCATGCTCCAAAGAATCCATAAACTCGCGAGAGCACACCTCCTTTATGAACGGCACGCCACCGTTTTTTAAGCAGACCTCCGTCAAGCGCCAGGCTGACAGACTTCTGTTTGGATTGGAGCGCGAAGACGTGATTCGTTTCTTGATACATCGCATGCATTCTTTAGGAGATACTCTCCTGGACCTTATTACGTCGGATACTTCCAAAGCCAAAGACAAATCGATCTCTCCATTTGGGATTGACTCGCTTGTAGCCTTTTGTATCAAAGAGTCCAGCTGTGAAGGCGTACTGACAGCAGCTGACATCGGGTTCAAATGCTCGACTATAGAGAGTTTCTAGAATAAGCCTTGGGATTGATTTAAACTTCCTTATTAGAAGTAAGATAAAGGAGCCACTATTCGTACATAATGAACCACCTGGATCAATAGTGTCCACTTATCTTATGGCCAAAGTAGAGCCCTAAACTCATTCCGAACCCCGACAAGCCCACTATTTGGTTAAAAAACGAACACTGGTCCTACTTGTAAATACCTTTTTACTACATAATTTGTTGGGGTGGCCCTGCGTCTCCATAAAACCAGCTCGGCTTCAAGATTTCGCATCTATAGGCGAAGTGCGTGCTTGTATTGAAAAGCGTGCTACTCTCTATTGAAAGCAGGGCTTCCTTGTGTAATTCAAATTCCTGGCGACTCCCTGCACTCAGAAAATAAAAAATACTGCGGAACCAAGAGCAATTAACCCCAGAGATGTCCACCAGTATGCAGCCGCATTGACAGGCTCTCTGTTGCGCTTCACAGCACTGGTCTTGTATCTATTCTCGAGTCCCCTCTTAACCATTCCTCTAAGTGAGCGCTTGTTATGCGTGCCTGTTTCAGTACTGGTCGCACTTTTAGTGGGGTTTAAAGTTATGGTAGGCAACATCACAGGTGGCTGGTAAGCCAAATACATGGGCATCATGACGGCGCCATCGAATTGGTGCAACACGAGTTCTTTCACGCCGTGGTAATCATTCAACTTAACCAAAAAGCTCTTAAAAACCACTGTTTGGTTGTAGCGTGAATACACAGACGAACCACTATCTTTGCAGGGATCACTCAGAAGCTGTCTACCGTCAACTTCGAAAGGCGCGAGTATTAGCGAGCCGTTGCTTTCAACTGTGTATGTCCCGTGTTGGTAGATCAATACAGCCGTGGGACAACTGGGATCCTGCGGGTTGCCCGAAACACGGTAGGCCGCCTCCTCAAAATAACCGTCTTTGGTAAATGAAAGCGAATATCCAGGTAAAGAAGGCTCTATTAATAGCTCATCTACTGGGTCATAAAAACCTGGCCCTGTGAATACTTGGTGCGACTTTGACGTCCAAGTTCCATAAAGTGAGTCAGTGTCACTGTCCCCCAATACGGTAGCGGTGATTGCTAGCAGTGGAATTAACGAAAGTGCCGCGAGCATGTCGACCTTGTTTTGTGGAGTTCTTCTATTCGCGTGAATTCGCTGAAACATATTGCAAGCCTCTATTATTTATTTCAATTTCTTTCATTGAGCACGTGATAGGGCATCGGTCAGGTAGCGAGTGGCAGTAACAGAGAGCCCTATTTCAATGGAACTCAGCCTCTCCCGGCGCCAATTCCCCAAAATTCGAAATCTACAATTTAGCTGCGAAAACGCGTTCAGTTTTGCTTGTTTATCTAAAGTTCGTGAAGTGTCCTTGTAATTATGTAGTAGTGTTACTTAATGCCCAGCTTACACTATGTTGTTGCTGATTGCGAGCGATATTAGCGACGAACGATTGCTGTTAGTTGCTGAAGTGCCTCCAGATGCAAATATGCTGTTCCCAACGAACTTGGCGCGCGGAGGCGGCGCGAATGCTGGGTTGTGGTTATGGTTTTCTTTATCTTCATCCATGCAGTCGTAGTCGTCAGCTCGTGACCGTTTGTTTGATAGGCTGTTGACGCTCAAAGCAGATCCGCAAGCACTTCCAGAGTTTGTTTTGTTGTTCGCAAAAGAATACATAACAGGGGTGACTGGCGAGGGCTGTGACTCCGCAGCGCTGAATATGCTGACATCCGAAGGCACTGATGTGTTTCTCATTGGTGTGTAATTAACATTTGGATGAGGTGGAGATGGCATTGAAGGTACTTCGTAGCACATGGTGGGCCTGCCCGATAAATCCATACCTGATGCAATTTGCACCTTCTTCTGGCGGGAAGCATGGAAGTCCTTGACTGCAGCCACGAATTGTTTAACGCCTGGGCTGGTCTCGTAGAACTGTAGCAGCTGCTTGGGTGCTTTGATCACTGCATTTATGAAAATTCTCAGAAGCAGAGACTGGTTAGTGGAGGTGGGTAGCGGCGACAGCAGGAGAGGGCCCTGATCTTGTCCTGTAAACTTATTGATTATGGCAAAAATACCGTGTGCCACTTCGAACATTTCAAACTTCAGTAAGTCGTACTGCCATGTGGCCAAGTCTATCAGGAACTTTTTGACATTAATCAACTGTATTTTATCTACAAGATCTTCATCCTCCTCCTCATCCGCTTCGGTAGCATCGCTGTCAGAAGATTGTGAGGCTCTGTGAAACCATTCCTTATTATGCTCAAGCTGCCTTTTGTAGAGCTCGTACTGCAGCAAGCAGTTTTCATCAACGTTGAGCACATAATCATTGACCATGGGCTCAAAGATGTCCCAACTGAGGGTATCTAGAATATGTCTTTCCATTTGCATGAACATGCTCTCGTCAAAAATATCGGCGCCGCCGCAGTAGTGCACAAGCTCGGAGAGTCTAGGAATACGTGCTCTGGGGTTTGGGCCGTAAAAGCGACCCCCGGTTGGAACGGAAACATTGTTGATGATGTGGTTGCATCCGCCCCAGGTTTTGGCTGCCAACCAGAGGCAGGTGGCAATGACCAGCTTTGCCTGCTCCCTTAGTACCACTCTCTTGGAGCAGTAACGGTCATACAGCCGAGCCGCATGGAAGAAAATGCCGTTGGTGACTCTTGTTTTGACAGAGAGCTCGAATAACACTGCCATCACCTGCTGCCGCGTTTGCTGTGGATTCATCTCTGGTTGTTGATCGATTAGTTTCGGGTCTGGTTTGAACTTGCATGACTGTGAAATAACGTTGGCCGATATCTCTTGATGATAGTCTTGGATCATCTCGTAGTGTGCTAGTAGCTCGGCATTAGATAATTCTATCGGGTAATACGTTTGCTTCGCCGTGACGATTAAGCCTTGTGAAATTCCATTAGAAACGCCCATTGAATACTTTAAGGAGAGACAGAGGGGACACTAGTATAGGGGAGTGGAAAAACGAATGTAATGAATGTTACGTGTGTAGCACGTAGTTTCGGGTTTGGGATTTATCGATCTAAAATTCCAGAGGCTGAACCAATTCCACAGAGTCCGATGATTTGAAGAGCTGATTTGCACCTTACCCAACTATCTTTATGCCTAAGAACCCTGTCCCTTCTGCTCGAACTTCTTATATATCCTCGCGACCACGAAAAAATGTGTTCTCAAGCAGAGCTCAGGTTACCACAATCACGAAAACCTTGTATACCCAATTCCCTTGACCGTACATTCGCCCCTCTGCCACTGGATTCGCTCTTCCCACCTGGCTCAAATGATCTCTTTTGGTCTGTCCAAATGGAGTTATACCACGGTTCATAATAGAGAAATTTTTCGCGATGCTCCTAGCGAGGTTTCTAGCGTGACACGACCACGAAAAAAATGCATTTGCCAAGAGCGACGATCTCGAGCTTTGGCAGTCTTCCTTCGCGGCCAATGGCGGCGATTTAGGTATGCACTTTGAGTGCTTGACTGCATTAGCTTCTGGTGCTGCTAATGTTTATGGGCCAGAAAACGGCTGAGATATCTCTATCTTGGAAAGGGACGTGGGATTTTCATTTAGGCACACAGCCGCGATGGCGGCTGAATTAGGTTCCCCCAGAGATACGACTTTAGCGGGAAATTTCCAAGTATCTAAATGCGAGCCAATATTTTTCGTGAAGCTCCAGCAGAATAGGGTGTTTGGCGCGGAGTCCATCACGAAAAATATAGAAGTGGATGAACTGTTGGCGAGCTTCAACTTTGAATTTAGATGAGCGGTAGTCAAGGTTGAAGATAGACGCGATATATTCCCAACTTTGTCAACTTCATGAGAAGAGCATATAGACTCCGCTACTAGGGGAAGAATTTGGGGGGCATGGCTGCTCTCCAAGTTTACCATGCAAAGTGTAGTTCCCTCCATTGAATGGAGGATCAAAATCAGCTTGAGCGGGCCGACGTATGCGGCGCTTGTTGCGTGCCCGTCCAAAGACTCTTTGTGAAACGGGGTGCTTGCTTCATCTAGGAAAAACTCCAACTGACACTTAAGTTCATATTCACTGGTTGACACGACGGCGAACACATTCCCGCAACTGTTGCTCACGACCCAGCGTTTGTTGAATGACCCCCTCATTGGTATGGTATTAACTAAGGAAATATGGCTCCCATGCAAGCGATACCTGTTCAGATAGGTATTGACCACAAGTGAAGCAAGTTCAAAGTCGCGCACGAATACCTGAAATTCGGAGGGCTTGTGGACTGATAGGACCACCTGTGTAGGACACGCCTTTATGAACCCCTGGTAGCGTTCTTCTCTTGAGTTGAAAAGATGCAATACCCCTGCAACTTTGTCGTATGCCAAAATAAAGCCCGTGGTTGGCATAACCTGGAACTGTGCAATATGAAAGCTCGTTCTCAAAGCGCATTCTTCGCTTGCCTTTTCTGGTGCCTCCGACTTTATTCGTAGCCTTGTTAATTCTTGCCCCATGTTCCTGATGATGATAAGCTCATCTTGTGCTGTATAAAACTGATAATCTTGAATGCCTTGCACGTTCCATTCTTTGATGAACCTCCCCTCTCTCCATATAAGCAATCGTGTGTCTTCGGTATAAACAATCCATTCTTCTTGATCATAGAGTAAGCCCATGGGCTAATCGCGCGTGCTTTTGTTGTATGTCTTAGATTAGCGCGACGATCAATTATTTGATCAATATATTTGGCATTGCAAACAAAAAGACTTGTGTGCCATCGGCGGGACACAAGCAAAAGATAAAAGCTAACTACTGAACTATCTAGGAGGACAAAGGCCCTCAATTGGTTCCTAAAGCTGACACCTCCTATACGCATCCTCTGCTAGCTTTTTGTGTCTAACGATATGATATGGAATAATGATGATACGGAACATAGTACAGGAGGCCTTTACAGGTGGACCATGGACGCGTTATTCGGAAGGCATATATCCCCTTCAAGGAAGTTTAAGGAAGTTTCCCAAGATGATACAAACTACAATATGAAGAGCCGCAGGGATAAGCAATGGGATGGTCACGGCTTTCAACCGAGAACGCGATCCAGTTCCGCATCTTTCGATCGCAGCTTCCTACAGCGGTATGAACTCCTCCAAGACGAGGAAGAGCAAGATATTATGCGGCCCGTCAGAAGCCCGGTGCGGTCATGCCTGAGCGCCGGCCAACTTGCGAGCCAAGGAGCAGTTTTACAAAACGATGAGAGTACAGACACATTTTCTAACAAAAGGCAGCGCTTTAAGGGGAAGCTCTCAGGCCCTAGTTACCAGGATGATAGCCTGAAATTTCGCGCTCCCGCTAAAAACGACCCTTTCATCTCTAAGCTATTTCAGAAAGAAAGCCCGCAGCATCCCAGCAATTTGCCAGGTAAATTCCCATCTCCTTTCAAGCGAGATTCGGAACCGTCTGCTAGATCCCAGAGACAGCTCAACCCTAATGACTTAGATCCCCAGAAAATGTATACGGACGAGTATTTGCAACTCCTTGCAGAGCTTGATCAAAATGGCCAGAAGCTCAAGCAACTTCAGCAGGGCTTGCACCAAAAACAACAAGATCACCTTTTACAAGAGGCAAGCTACCGCGAAAAATATCACGTTATGCGCCAAGAGCTCATAGCCGAGCTAAAACAGTCGAAAAAGCTTTACGATAACTACTATAGACTCTACGAGAAATACAAAAGGATACGTGCTTTGGACACTGATGCTTCGCGGTTGCGACAGCGCATAAACGATCTGGAAGCACAAGTTGTCGATGCATCTATTGAAAAGGCAGAAGAGGTCCGCAAACTCAACGAGACCATATTTCAGCTGGAGTTTAGGGAGCAGGAAACGCAATCAAAATACGACCGAGAAAGAATTCGGTATCAATCCAGAATCGCAGAATTGGAAAGCATTGTAGAGTCTAGACTCTCCCTTTCAAACGGCGCCCAGAACTCACCGCTTAGGGAACGTCTAAAGCCAGTGAACTCCTCAGTCAGGATATGAGACCCAACTCAGGTTGTGAGAGTATGTAACATTAAGGGAGCAATACGGCTTATAGAGTCTACTTAGTCTTTAATCGTTGGAGTAGATTGGTATCTTTGTCAAATGTCTTGATACGAGTAGTTTGAAATTTACTATTGAAATAATCCAAGTCTGTAAATGACTGGGTTAAGTTCGAATAGGCAAAAAGAGAACGAGGGACAGACAAAAGAAGGGGACTGAGCGTTCATTGATCATCAATTGAAACGCGTTTGGCTTTTGCGCTGTCTTCTTATTTTTTTGAAAGCTGGTCAAGTTCCAGTTATAGTTGAAGTATTCTTCTCATCTCGAGATATTGAACCGACTTGAATCGCGTTCCTAGAGATTCAATATGTCCGTTGTTCAGCCCCAGAATACGCCTATATCACCCGGAAATGTGCACAAACAAACCGGGGTCACAGTGAACGCTAATGGGCAAAGGTCTGGCGGTGCTCTTTCGGGCACGCCTACAGGCACAACGGCGCCCGGCAATCAAACCAATCGCTTGAATATAGAAAAAATGGTCGAGTCCTTAACGGCAGCTCTGGGAAAAGAAAGCTGGAGCAAGTATGCGCAGATCATAAGCCTCTTTATACTTGGTAAGCTCTCTAGGAAGGAGCTAGTTAACGAGCTGGACCTACTTTTCAGTCCTCAGCAAGAAAACCAAGGACAATCAATACAAGGCGGTAACATGAGTCATGGGACTCTAATACGAATGCATAACCAACTTCTTTTAGCAATTTTGACAAATTCGGTGAGGGGCTCGCCGCTTGGGGAATCTACTGAAGGATCATGGGGCTTCAATAACGGTACAACGCACTCGAGCAAAAAGAGGTCTAATAAACACAATTCGCAGATTGATACTTATAAGAAAATTGTAATGTCCTTGCCGGCTGAGGACAGAAGCCGGCTGAAAACGATTACAAAAGAGGCCGGGAAGCGAGGGTTTGTGCTTTGCTCGGTTCTCCAAGCGCGTCTCAACAATATACCTAAAATTCCAATTGTCACCAACCCTGAAACTTTAAAAAGAATCAAGGCTAGTAACCTTAAAACGCCTTTGGAATGGTCTCAGGAGATTGTGAATGGTTTCTCTGCACCGTTAGCAACGGAGAGCTATTCTCTGCCGGATAATGATTCTTTATATCTCCGAATGATAAGTATAGCACGTGAACATGGGCTGGTGGGTGCTGTAGATGGCAGATGTGTGGAGATCATGACATTGGCGCTCGAAAACTATCTGAAAAATGTAGTAGAGTCGGCCATCGATACTGTGCGGTACCGGGAAAAATACCACTCCGACTATTACGACTTGAATGACGAGGGCTTCTATCAGGGTGTTGCCGGTACAGATGAAGAGGTGGCCTGCGAAGGGAATGAGCTAACCCGCGATCTCAGGTCAATCACGAACGAAGAGATGGCGCAAACTCTTACAATCTTTCCCAATCTAGTAGCTCCGACTGGTGCTTACCTTAACCTCAGCATGTGCGGCTTGCTAAATGATGACGAGCTCGTCACTATGGCTAGTACCATTGACGACCTTCCGGAATTTCAAGAGGACAAACCGAACTTCACACCGGTCGATGATAAGAACGTCGGAAGTAGAGAAGAGCTAAACTGGTTAATTAAGGATATTCTTACAAAGGAGTGATTGCATTTTTATCTCGGAGCAAACACTGTGCGCCAGCTTTTCGGGCTAGGGGTGTTTTCCAAACAATAGCCTCGAAAAGCTGAGGCTTTAACGTTCAATTCACCTCCGAGAAACATCTAACCTACCGATTTGGTGCGCTGATTCGAGTACAAGGCAAGGGTCGCTTGTTCTTCCGTCAAACAAATTACAAAGAATCAGGGTTTTTGTTTTCAGAAGAAGAGTTTGTAAAATTATGGTAATTGGTGTCTTGACGAATCGGTTTTTGTCTGATAGATTGCTGATGTTCTTGATCGTTTGATCATCGTTAATTTCCAAAAAGTAAGCGTCAAAACAGTCTTCGCTCTTGTTGTATACTTTCAACTTCATAACGCTTATGTCACCAGCTCTAGACTGCAACTCAAGTCCATTAAATGCATCTGTGATGTCTTGAGGTGAGTTTACTTCGACTGAACGTGAGCTCATTTCGATAGAATCCTCCTTGATAGTGAGCTGAATTTCAGCGCCCCTGCTATCCTCTGGGTCTACCAGCAAGTCAGAGGAGGGCACCTTTTCTGACAGCGCAACGTACTGCATGCTCAATTTCCGCGTGTTAGAACTTACGAAATACTGCAAGAAACTCTCTCTCAAATGCTCCTGTCGATCAGTAGGTAATGAAATTATGTTGCAGTTGAGGCCCTTGGTGGTGCACATATCTAGGTATGCTTGACATTCTTGAGCTATAAGGTCTTTCTCCGAAATAAGCTTTCGAGGTATAATCCTGCTGAACATACTCGACTGTCTGCTATCTGCTCCAGCCATGGAAATTCTCTTTGCAGGGTAATCTATCGCGCAGGAAGAGGGCACTTTGTCACCGATGTATGCAAAGCATCTAATTTTCGCTCGCAGTTCGTCAATTGAGTTTTCCATCTTTCGCCTACGCAGCTGCTCCTTTTCCATTTTATCAAACTGAGCGTTGTATTTTGACTCAATTGCAGAAGCTTCAGTCTGAACTTTTTCTGTTGCAAGCTCTGACTCCCTGAAATTTGCCTCGACCTCCGTTCTTCTCTCAAGAAGCTTCTCGCGCTCCTCCAGGCACGTTTTAATCATGTTTTCGATTCCGGTAATGGCCTCATAAAGCCGGGTGCATTCTTTGGTGCTCTCTTCTAGCTGACTTTCAAAAGACGAAATTTCCTCTGTGAGCTGTCTGTTCTTTTCCTTTTGGACTCTACAATTTTCTCGCAGCTCTTCCGAGGGCTTTTGCTTTTCCAGTAAGAATTTTTGAAACTCGAGGTCAAGCTCTTGGTCCCTCACCGCACATGACCGTTTATTGCTTGCGTCCAGAGCATTTAGTTTGTTCTCTTCATGTAACTTCTGTTCTTTCAATTCTTCAATCTCTTCAAGTATTCCAGAATCCGGTTTGAAATTTTCCATTTCTCTGATCTTTTCTTCCCACCGTTCTTTGGCTTTGCATAATGCTTGATCTACCTCATTTCTTGCCTCTTGCAGATTCACTTCGTGCTCCAGCTGCAGATTCTTTACGGTCAATTCCCAATTGGATTCCATGAGCTCGCACTCACCATTTTTCTCATCGAGGTTTGCGGTGAGCTGAATTAACTCTTTTCGCAGCTCATTACACAACGTCTTCTTCTTTGATGTGTCATAGTCGAGATTAGGGAGATTAGTCTCCTGTATAAGTCTGGTCTCCGCATCGATCTCAGCTATGGATTTTCGAAAGTGCTGAATATCACGCGCTATCTTTCGTTCTCGTACTTTCACAGCTTCTATCACCTTCGGATCACCGTAGTAATACTTGTTCATCAGTCTAGTATTCGAATCAACAGCCACAGACATCTTGGTCCCGGGAAGACGGGCAATTGAATTTGTGTTTGTGACGTCCTCTAAAATGTGCAGTCTTTTGGTGGCAGACCCAGGCGGGCTTGACATGGCTCTTTTGTGACCTGGTATTCTGGTCTGGCTCATCTGTGGTATTTTAGTATGGGTCATCAGTGTTTGTACTTGGTTTCACCCTCATACAACAAGCCCGAAAAGAGGTCGCCGCGGATGAAACTGACAGGTTAAATTCGAAGAACTGGGTTGCCTTGGATATGCGGTCTTCCCTAGAGTAGTATTTCTTAATACCGACAGTGACGAACAGCCTTTGACTGGCCCCTTGTGAGCTTAGTGCGAGGAACTCGTGGTGGACAACAGTTTTGTTTATGAATTGCAGATGCGGCTTAAAAAGGTAAACAAAAGCTTTAGAAACACACTTCCTATAGATAATCATACACGAGGGACCATTTGTTCTGAGTGATGAATGTGAGATGAGATGCGACGATATAAATAAAGCATATATACAGGTTGGGCGGCTTCGGCGTATATCGCAACATTGCTGCCGGCGCGCAAATTTCTTTAGTCGAAGTCCGAGTTGCTCACGTTTCTGGTCATGGCCGGCAGCGCGACCCTGATGCCATCAATGTCCTTACTCATTTTGATCTGGCAGCCCAGCCTGCTGGTTTCGGTCAGACCATAGGCTAGGTCCAGCATGTCATTCTCGTCGTCATCCGGCTCTTCAAGTGCATCGTAGTAGTCTGGATCCACGATCACGTGACATGTGGAGCATGCGCAAGAGCCTCCACACGCACCCTCCATATCCAGGTTATTGGCCTGTGCGATGTCCAAAAGCGTGTCCCCGGCAGACACCTCGTACTGCCGTTGCGTGCCATCCTTGAGGATGAACGTAACGTGCAGTTCTTCGCCCGTTTTGGGCTTATGTATATGGCCATGGAACCTGAGCGCGGATTGCGCAAAACCCGCGTACTTTGGAACTGTTAAATTCGCACGGCCCGCGGAGAGAGGACCGCGGAGCAGCGATTTCGACAACCCGGCAATTCTAAACATCGACTTTTAGAACTGTTCCGCCGTCACCGAGAGCCCCGATAACCAATTTTTTTTCACCTCAATATTATATATTGATGATGATGGAATAAATTACACTGCGCTGAGAGGAGTTAAGTGGATTTAAGGGCTGTGGTTTCACTGTCCGTTTGGGAAGTCTCCGCGTGTGCGCAGTCAGTTTTTTTTACTGGTATGGTGATAGACTAGTCACTGCTGGTCTGGCTAATGTGCTAAAGCTTCCCTTCAAGCGCTATCACCCAGACTTTGGGGTCTTTATCACTATGTACGTATCCTTGCTCGGGTTTTTCGGTCAGCTGATTCACATCATGTGACTGTGAATACTCAAGTATTCAAACAGACATGGCTACTAGGCTTTTGAGCTAAACTTTATGAATTACCCCATCGATATCATTAGTTCAACTAAGTTTGCCCGCATTTTAGAGCTTCGTAACCTTTGAACATGGCTAGTCTTCTCTCAAACTACGAAGCGGAGTTCAAAACGACGCTTGAGCAAGCGAAAACTCTTCTTTCAGTCGCGCCATCGCAGCCCGTGAGTCAAAGAAATGGGACACTTAAGGAGGTAGAGCAGCAACAAGATGAGCTATTAGATTTAATAGATCAGATGGAAATTGAGGTCAACAATGGCGCGCTAGATAACGCAACGCGGTCTTCTTTTAAGGCCAAGCTCCGCGAGTACAAGAAACATGTTCAGAACGACGTCAAGTCGCCCCTACAGCAGCTAATGGATTCACGCAACAGGGACCTGCTGTTCCAAGGTAGAGCGGGCGAGGGAGAACCCGGTGAAAGCGATGACCAACGGCAGCAGCTCCTGTCAAACCACGCAGTTTTATCGCGGACGGGAGATAAATTACGGGACGCTACAAGGATGGCAGTTGATACCGAAGGTGTTGGTTCCCAAATCATGATGGATCTTAGATCCCAACGGGAGACTCTCGAAAACGCAAGACAGACACTGTTTCAGGCTGATTCATATGTGGATAAAAGCATCAGAACGCTGAAAACCATGAGCAGGAGGCTAGTGGCCAATAAGTTCATCAGCTACGCCATCATCGCTGTGCTAATTCTCCTCATTCTGCTAGTTCTATTCTCAAAATTCAAGTAGTAACAAACACACAAAGGATACATGATAAGAAAAGCTCGTTTCCTCTGGAGGATACAGGCTACTATACGGTTGATAATCTAGTAAAAAGAAGAAATCCATAAATTTTACTTGGCGTGCGTACTAGTTATTCTCATTCAAGAGTTCCTCTTCATCGGCCCTTTCCTTGGCATCGTCTGTCAAGTCAAAGGATTCCATCTTTTTCTTGAGGTCCTCAATAACTTTCGCCTCAGATGAGTGCGAGACGGGCGCTTTGAAGTCTGAGTCGGCTTCGGAACGTACTGCTCCTTCTTGATCGGCGCTTTTCCTCTCTTCTTCGTCCGCTGCGGCCCTCGCCTTGGACGTGGAACGGACTTGGGTGTGGGGGACGCTGCCAAGCTGGTAGATGCGTTTTTCTTCCTCCGTCAAGTCGAGAAGAGTACCAGTGAGGTTGACTAGCGATTTCGCGGACTTTCTCCTTGCCATTCTACCTGGCATCACGGGCCTTACAGGAGACGAAGCTTTTGAAGAAATACTGGCAGAGCGCGACCCCCTGGAGCTGCGCGGTAGCCTTATACAAGAGACGCCTGCGTCGTGGATCCACTTTGCAACCAATGCAGTCCAGCCACACTGATGTGAAGCGCCTAGGCCTCTACCGGTGTCGCCGTCAAAGTACTCAAAAAATGGAATGAGGTCCCTGAAATGCTCGTCCTGAGACAACATCTCGGAGTTACCTCCTTCATAGCATGCTCTGTTACCGTCCTCGTCAGGCATGAATACATGGATAAGTCGATGCTCTAGCTCTTCTGCGACCTCTGCCAAGTTTAAGAAAATGCCAGAACCAACAGGGCATTCGACTTTAAATTCAGGTCCATAGTACAGGAAAAACCGCTGTAGAGACTCAATCAGCAGAAAGTTAACTGGAAACCAGATGGGACCACGCCAGTTGGAGTTGCCCCCGAACATTCCGGAGTCAGACTCGCCGGATAAATATTTTACCTCGTACTTATTCCCGTTCACATCCATAACAAAGGGGTGCTCTTCGTGGTACTTGGATAAAGACCTAATCCCGTAATCGGAAAGGAATTCGGTCTCGTCAAGCATACGACGCAAAATGGCCTCTAGCCTATCTTTGTTTACTAGGGATAGCAGCAGCCTTTCGCCAACGCCCCTGGATTTGATCGAGGCAATGTTTCTATCGAAAATCTCGCTTTTGTTATTGATGAACCAGTCCACCCGCTTCTTGAAGCTGGGAAACTTGTCCAGAATCTGCGGCTCTAAAGTCATGCACGCGTACAGCGGGATCAACCCCACCAGGGACCTAATGGGCAGCTGCTGCTTAAACGGGCCGCCCCAAGAAATGGCATCATAATAAAACTGGTCTTCCTCGTTCCATAACGACTCTTTGATTTCCTCCTGGAATTCTTCGGATTCGGTGTTCTTCGTGTACCGGAACGACATGGCGTCACTGATGAGGATGAAATGCTCAAAAAACTTGGAGGCTATATCCTCATAAACTGGATTCTCCTTAGCTAGCTCTAGCGCGATGTTCAGCATTTGCAGACTGAAAAATGCCATCCAGCCAGTAGAGTCTGCCTGCTCGAGAGTGCCGCCGGTTGGCAAAGGCTCGGACCTGTTAAAAACACCAATGTTATCAAGCCCCAAAAATCCGCCCTCAAACACGTTCTGGCCGTTCGAGTCCTTGCGGTTCACCCACCACGTGAAGTTTAGGAGCAGTTTTTGGAATACACGCTCCAGGAACACTCGATCTTCGCGCTTGTACATGTTTCTTTCGATCTTGAAAACGCGATAGACAGCCCACGCGTGCACGGGTGGATTAACATCGCTAAAGTTCCATTCGTAGGCGGGCATCTGCCCGTTGGGGTGCATGTACCACTCGCGAGTCATGATGTCCAGTTGGTGCTTGGCAAACTCTGGGTCCACCATAGAAAGCGGAATGCAATGGAAAGCTGTGTCCCATGAGGCGAAAAACGGGTACTCCCACTTATCAGGGAGTGATAGTATATCATCAGTGTACATGTGCTTCCAATCCTTATTCCTGCCGTTAGCCCTGTTTGGTGGAGGGCGGGGCTTGACGTTGGGGTCGCCGTTATACCACTGATCCTGGATGAAGTGGTAAAACTGCTTGGACCACATCAGGCCTGCAAAGGCCTGTCTTTGAATATTCCGCAGTTCATCACTAATGTGCAGAGGAGTGATTTTCCAATAAAAGTTATCAGCTTCCTCTTCGCGTCTATCAAAGATGGAATCAAATTCCTCTTCGTCTATCACTAATTCATCTTCATACTGGGTCAGCTGGATGTCTGTAAACTTGTATCTGATAGTAACGTACTCGCCAGGAGGGATCTTGGGGAAATGGTAAACAGCGCAACTCTTGGTGCCTTTATTTTCCGGGTTGACAGCTTCCTCGTTCTGCTCAACCACGTACTCTTGAAACGCATCCTTGGCGTAGGGAGCAGGATTGGGTCCACTGTCGAAAAGCTTCTCGAGGTTCGACTCATTCTCGGTGAAGAGCAGCTGGGGCTCTACGTCCTGAGTTTCTATGTCTTGGTCGTCGAAACCGCCCGGAGATGGCGCGAAGATGGCTGTTCTCTTGCCATATTTCTCGCACTCGACTTCGATGTAATTGCTGCCGCCCTTGCTCAGCTCGGGTTTGGTAGCGGTCTGCCGACACCATCCCCACGTGTTCCTGAAGAACACCTGCGGCATTAGGTAAAGCTCGCCTGCGCGCTTGTCACTCCGGTTGTACGCCGTGACACGGAAGTTGAGATCGTTCGGGTTGTCGTCGCCCTTGGCCATTTCGAAAAATACGTCAAAATAAGGGGTGTCGCCGTGCTCCTCGCTCGAATAGAGACCGTCGATCTCATGAACCTCAAGCTCGCGGTCCTGGTAGCCGCGCTCGCCGTTCTTGGCCACTAGTTCCTCGTAGGGGTACGCCTTGGCAAACGGGTACTTGTAGAGCGCCTTCATGTACGAGTGGGTCGGGGTGCTGTCGATGTAGTAGTAGAGCTCCTTGACGTCTTCGCCGTGGTTGCCCTGGGGCCCCGTCACGCCGAACATGCGCTCCTTGAGGATCTGGTCGTGGCCGTTCCACATCGCGAGGTTGAGACACACCAGCTGGCGGTTGTCCGAGACGCCAAAGATGCCGTCTTCGCCCCACCGGAACGTGCGCGACGCCGCGTGCTCGAACGGAAAGTGCGTCCACGCGTCGCCGCTGTCGGAGTAGTCTTCGCGCACCGTGGCCCACGCCCGCTCGCTGAGGTACGGCCCCCATTTGAGCCAATACTTCTTGCGCGTCTTGTTCTCGTGCAGCCGCCGCTCCTCGAGCGTGGCGTCGACGAACTCATCCTTGAGTTCTGACTTGTAAACCTGCGACATCGCTTCACTGTTTGCGCTGCGTGCAGTTGCTTATGGATCTATATACGGAATACCTTGCGTGACTGGCCTTGCTTCGCTGGCGGTGTTTGCAGGCTGTCTTAGCCTCCCCAGCTCTTGTGTGATGGATCAACTGGCACTCGAGACCGGACGTGCAAGGACCACTTTGCTCGAACCGCTTGCTTTTATACCTTTTGCCATAGAGAGACCTCATCCGGTCCTCACGCCCCTTCATGCAGTGCACGGCGGGGAACGCATGAATCCGGGCACAAGGGGATCGTGTTGCCAGTGGCGACGAAGCCGCCGCGGCCGGGGATCGAGGTCATGTGATTCACACGTGCTTCTCGCGTGACTCTTTATTTTCGTGTTCGGTGATCTGTAATATCACGTGTGCTTGTCGTTTGCACGTGACCCGCGGATGCCGTCGTCACTTTGTCACGCGCTTTGCGTTTGGCGTTTGGCGTAATGATCGCGTCATTCACGTCCCCCGCGCGAAAAAGATAACACCAGCTCTGCCGGTGCGGCTTGTGCCGCGAAAATCTATCCATGTTCCGTATATCCCATTATTAGCTATAAACCGCAATCGCTGGTTCTAAACACTGCTACTTAGTTAGCTGGTGGTATGCGTCTGATACCGTTGGCTGGTTGCCTATCGTTGTAGTTGCTCCTGTTTGTAGCTTGCTCTGTCGCCGGCGGCCCGCCGCCCGCGTGCGCTTCATACGCCCGCGAGCCAGAGCCGGTAGTTGTGCTGCGCTGCGTCCGCGAACTCGTCGTCGGGCGCGGGCACGCACTCGAAGGCGCTCGGTACTGGCGCCTTGGCGGTGATGTGGGTCATGTCGTAGGAGGAGGGCAGTAGCTGGGGCTCGGTCTCCAGCGCGAACAATTCGTCGCTGGTGTGGTCTTCGTCTTCGTCGCGCGCCAGGGCGTCCATGTAGGGCGATTGTAGCAGGAGGTCGTCGTCGCCAGGGATCAGGTCACCGGCTCCGGAAAGCGGCGTGCTGGGCAGCAGCGACGCGGGCGCGCCCTGTGCGAGCGAGAACGAGAACACGTCTCCGTCCTCGAGGAAGTCTTGTGTGTTGTAACTCATGGTTGTGTGTGTGTGTGTGTGCGTATTCGGGTGTGTTTGCGTGTGCTTTGTAATTGCTCACGTGTGTGTCCTTTGTGTGCGTGGTTTGCGCGTGTATTGTATTCGTGTTCCAGTGCTCTGTCGCGAGAACGCTCGTCGAGTACTGTTCTAGTGTGTTTGTGCTGATGCTTGTTCTACAAATCTACAATTCCTGCGCTCTACATCGCTTCAACGCTTCTGTTATATATCTAATCATCTGTGTTTTGCTCACCCATCAGTCATTATTGCCCTGACATAATAACGCCCAGGGTGTGGTTGTGATTATGGAAATGACTCCGAGACAAAATTTTTCTTCCATAATTTTGTTCGCCGTGTTTTGATATCGTAAAAGCCACATGCCCGTCCAGAACTTTCTAGGGCACAAGCGCGCAACTACAAGCACGCTGTATCGCTGTATTGCCCCCACTGGTGCATACACGCATACTATCTCATGTAGTCATCGATGGCACGAGCGCACATCATTTAGTCATTGTTGTGGTGTGTCAGCAAAGAGATTAGGGACGGCGGTGGGCGTGGACGGTGCACGTGCACGTGAGTCGACACGGGTCAGCGAGGGCCCCAGCTGGTGTGTAGAGAGTGGTGGTGACCTGTCAATTGTGACCTGAGTGAGAGCTGTGGCCTAAGAAGTGGGCCTTGGGGCTCGTACGGGCGCCAAGGTGCAGGTGTGAAACGAGGCATGCGCGAGGGCTGAGTAAGGGCCGGGTGCGGGACATGCGGTGTGGTCGGGCCCGGCACAGGAATTGTAGGGTGCGCTCCACACACACACGCGCGCGCGCGACCCACCAGGGTGCTTGTGCGCGGTGTTCCAGAGCCGTGGAATGCTTGGCGAAATGAGGCGCGGGTCACGTGCGCCTCTCATCACGTGTCCAGCACGTGATCGCTACGCTCACGCCACGTGGTCCCGAGGCCGCACGTGCGCGCCCGCTCTTCGCAACTCACGCGGCACCTCTGTTTACGTAGACACGTTGACTGTGTGCTGCGGTTCCTCGCGCGGGCACGGTGAGGAAGTCGCCATGAGGTGCGGCGCAGCGCGCGGCGGTGCGGAGTCTGCCTGGCAGGAAATAAGGTTTTGTGTCTAGGGCGGCCCGCGCCGCAGTTTGGGAGCACGTGCCACGTAGCGTCGATCCACGTGCACGGCACCACATTCCCGCCGTTGTCGTGGTAACCATCTGGGCGGGTTGTGTGACTGTGCACCCAGACATTCGGTGTTCGAAACCCATACATCCGAGAGTATTTGCTTCGCGTCCGCGCCATGGCGCTTCTCTGGCACGGAATCGGCGCTCCCACGCGCCGGATGCGATCGGCGCCGACACCGGTGTTTTCCCGATCCGGAAACCGGCGCAGAAGCGCTCTTTTTTCCAGTGTGTGTCACATTGAACGGTATACCCAGGCCCGCTGGCCCCACGCACTGGCCCTCTCTGCTCTCTGCCCTCTGCTCTCTCGTCTTTCCTCTGCTGTAAAACAAGGTCTTCTGAACAGGCCTTTACGCCCACGCTCTTCTTCTGGTAGCACCTCAAATCATTGCAATGTCTGACGCTGTTATCTCCTACGCCTCTCTGATCTTGGCTGATGCCGGTTTGGACATCACCGCCGACAGCCTGACCACCTTGACCAAGGCCGCCGGTGCCTCTATCGACAACG
The DNA here is from genome assembly GCA_030557885.1 of Lachancea quebecensis. NCBI lineage: Eukaryota > Fungi > Ascomycota > Saccharomycetes > Saccharomycetales > Saccharomycetaceae > Lachancea > Lachancea quebecensis. The sequence continues at coordinate 239,259 of JANIJM010000012.1, read as the reverse complement.
TATGTGCAACCTGAACAGCGCAGCCGGAAGCGCACGAGCGCACGAGTGCACACGAGTGCACACACGAGGCAATCCCAGAAAGGTGCATTCGTGCTCTCACGCGCTCGCATCGGACACGTGACCCACGGGTCACGTGCCCTCTCTCTGCCGTGAGCTCTTACTAACTTTTCCCACGCAGGTCTGGGCTGAGACTTTCGCCAAGGCCCTGGAGGGCAAGGACCTCAAGGAGATCCTGTCTGGCTTCCACGCCGCCGGCTCTGGTGCTCCAGCTGCCGGCTCTGCTTCCGCTGCCGCCGCTGGTGGTGACGCCGCCGCCGAGGAGGACGCTCCAGAGGAGGCCGCTGAGGAATCCGACGATGACATGGGTTTCGGTCTGTTCGACTAAGCGACCCGAGCTGAACAAAATAACTACATAAATTTAATAACCATCAGTTTGTCACTTCATACTCACACCCACACCCACACCCACACATGCGCTGATCCGCGACGCGAGTCAGGCCGTGTTCCGTGCCTGGATCCGTGCCTGAGCCCGTGCCTGGATCAGTGCCTGGTCCCGTGCCTTGGCTCGTGCCTGCATGCGCCGAAGTGGCTTCTTTGTTCCCGCCTTGTCGCTTCCTTTTGCTTCCATCGCGCGTCTGTCGCGATTCTCTGATGCAGATCCTGTGCCTTGTCTCGCGCGCTTCTGCATCATCCGCGTGTGTTTCTAGGCGCGGCTTTCCGTGGGCCGTTGGCGTAGGCAACGGTCGCCTCATGCAGACAGGACCGTCGCATTTGCCTTCTTCTGCAGGCGTGAAGGGCGTCCGCGGGCTTTCTCAGATGACAGTGTACCTTTTTTTTTCCATCGACATACTGAAAGAGCAGTGAAAAAATTCGGGATCCAGCTCATCGCGCAGCCAGCAGCACAGGCATATAAAGCAAAAGCGAGTTGGCAGCGTATCGCGGAGGGATCGGGCAACGAAACGCTAGGCAAAGTTAATAGACATAGTTGCTAGAGTATCATCGTGAGCGAAAAATCGCGGACTTTTTCAGCTTTTTGAGCCACGTTCGCACATCCGCACATTCGCATTTCTAGATCTCCTGTTGGCAGTTGCAACGGAAAATACAGCGTCTCGCATGAGTTATCGGATGCCGGGCACAGCAGGGGCCAAGGCAGAGTGCACAGCACATCAGGACAAACCGAAACTGCAGATTCTCACACCCGAGGAGCCACGGACGACTAAGGACTCGCCGGGGTCGGTAGGGTCGGTAGGGTCGGTAGGGCTGCACGGCAGTAGCCCTGCGGCGCGGTCGCCGCTGGAGTCGCCGTCCGTACAGAGTACGCGGGAGCTCGAGGTGGCACTCGCGGAGACGATTCAGGAGCTCGAGGCGCGGGCCGGCGAGTCGCGAGCCAGCACGGCGCTGGACGTGCCACGGCTGCTTTCCGTGCTTAACCAGTCGCTGACGGCGATCTCACACTGGTCGCTCCAGGCGCGCCTGGCGCAGCTGGAGAACCGTAGCGCGTGGGACTCGCGGCTCGCAGTCGAGAATAGCATTATCAAAAAGGAGGTGGAGTTCTTCCGCAACCGGTGCCTGAGCGAGAGCCACGGGGTCCAGGGACTCATGCACGCGCCTTCCGCGCCAGCCAGCCCGTCGCGCGGCGTGTCGGCCCGTGTTTCGAAGCCGGCGCGCGGGAACCCCGCCAAGAAGGCCCTTTCTCACCACGCTCGTCGTGAACAGCACGATCCGCAGCAGCAAGACCCACAGCACCAGCACGCTCAGCAGCCGCTGCTGCGGCTGGTTGAGAACCACAAGCCGCATCCGCGCATGCGAAGGAGCAGCGACAACCCGTCTGCGTCCGACTTCGTGCGTGTTTTCCACCTGGAAAAATTGTGATCGTGAGGCTTCGTGGGCCTCGCGAGCCTCGCGGGACTCGCTTGTAACACTACTGGGATTATTTGTTGGATTTTGGGATAGACTTCTTCGCCGATCCGGACGACGGGCCCAACCGCCCCTTCAAGCGGCTTAGTGCGTATTTATATGAGTTATGTATCGCCTGTTGAGGGCTCCGCTGTTCAGCTATTGGGTAATGAAATAAGATGTTTTTGGTAACTGCCCCGCGATCTGCGCTCCTCACCAAGAGCCCGCATCCGCGGCTGACGCGCGGTGTGGCGCGACTAAGTCTCCATGTCTATGAGCCGGGTCGGTCATGTACGGAATATTGTCCCTGGTAACGTTTCCATTATCTATGCTTGCTCTGAAATTTTCCGGAAATTGATCTGTCATTCTATGACACCAACAAGCCTGGGTCAGTAGCCGTAAGATGGCTAGAATTAGCTATGTTTCGCCGTACTTCATGCCGCTCGTGTGTTCGAGCAAGCCCTGGGTGAGCGCCATTGTCTTTCTCAACCTCATTGTCCTGTTTGTCGCCGCCTTCAGTCTTTCACAGCTCCTAATCTCGCAATATGACGACGACGCCATGTTCAAACCGGTGGGCCAGGACTACTTCCGGACCTCGCTCCTGGGCTTCTTCTCGCCCCTAGCGCTGTACTTCATCCGGGACTTTGTCCTGATGGTGAGCCCGCGTTTCGTTCTGTTCAATCTATTTGTGGACTTCCCACTCAACGATTGGCTCTATCTGCTAATCATCTTCTGCCTGGCCTACCCACAGGCCCAGGAAACGCATGCGCGGGGCTCCTTCGATGACACGTTCTGGCACATAATACCGAGACAGTCCTGCATTTTTGGCATCTCATGGGCCTTGTCCGAGTTCATGGTCTGCCTTGTCGAGAACTTCTACAGCTACGAGGAAGTGCCGTCGCCAGAGTCTGCAAAGCGGCAGCTGGAAAGCAAGCTGATGCAGGACGAGCAGGACCTCGTCAGGAGCAACATCACCTTATCCAAATGCATCGACTTGAAGCGTCGCACCTCTCACATCTCGGAGAATGTCTACTGCCACGATAACGGCCAGCCTCCCCAGGGCGCGCGATCACCTGGCAGTACAGCTGCAGAGGGCGGCTCTGCCGACACCGTTTTCGTGAGCTTCAGCGACAGCTCCATCTCCCTACTACGCGACCCGGAACAGGGGCCCCACCCCGGACCCCGTAACGACCGTAAGCGGTCTGGGCTTTACAGCGGTACCGTGACGTATTTTCCAGAAGTCGTGTCCGTTAGACAGTTTCTGAAAGACCTGCTTGTTTTAAACTTGCTGGTCGCAGACAGCATCCTGATCGCGGTCGGTCACGCTCTGCTTATTTCGATGTACTTCATCTACGTGCCAGGTCACGAACGCCTGTTCACATCTGCAGTTATCTACTTCGGGTCAGGCCCGTTCGGGTTCTTTGTGCTAAGCGTGGTTTTGCCCCTGTCGATTTTCAGCTTCATCGCAAGCGTGTTTCTCTTCTTGTGGAAGGACGAGGACCATGAGGACTACAGCAATCCTCGTAAAACAGCTGACTCCGACCTGCATATCCACACTTCCCATCCTCAAAGCCTTCAGTACATTACCTCGGACCAGCTTTTTGTTGTGAACTCCATCTACACCCAAGACATTTCAGGGACCGAGGGCGACAATGAGCTGGGAATTCTACGTTTTTTCCGAGCCCTCATGGCTACATGGCGTTCCTTGGCATTATACCAATGCTTCCCCATAGCCGGGATTACCTTGTGGGCCCTCACGGTCTTTGTGGGGGGCATCGCGGCTACCATTGAACAGTAAAGTAAGTGCAAGATAAGAAGGCAAGTTAGTTTCGGATTTTCCTTCCGATTTTTGAGCTGAATATGTAATTGAGCTTGCTACCTTGAGTCCCCTGTTAATAGTATCTACAAAATGGCCTCAAAGAGCTAAACTAGTGGCACTTTGTTACTATACTTTGCGACATTTATTTGCATATGTAACGTTTTTTTTCAAATTTCGGTACCGAAATTTTAATTAATAGACTTTCTGGGCACGCGCCCCATTCCAAACAAAGTTCAGAAATAACAATTGCAGAATTGACCAAAGTTTCAGGAATCCAACGCTTATACTGAGCAGTCGAAAAGCCCAAAGCCTTTGAATACTAAGACAACCAGAGCGATTTGATAATATTCAATCACGGATACGACGGTGCACTTGTTAAATTCTTAGCAATAACCATCTAAACCAGCCAGCTCCGCACCATAAGTTAAACCTCGCGATGGACACCAACACCCCACTGCTGCCACAGAGCGCAAGATCGCAGAAGCGCTCTGTTTTGCAAGCTATCTGGAGAGACATCAAGATAGTGTTTCGGTCGTCTCCAGTCAACTACCTGGCGATTTTCGTACCATTAGGGCTGTTTTTCGGGTATGGGCACTTCTCCGACACTTGGGTTTTCGTGTTGAACTTCATTGCCATCATTCCATTGGCTGCTATGCTGGCGTATGCGACAGAAGAACTAGCTGATAAGGCAGGGTCAACTTTGGGGGGTTTGCTGAACGCCACCCTGGGCAACGCCGTAGAACTCATTGTCTCAATCATCGCGCTGGCCAAGGGCCAGGTGACTATCGTGCAGGCATCAATGCTGGGTAGTATCCTGTCGAACCTTCTGTTGGTTGTAGGGTTTTGCTTCGTGGCTGGAGGCTACAACAGAGAGTTTCAGAGGTTCAACCAAACTGCTGCTCAAACCATGTCTTCCCTGCTTGCGATCTCTTGCGCCTCCCTTCTAATCCCAGCCGCTTTCAGATTGTCGCTGCCTGATAACAACAAGAGACAGGACCTCCTGATCAACGAGAAGCTTCTTGAGCTCTCCAGAGGTACCTCTATCGTTCTGCTTATTGTCTACGTGCTCTTTTTATGGTTCCAATTGAAGACCCACCATCACCTCTTTGAGCAGCGCGAGGTTGAAACTGACAGAGCAGTGGACCAACACACCAAGGGCTCGAAGCTCTCTATTAAGTCCTCTTTGTCTTTCTTGGCTGCCACAACTGTGCTTGTCTCGCTCTGCGCTGATTTCCTAGTTGGCAGCATCGACAACGTGGTTGCTACTTCTGGCTTGTCCAAAACATTCATTGGTCTGATTGTTATTCCTATTGTAGGCAATGCTGCTGAACATGTCACTGCGGTCATTGTGGCTAAAAAGGACAAGATGGATCTTGCACTGGGCGTAGCGATTGGTTCATCTCTGCAGATCTCGCTTTTTGTCACCCCTTTTATGGTTCTAGTCGGGTGGGCTATTGGCGTACCAATGAACTTGTCCTTTTCTCCTTTCGAGACAACCACCTTGTTCATTGCGGTCTTCCTCTCTAATTATCTGTTGCAAGATGGTGAATCTCACTGGCTCGAAGGTGCCATGAGCATTGTAACTTACGTCTTGATTGCCATGGCGTTCTACTACCTTCCCGATGAGAACACTATGGGCTCTTTGATGTTTTCTACTTGAACCTAGCTCTGGTTTTTTTTATATTTAGTTTCGGACGGCCTCTCTATAGTTGTCAAGTGCTCGCCCTCAGGCCAGAATCGAGGCGCGTTCACTATAAAGCCGTTAAAAAAGTCGCGTTTAAAAGTTTATAGGGTATCGTGACCGTAGCAGACCATTAAAAGCGTGCTACCCACACTGGCATTGCGGAAGTACTTGCGAAACTTCGGCAGTAACAAACTAACTCTGATCTATTATTACTGATGCTGACATTTTCCATTTTCATGTGGTTACCAATTACAACAGGGTTGAATATATTTAGTGGATAATGCAGCCTCATAGACCGTATTGACAGGAATTGAAAAACCCTCTAGGAATGCCTCAGAATAGCGCCCCACCAACCTGCGGTACCGTAGCCCGTTGGTCCAGCAACTCGAGATTCTGAGGTTCTTGCTAATTCTTTAACTCACTAACTCATTCGCGATCGCGAAACGCTGCGAAAAAATAGCCAAAACGCGAAAAAAACGGCTGGTCAAGTGAGATGAGCGTGCTGGTGCTATGCTGGCCACGAAAATTCGCATAGTGCATGAAATACCACACGAGTTCTAGATTAGTTTAGCGGGTTTGGTGATAGCCTCGTTCATTAGTCCCGCAATCTTGTATATAACTGAAGAGGTGAGTTTTGGGTATCGCAAGCGCCAAGATACGTTGCGAACAGGCCAAACCCGATATGTCAGACTTGGAAGCATTGCTGCAGTTCAACAAAAGACGTGTGTCGATGGAAATGATCGAGTTCCTAGCCTCGACGTCGAACTCGGTAATTCAGGTGCGGACGGGCGAGTCTTCTTCGAGGGCGGTTTCATTGGTGGACTTCATCAAAGCTCTAGTTGTCCAATCCAACGTTCAGACTCCAACTTTGATGTCGACGGCCGTGTACCTGTCGAAGCTGCGCTCCATTATTCCTGCGAATGTTCACGGGATGGAAACTACGCGCCATAGGGTTTTCCTCGGCTGCTTGATAATAGCAGCCAAAAACCTCAACGACTCGTCCCCCATGAACAAACACTGGGCCTCTTACACTAATGGTCTGCTAAGCACGCGTGAGGTTAACACTATAGAGCGAGAGCTGCTGGAGTACTTCGACTGGAACCTGCGAATTTCCACGCAGGACCTCGTTACATGCCTCTCTCCATTCCTGACGCCCATCAAAGACCAATTGGCATCGCAAAAGGAAGACTACCTCTTTTTCAACTCGCCGGCACCCAGCCGCAGCAGGTTGGCGGCCTACAACGACTCGCACTCCCGTTCCTCCAGCGCAATGTCTATTCCATCGCTGGTTTCGAGTGCTACGATGTCTACGATATCAACAGGGGGTTCTAGAAGGACGCCCCTGCTGCCGCACTCACAATCCTCAAATATCCATCGCATTGACGAAGGCAGCTATACGTACCAGCCAACAAAGCCAGTCCCTAGCTATGCTGCACCTCCCGTCGCAGCGCGCTCTCCTTCGAGACCTGAGAAAAGTCACTTGGCCAGGCCGATCATCATGAAAACAGGATTGTCCGGGTCTACGCATACAGTTTCCAGTCAGAATAAATTCGGGATCAAATCCAACTGGGCATCAATATTTAAGTGACATTGAAGCTCGAGCTCGGGCGGAGGGCTAACAGAGGTAACGAAAGGTTTTTATTTGAGCGCAGGGAAGCTCTCACTGAAACATGCTTCAGGATGTGGAAAGGAAATCCTGAGGTCTGCCATATTTGCATAAGTACACACATTTTATAATTAATCCGGTTTTCAGAGTATCATTGTAACATTAACACTATTCTTGATCTTTCCATTTGTTTGTGCAGGCTGACACCGACTCTTTGGTCACTATTATATCTCACGGTTTTCTTTAAACATTAAACACAGATTTCATACCATTACACAACGGGCATGAGTCGCCAATTGAGTGTCAGGATATGAGTAGTTCAGCTATACAGGTCGTCGTCCTCCTCGGCGCCTTCACCGAAAGCAGCGCCAGAGCCCTCGTTAGAGCCCGCGGGCTGGTTGGCACTTGGAGAGTCGTCGAAGCTAAAGTTGCTGTATTGACCTCTAGAGGCTTTCATTTGTTGGGAGTAGGCCTCGTAACGGCGCAGCTCGGCGTCTGAAACAGAGCGCTTGGCGGTTTTCATGGCCTCAGAAAAGTGGTCCTTTGTGATGTAAGGAACAGCATCTTCGATCTCTTCTTCAGCAGCCGCTGGCTCGGCGGCTTCAGCGCCGTCGCCCATTTCCACATCTTCAGTCTTGACGCGGCTCTGTTGTTCAGCCAGTGCTCTCCTCTGAGCCTCAATCGAATCTTTGATTGCGAACTTAGCAGCTCTTTGGACGATGTAAGACAGATCGGCACCAGAGAAGCCTTGGGTGGCTTTGGCTATTGTGCTCAGCTCTAGGCCGGGCTCTAGTGGGGTGTTTCTGAGTTGGGCGTTCAAGATCGAAAGTCTGGCCATCTCATCTGGTAGTGGAACATATATCAGCTGGTCCAATCTACCAGGTCTTAGAATAGCAGGATCTATCTGGTCTGGTCTGTTTGTAGCACCGATGACAAACACGTTCTTCTTCGCGTTCATACCATCCATTTCCGTTAGCAATTGGTTGACAACTCTGTCAGAAGCACCGCCAGCATCGCCAACAGAGCCACCTCTAGCCTTGGCAATGGAGTCTAATTCATCCAAGAAGACCACGGTTGGAGCTGCGGCTCTTGCTTTGTCGAAGATGTCACGAATGTTAGACTCCGACTCACCGTACCACATACTCAAAAGTTCAGGGCCCTTAACAGAAATGAAGTTTGCCGAAACTTCTGTGGCAACAGCCTTGGCCAACAGAGTCTTACCAGTACCAGGGGGGCCATAAAACAACACACCCTTGGAAGGAGACAAACCAAACTTGGTGTATTGGTCTGGGTGCAAAACTGGGTATTCGACAGTTTCCTTGAGTTCTTCCTTGATCTCGTCCAGGCCACCAATGTCGTCCCATGTAACGTTGACGCTTTCCACCACAGTCTCACGTAGTGCAGATGGGTTAGAGTTGCCCAGGGCAAACTTGAAGTTGTCCATGGTAACACCCAGAGAGTCGAGAACCTCGGCATCGATTTCGTCCTCGTCCAAATCGATCATGTCCATCTTCTCACGAATCTGCTGCATAGCAGCTTCGGAACATAAGGAGGCTATATCAGCACCAACGTAACCATGTGTCTCAGCAGCAAGCACCTCGAGATCAACATCGTCAGCCAACTTCATGTTTTTGGTGTGGATGCGCAGCACCTCCAGTCTACCAGTGGCGTCTGGGATACCAATGTCGACCTCACGATCGAATCTACCAAATCTTCTCAGGGCAGGATCAATCGAGTTAGGTCTGTTGGTAGCAGCGATCACGACAACGTTGGATCTTGCCTTCATACCGTCCATTAATGTCAACAGCTGTGACACAACTCTTCTCTCAACTTCACCGTTGGTCTTGTCACGCTTTGGAGCAATAGAATCGATCTCATCGATGAAAATGATGGCAGGAGCGTTCTTCTCAGCTTCTTCGAAAGCTTTACGCAGATTCGACTCCGACTCACCGGCCATCTTAGACATAACTTCGGGACCGTTGATCAGGAAGAAGAAAGCACCGGTCTCGTTGGCAACAGCCCTTGCCATCAGGGTCTTACCGGTACCTGGTGGACCGTACATGAGAATACCTCTTGGAGGCTTGATACCGATGGCTTTGAACAGTTGAGGGTGTCTCAGGGGCAACTCAACAAGTTCTCTGATCTGAGCCATCTGCTTGCGGCATCCACCAATGTCGTCATAACCGACCTCATTGATGTTGTTCTCCTCGTCTTCACGGTTGATTGGTTCACCCTCGGAGTGGATAACTGTGTCTTGAGCGACAACAGCGTATTCTTCAGGCTCGACGTCCACAACCTTGAACTCGACCTGTCTCATACCACCTCTAACTACGAAGTGGTCGCCCTTTCTCACAGGACGGTATGCTTCCACAAAGTAAGGCTTCAGATAAACGTCGAACAGACTGCCGGTGAGACCCTCTACGGTGTCCGCAATGGGGAGCACAGAAATCCGGGATGCGTACTTGATATCAGGGCACGCGTGGATTGTGACCAAATCACCAAGGCGGATACGCAGGTTGTTACGCACCACACGGTTAACACGGCACACACCGTTCTCCAGCTCGTCGTCAATCAGCACAATCAAGACAGTGTCCTTGCGCTTTTTGCCCTTGACCTGAACTGTATCGCCGCGGAACAACTGCAGCAGGTCCATTGTGTTGGAATTGATCGCAATCACTGAGTTGTCATCGTTTACAGCGTCGTCAACTATCAACATGTTGTCCTTCTTTTTGCGCCTGAGAATCGCGGTTGCGGTAGCATCCTCCTCTCTCTTTTCGGCGCCAGAGGCATCCAGTAAAGACTTCTTATCGTCAGCCATCTTAAATCGAGCAAATTACGTGAATAAACTCTCGATCTGATCGATGGTTATAGATCCTATCTCTACCCAGGGGGGTTTTGTTAATGCCCAACCTATTTGCCACCGAATCTTTATATAGCTTCAAATGTTCCACGTGACTTGGCCCTTGAAATTCTAAGAGTTGAATCTAAAATGAACGTAGCACTGCCTACGACCGACATACGCTAAGTCTAAGGCAACTGCGACGTATGTTGAAGTCTGAGCCTAACCGGGTACCGGTAGCGGCGAAATGAATCCAGTTATAGGGCAGAGTCATTTTTGAGTTGTTTTCTAAATTTTGTCTGCTGGTAGGGAGAAAATTCGTCAATAGCTTTCTTTACAGGGTGTTTTTCTACATTGTGAGGTGGGGCTAAATGGCTCTTTACATTGAACGTCCAGGAGGAGCTTGAGCTGCTGTAAAAACTCTCATTTCAGTGCTCATGTTGCAGTAAAATTCATCCCAGTCTTCAAGGCTGCCTTGCCTCCCATTTTTGTTAAGGATTGTGTACCTGTATTTATTTGCAGAAACATGTCTGCATCTGGACAGAGAGGCTAAACTGCCTTTTTTTTGGACCCTCGTGAAAGTCTGCCTTGCTTTCTGCAGCTCGCCCGCACCCAGGCACTAAAGTTCCGGGATCGAAAACCGTTAGTTCCCATACCTTTTTCTGATCCTATGGCGTTCAATAACAGCCGTACCTCCGCGGTTGTGAACCTCCACGGTGAGCGGCACCGCGTTTTTATACACCATTTGCGCTTGCCTGGATCTCTTGTTCAGCTCCTTTCTAGCCACAGCAGGGTTTCTCCCATCCTATTTCCCTTTTATTTTTGAATACTTGAAGATTGAGCTTTTGTTAGTGGGCCAGCTGGCACAAACCACACCTAAGACGCGGCCATCGATTTTAGGCTACCAAGAGTGCGGTTTAGAAAAGCTGCCCAAATACCATGATACGCATAACGTGTTTTGCGCTCTTTTCAGCATAATCCCCGCGATCATCGAGAGAATTACCGGCTAGACGCGAGAGTTTTACCATACCCGTGATGCCAAAGCGGTTCGTTGCGAAACTCGGTTCCATGAGAAGCGGAATGGTGCTTGCATCGCTGCACTCATGAAACGCTTCTGTCTTAGCTTTTCTCATTAAGTTATACTCCCGTTTCTGTGGAGGTCTTCTCAGCTTCAAAGCTGATACCTTATTAGCCGCCCAGCAGGATATATTACTATATTCATTATAATTATATACGTTAAGAATTGGACAGCATATGCTTAGACTACAGATACTCGCAATATTTCAACCATGTTCTACTTGGGTTTCGCTAGAGCTTCCATGACGAAAGGCTTCTTTTGATGTGATGTGTCGCGGGTGCCGGGCGCCAGGAAATGGAAGGTATGTCAGGTACTCGAAACTCATTCCGACTTTTATTGTGTTGATCTTAAACTCGTAAGACATTTTCAGTGTTTTTTCGAGATCTTGATTGAGACCACTTAGAGAGCTTTTAGATGTGTTTATTTAACCTCGCGCTTGTTTTCCGAAATTTCGGGTGCTTTGCTGAACGCTCATCCTCATATATAGAAAATGGCGGTCTGCGTGTCCGTACCCGGGACTATGTAGCGGACATGGCGTCTAGAATCAATGCACACACGGTGCAATCAATCTGTGCGCAATATAATAGCTGCTCCTTCTCTGCAATTGAAGCTGGCCAGTATCTTCAGTGGTTGCGCGAAGATTCTTCGCAACTTGGCACAGGAAGAGTTTTCTGGCTTGCATCATGCATGCAGGAAGCACTGATCTGCTTTAATCGAAAACTTCTGCGGGAGGCGGGGAGAAGTGCACTGCTTTTTTGGGCCAAGATTCGCTTTCGTATGTAATTGCGCTATGCGCGGCGTTACATAAAACTTACTGGTGCGCCTCAATCTTGGCGAGTAGCTCCTTGTGCAACTGGCCGAGCTTATCAAAGTCGGTTTCCACGGAGGGCCAGCCGACGACTAAGCCGGTCTTTTCGTCGCGCTTGGGGATCAAATGAAAGTGAACATGGTCAACGATCTGGTGCGCAATTCTGCCATTGTTTTGTAGCACATTGTAGCCAACACCTTCTGGCGAGTCAATAGCTAGGCCAGTCGCCTGCGCTAGCTTCTTGGTCACGGGTAGGATGTCCGCCAGGTATTCGTCGGGCACGTTGTGCAACTTGGCGCCGTGGAACTTGGGGATAACCAAAGCGTGCGCCTCAGCAGTGGGCTGGATGTCGAGAAAGGAGAAAGAGTACTTTGTTTCAATCAGTTTGAAAGAAGGAATTTCACCTGTAGTAGCTCGATGTTAGTAAAGGGGCGATTGATGCTGACGTGGGAACGGAAATTTAAGAGGTTGACAAACCTTTGATAATTTTGCAGAAGATGCAGGCTGCGTCATGAGCAACTGGAGCGGACATTGTGACAGTTTGGTGTTCGGTGGTCTTAATTTCGGGGATGAGATGCCAGAACATCACTCAACAGCTAGACCTGGAAAATTATATACCAGGCGTATCGTGTGACGAGAAGAACAAAGCCACAGACAGGCAGACAGAACAGAGCTACCTGGCAAGTGTGCTGGTAAGATTCGAAAAGTCCTTGGCAATGCAGACTGCCACTGAAACCAAATCCGTGATGTGTGGCGGATTGTCGCCTAGCTAAAATGCAAAAGCATAAAAAGGGGAGCGGACGCAATGTTCGCAGTAGTTCCTAGACATCTCAGCATCGTCTTTCAAACTATTATACCATTGTGCCAGGCTTTTTTATGGAGGTCATCGTTGCTATGATAGGTATTTTGAGAGATCGAAGTAATATTTTATGTTTATAATTGTTAAGGTGATTTTAGTGATTGAAAAGTACCTGTGAGGTTGCGATACGATTACAAAACTGATAAATTTATAAACAAAGCTGTCACCTAAGAAACTTCGTGGATAAATGATAAGAACTTCTATTACCCTTCATAATTCTGAAGCGGCTTGAGCACCTAAAGATATACTAAGAGCATTTTAGAAAACTGAGTGCAGGTCCGTTCTTTAAACCGAAGTTAACTTGCAATGTTTATTTAGTACTGCAGATGCAATACATTTCTCAGAGCACCAGGCTGTGCATGAGGGCTACCAAGCTACTGACACTTCCTCCTTAAGTTTCCGTCATATCATGTGAATAGTTCAGTTTAATGGACTGAAAAATTTCAACGACAATACAGAAAAGCGTGAGATGTAGCGAAAGATCGCAAGGCTTCTCACCTTTTCACCAGCCCATTTTTGTGCGGGATGCTCAGATCTACTGTTCGTAAACCTTTACAGCTAGTCTCCAGAGCCAGGCTCAGTACGGCTTCCTGGACTGCCGCAAGGAGAGCGGCACCACTGCAGGTAGGCAGAGTATGGTGGCCAAAAGTACAGGAGTACTCTACGAAAATTCAGCCTAAATTGACTGCTGAATCATACCCAGATGTGCACCGCTTTTCGGGCTTCAAAAAACTGGCTGAGGACGACTTATCGTTTTTCAAGTCCATCTTGTCTGACAGCGAAATTCTGCAGGCAAAGGCCGATGAGGACCTTGCTTTGTTCAATGAGGATTGGATGCGCAAGTATAAGGGTCAGTCACAGCTCGTTCTGAGACCCAAATCGGTGAGCCAAGTGTCACAGATACTCAAGTACTGTAACGAGCAAAAGTTGGCAGTCGTTCCTCAGGGTGGTAACACCGGTCTTGTCGGCGGGTCAGTGCCCGTCTTCGACGAAATCGTGCTCAGTCTCACGCAGCTCAACAAAATCCGTGACTTCGACCCTGTCAGCGGAATTCTAAAATGTGACGCAGGTGTGATTCTTGAGAACGCCGATTCTTTCTTGGCGGAGCATGGATATATATTTCCAATGGACTTAGGTGCCAAAGGCTCCTGTCATGTTGGAGGTATCGTGGCCACTAACGCTGGTGGTCTAAGGTTGTTGCGTTATGGCTCTCTTCACGGTACTGTTTTGGGATTGGAAGTGGTGTTGCCTAACGGAGAAGTCCTCGACTCTATGAATGCGCTTAGAAAAGACAACACGGGATATGATTTGAAGCAGATGTTCATTGGATCTGAGGGTACCATCGGTGTCATCACTGGTGTTTCGATCTTGACACCCCCCCGCCCAAAGGCCTTCAATGTCAGCTTCCTAGGTGTGGAGAGCTACGAGGCTGTCCAGAAGACGTTTGTGCAAGCTAAACAGGAGCTATCTGAAATCTTGTCTGCTTTCGAGTTCATGGACCTCAACTCTCAACGGCTCACTAAGGAGCACTTGAAAGATGTTCCACACCCTCTAGAGGAAGAGTATCCATTCTACATCTTGATTGAGACATCTGGTTCCAACAAGGAGCATGACGATGTCAAACTCGAAACATTTTTGGAGAAGGCTATGGAGGATGGAACTGTGTTAGATGGCGTTGTTGCGCAAGACGAGACCGAGTTGCGCAACCTGTGGCAATGGAGAGAAATGATCCCAGAGTCTAGCCAGGCTGGCGGCGGTGTTTACAAGTACGATGTTTCCTTGCCTCTCAAGGACCTCTACTCTTTGGTTGAAGCTGCTAACGCGAAGTTGACTGAAAAGGGCCTGCTTAGCGTTGAGGACGCCTCTAAGCCAGTCATCAGCGCCATTGGGTATGGCCATGTGGGCGACGGCAATTTGCACTTGAACGTTGCGGTCAGAGAATACTCTAAAGACGTCGAGAAGGCATTGGAACCTTTTGTCTACGAACACGTTTCTTCCAAGAACGGTTCCATCAGTGCTGAACATGGTTTGGGCTTCCAGAAGAAAAATTACATTGGTTACTCCAAGAACGATCAGGAAATCAAAATGATCAAGCAGCTTAAGAACCTCTATGACCCTAATGCAATCTTGAACCCTTACAAATACGTTTAAGTTCTGCTTACGACTGCACCTACGTGTAACCATACCCAAATATAGCTTAGGGTATGGCTCTTGAAGGTCCACACGCACTATGATATATTTATATATATTCCACATAACGCATCAAATATTAAAGCGGTAGACTCGGGATGCGAAGTCAAACGATGGGTAGCGGCTGCGTCTGCCACAGGTTCAAGCTGACTGATGCTGGGGATGTGGCTTCGTGAAGAAGGTACTCTCAGGCCCTTTTTTTCGGTGGACAGGAGTACTATTTAGTGCGGTTTCAATCCAAGGCGAAGATGGTCCCTTGTACTGGTTAACACTGAAAGCTTTTCAAACGGGGCAGGCGGCACTTCCTCACATGCGCGAAACACGAGGCGATTTGACCTTCAAATGCGCTCTACTTTCCCTCTGCTGCCTTAAGGCTTTCAGCCGCGGCAGCAGCTATCATCCGAAACCTTGCAGATCCAAGTGGCGTACCTCCATACCATCTCGTTACTATGACAAGAATATTCACCAACCCGGTTCTCTCCAGTAAAGTGAGCAACCGCTGACCGGCGCCTGCTTCTCCGCCATCGTTAAAGCCTTGCTGTAAACCACGAATTGTAGTTTCCGTTTTCATGCCCTTTTTGCCTCTCTTTCCGGTCGACACTTCCTCATGCGCAATCTCTCCGGTCCTCCAAGCATACATGTGCGGATGGCTCGCTTTGGACACAGCTTTGTTGGCATCTACAAGCTCCTGGAGAATGCCAGGTATCTCATCTTGGTTATTAATCTTCACACATCTGCCTTGAAATTTGGACTTCCTGTCAACCACGAGCCCCGATTCGTTCCAACTTCTCATAGCTGCAAACGTTCTTCGAAAAACGGTTTTACTCATTGATATAGCCGCGGCGATGCAGTTCTTTGTTCGGACTTTAAGAAGTTCCCATTCTCGTAGATTTCCACGTTAGCGAACAGCAGCGAGGTCAGGAGACTTGAAGAGACGAGCGGCGGATTGTCCGCGAATCAGAACATGAGTTGCATCAATTGCTGCCTCGCCGATGTGCACGCAATGGATGTGCGTCAGGGGAATGGATGCTGGCCTGCTGCGCTCGGGTTCAAGCTAGCTTCACTGTGCCTAAAAACCTTTCTAGATAAAACTATACGGGACCTCTATGCCGAGTGTATGAAATTAACCCTTGCGTGGAACCCTGGCCACTTACTGCTGATACGCGTCGTCTCGCCCTCAGTTTTCAAGAAACGTCTACGAAAACTGCACAAGCTAAACTTCCTTCGTCGAGAGACGACCCAACAGCGCTGGGCTCACGCAAATCTTTAAAAGCTCAAAATAATACAAAAACCAAAGCTCGCCCGTGCGCCACTTCCCACATGCATCATCGCACTTCCTCTAAGCACAGGCGATTTCCCCAGCCGTTGCTGGCCAAAACGTCGCTAAACACTCTCGGTGTATGGGGGAGGAGCTCCCGAAGCCGGCTTTCCAACGCCGGTGTTAGGCATCAGCGGCGTCACCGCTGAAGGCTCCTCTCTTACCACATGTTCGCCCTCACTCGCGCCTGGCGATCCTTGATGCCGGCTGCGGCGTCCGTCTTCCCAGCCACTTTGGTAATAGTACCTGTTTTCCTCTCTTCTTAGTGGGCTTGTCATTGTGATGTAGTAAAAGGCGTGGAGCATCCCGGGCACAACTCCAAGCATAGTCAGAAGAATGTTCAGAAGAAGGTCTGATGAGCAGCACCCACTTCTCAACAACACAGCGACCGGGGGAATGAAGAATCCTACTATGTAAAGGATGAGATCAGAAACTGTAAAGCAGTGACAGTAAAAACACATATCGATGTTCAGCGTAGCTGTTCTTGATCCAAAAAACCGTTGTGATATCTCCTTAGCTGATTAACACAGATAGAAACTCATCGCTTCCAATATTTGAAAACTGAGTACTTTCATGAGTACATCACTAATAAATAAAAGCTAGGTCTTCAATCCAACAACTTGGAAGGTCTTGATGAGCCTCTGTAGGTTCAGAATCACGGCTTCCTAGCGCTGAAAGCTGCTCGTGAAGCAATCAATTAATGCTTTTAACTGGCCAGGGTCGTTTTATGACGGCAAATTTCGCGTTTGCTCGAGCAGGCCGCCAAAGCCTTGGAAATCTCTGATAAGGATAAACTGACTTCCGCTGTGTTTGAACCGAGAATTAACGATGCTAGTTACGTTGGCCTCATTTCGGCTGCAATGGTAATGCTGTTTCTGTTCAAGGAAAAATCAAGCTAACTGAACAAAAACTCATCCGGGGACCCTTAGTTGGAGCGCGCAATCTCGAGCCGACGCATTGTTGGCTGCGGCGGCAGGACCAGCCGCAGCTTAGCACATCGGATTGCAGAGCTTCAACCTCCGGGACCCTTTTTCCGCCGTTTGAACGGAAACGCGTTCCGCGGCGAAGACGGCTTAGAAGACCGCTGTGAGGATTTGGAGGAGCGCTGCGAGGGCTTGGAAGATCGTTGCGAGGGCTTGGAAGATCGTTGCGAGGGCTTATTGGGCGCCCGCGAGCCTCTGAGCGGCTCGAAGTCTCCCCAAGATGACTTTGGAGCTCCGCCTGAAGATCCACGTCCACCGCGGTCTCCCTGCAAAGAAGGCCGGAAAGGCTTTTGCGGGTGGCGACCAGGTGCGTTTCGCTTGTGCTGCTCAGATATGGTTCTGGTGGGGTTCGAGAACCCTTGGAAAGAACGCGGCCCGAAGTCAGGGTTGTTTCGCTTTTTTCGTTCGGAATTCCGGCGCGAGCTGGTAGGGCCCTCGCGCTTCCCTGGCAATCCCTCGCCTGAGGGCGTCGTGAACCGCTGGCGACGTTCGAAAGTGAATTCCTGGGTAAACTGCAGGCGAGCTTCATTCAGTTTGTGCGAGTACTCAGCCTTCAACTCTTGTGGTAGGTTCTCCCCAGAAAAGGCGCTCCCGTCCTCGTTCGGCACTTTAGAAGACCGGCGCAGGCGACAGTCGTCCCCAAAGTGGCCCTGGTGACCGCAGTTGTAACAGAATACGCGCTCTATGTGCAGCGTACGGCAAAAAGTTCTCTCACGAAGATAGTAGCTCCTCCAGATGCTCGGGCACCGCTCCCGAGCGTGGTTCTTGCTGTTACACTCCGTACAGTAGATGCGCCTGGCCTGGCGGGGACACTGGCTCCGGTAGTGGCCCTCCTCCCCACAATTGGCACACTTGATGGCTTTCGGGCACTGTTGCGTGTAATGGTCATCCATGACCCCGCAGTACGCGCAGATCACATGCGGGCAGTTGCGTTTGAGGTGGCCGCGCTGCGAGCAGTTGTTGCACTTCGGCTCTGCGTCGAGGCTGGGGTCCGAAGGGTCTTCAACGCCAAAATAACGGCCTTTTCCGCGCAAGTATCGCAGGTCTTCCGGGTTAGAGTCCACTTCGTCGATCGACGGCGCAAGAATTCCATCGGTGGCCCCCGGAGTCGGCGTCCTACTTTTCACAAACGAGAGCGTATCATGAGACTCATATTCGGACAGCAAAGATGCCATACGGTTCTCCTGGAATGCGATTCTATTGTTGTCGTAGGTCTGCGATGAGCTTGCATTTTTCAAGCTCAGAGTGCTAAAATAATATCAGAGCAGAAAATGGCATAGAACGTGAGCAAAGTAGAACAGAAAAACTACGTGGAGTATCCCTGACTCGGAAGGATCAAACAAAATAAACTAGAAAACACAATGGGCTCCCAGCGAACCTTCAGACTTCTGCCAGATAATGCCTTCAAGGAATAATGATCACTGAACACGAATATAATAAATCTCCAAAGGAGCTACCCATCCTCGACAACACAGCACTGGGAATGCGCAACATCGCATCTCTCTAGTGGAATGCCCGAGGTCCTTGATGATGGTCCATACGCCGCTGAGTCTCGCCAAGTTTTGTGGCTAGCCTTGATATTCACGTCTAGAGTGAGCGGTAAAAATTTTCAGAACATCAATCAATATATCTTACAGTTCTAATAATTTTAAGACTCATTTCAGGAACGCAGCGTATTCAATTCATCCTCAACTGTCCACGATGAGTGTCAAAGAGGCCGTCAACAAGGTCGAGGAAAAGGTTAAGGACCTTGTCCTCGACAACAAAGACAAAAAAAGCTCAGAAAAGGGTAACGGGAAGCAAAAATCAAAGCAGAACTCGAAGCAAAGCTCGCTATATCTCGACCCAGAGCCAGAGTTTATCGATGAGAGAAACCAGCTCTTCAACAGATTGATGAAGGAGTACCAAGAAAAGGTCGAGCAGATGCCACGTGTTCCTATCAAGGTTGTGTTGAAGGACGGGTCTGAAAAAGAGGCCACGGCGTGGGAGACCACTCCTATGGACATTGCCAAGCAGATTGCCAAGTCTTTCCCTGACAAACAGTGTATTTCCAAGGTCAATGGCCAGCTATGGGATCTTGAAAGACCCTTGGAGGGTAAGGAGGGCGACGAGGTCAAGCTTGAATTTTTCGACTTTGACTCCGATGAAGGTAAGAGGGTCTTCTGGCACTCCTCTGCACATGTGCTCGGTGAAGCCTGCGAGTGTAACCTAGGTGCTCACATCTGCCTGGGCCCCCCTACCGAAGATGGATTTTTCTACGAGTTTGCTGTCAAGAACGCCGCTAACGCTCCTGCAGACGCCCCAGAGAGAACTGTGTCTCAAAACGACTTTCCTGCTTTGGAGAGTGTCTCCAAGAACGTTATCAAGGAGAAGCAAAAGTTTGAGAGACTGGTCATGTCCAAGGAAGACCTGCTCAAAATGTTTCACTACTCCAAGTACAAGACCTACTTGGTGCAAACCAAAATTCCAGACGGAAGCTCTACCACCGTGTACCGTTGTGGTAAGCTGATCGACTTGTGTGTGGGCCCACACATTCCTCACACGGGCCGTATCAAGGCTTTCAAGCTTCTGAAAAACTCTTCATGCTACTTTTTGGGAGACTCCAACAATGACTCTTTGCAGAGAGTCTATGGTATCTCTTTCCCTGACAAGAAGCTGATGGACGCGCATCTGAAGTTTTTGGCCGAAGCCTCTATGAGAGACCACAGAAAAATTGGTAGGGAACAAGAGCTCTTCTATTTCAACGAGATGTCTCCAGGATCCTGCTTCTGGTTACCCCACGGTACCAGAATCTACAACAACTTAGTCGAATTGATGAGATCCGAGTACCGTAAGAGAGGCTTTGACGAGGTCATCACTCCAAACATGTACAATTCCAAGCTATGGGAAACTTCTGGCCACTGGGGTAACTACAAAGAAAACATGTTCACGTTCGAAGTTGAGAAGGAGACTTTCGGCTTGAAGCCAATGAACTGTCCTGGTCACTGTATCCTGTTCAAGTCTAGAGAACGTTCCTACAGGGAGCTGCCATGGAGAGTCGCCGACTTTGGTGTCATCCACAGAAACGAGTTCTCCGGTGCACTCACTGGTTTGACTCGTGTCAGAAGATTCCAACAGGATGACGCTCACATCTTCTGCGCCCAGAACCAGATTGAGCAGGAAATTGAAAACTGCTTCAGCTTCTTGCAGTACGTGTACGGAGTCTTTGGCTTTGAATTCAAGATGGAACTCTCAACACGTCCAGAGAAGTACGTTGGTGAGATTGAGACTTGGAACAACGCCGAGGCTAAGTTGGAATCCGCTTTGAGGAACTGGGGCGGCAACTGGGAGTTGAACCCTGGCGATGGTGCCTTTTACGGCCCTAAGATCGACATCAAGATCTCTGACGCGCTAAGAAGATGGCACCAGTGTGCCACCATTCAGCTTGATTTCCAACTGCCAAACAGATTCGAGCTGGAGTTCAAGTCTAAAGACAACCAAGAGAACGAAAACTACGAGAGACCAGTGATGATTCACCGTGCCATCTTGGGTTCTGTTGAAAGAATGACTGCTATTTTGACTGAACACTTTGCTGGTAAGTGGCCATTCTGGCTATCTCCTCGTCAAGTGTTGGTGGTCCCCGTTGGTGTTAAATACCAAGAATACGCCCAAGAAGTACGCGACAAGCTCTGCGAACAGAACTTCTACGCTGACGTCGACTTGACCGGTAACACTTTGCAAAAGAAGGTGAGAAACGGTCAAATGTTGAAATACAACTTTATTTTCATCGTCGGCGAACAGGAAATGACTGAGAAATCCGTCAACATCAGAAACAGAGATGTGATAGAACAGCAAGGCAAGAACGCCACCATTGCATTCGAAACCGTGCTACAACAGCTCAAGAAATTGAAGGACGAAAAGAGACTAGAAAACGTCTTGAATTAGTTCTCAAGAGTAACTTCAGCTCTCGTCATGCAGTCGCCATGTATTGAGTAATGCTATTTACGAATATATAAACCAAAGCTTCATTACCGCTTTCTAAACAGTATCCTCGCCACGTCTCTCCTTTTCAAGCAGGGCGTCAAAGTCTTCCTGAGCGCCGTCGTCCTCTTGAGAGTCATCTAGAGGCTGCTGGGAAAATTGCGAGGATTGGGAGGATTGTGAGGACTGTGAGGATCGCGAAAGTTGCGAAGATTCAAAGATATCTGAGCCGCTACTGGGCGCCCTCCTAATTTGGGACCACCTTCCGCCTGATGATTCAGTGGCAATGCCATTCTCTTGACGTAGTCTGTCCCAAGAAGAACCTGCCGTTGCACCAGTCTCGTCTCCGTTCTTTTCTAGTGTATCAAGGGTTGTACGGGGCTGTTCACCATTGCCCTGTGGGAGACCCCTCTTTTTCTCCGATCCGGGACCTGTATAGAGACCTAAGGGATCCCGCTGGTTCAGGATGGGAGAGATGTTTGACGTTTTACCGTCTTTCATTTCCTGGAGTTTGATCTTAGGGTTTGGTAGCCGCTTTTCTGGATTGTGGAATGTGGTGTAAAAGTAGTTGCCCCACTTCGGGGCCATCCCATATCCGACAAGTTTCAGCATCTCGTATTGGCGTTGTTGATTTGTTTCGGGGCGAGATTGCTCATCTTCATCTCCAAATGATTCTCGTGGTGTGAAGTTCCCGTCATTTTGCAATTGCGCCAGCTTAGAATTGAAAGCATATCTTCCGCACGCCTGAGTTGTAGTGAACATTGCGAAGAGTCCAAGAACGAAGTTCCGAGGGACTTTGACGCCTCTGACGGCGCCGGTCTTATAAAACTTGTGGCCAAAAGGGGCACCAAAAACAAGAGCAAATGCAGCCCAACCACCCCACAACTCGGCCCTTGCAATTGAAACAAAAGTTCTGGAGAGCTCTAGTCTATCTTTCGAGTCCAGGGCGCTGTCTTTTTCGTAAAACTTAAGTGCTGAATTGTAAGCTTCCTTAAACCACGGACTTTCCATTAGTGCCGTCTTTCTTTCACCCTGCTCGTCCGATTTTCTGTCATCATTCATAATTGAAATAAGCACCGCAATACCAAACAAGTCGAGCTTCCTGTATCGCGAAGGCCCCGTTCGTGTCTTGTTTAGGGAGTATCATAGACTTTCCGATGAAATAGAAAAAGTGACAGGCAATTGATTTACTTGTCCATTCGGCTGAAAACATAACATAAACTCAGCATCATCGAGAACAAGAGATACCATAATGGACCTCTTCACTGTCAAGCAGCAGTACTACTCTGGAAACTATAAACAGGCTCTCAAAGAGATCGAAAAGCTCGGCTCTTCGGACCAGGATGCCGTTGTTTTCTATAGGGCAAAGAGCTTGATAGCACTGGGAAAATATGAGAAAGACAGTTCGCAATCAGGACTAGCCGCTGCACTCAATGCTTATGCTGACATAGTCGCGGGTAGCGGAAGCTTCGAGGATCTAGAGTCTGCCGTTTCAGGTAACAAAAACGCCTTCTCTTTAAATCTATTAGCTTCGGCGCAGGCCATCCAAGGCCAAAGTGAAGACGCCGTAAAGACGTGCCTGGAGGGACTTGATAGCAATGAAACACAGGGCCTAGCTGAGCTGGTGCTCCTCGCAGTGCAAATATCAGCATCGGGCCCCAGCAGTGGGTCTGGATCCAGTGCTTCAAACATATTGCAGAACTTCCTAGCTGCACACGAGGAATACGCAAACGAAGACGAAATTATTGTCAACCTCGCAGAATCTTGCGTCAACTTTGTTGCGGGGCGTGAGATCACAGGCTCCAATTTCTACTTCTACGAGGAGCTCTGCCAAACACTTCCCAGTTGGAAGTCTCAGCTGGGACTGATGAGCCTACACCTACAGCAGTCACATTTACCGGAAGCACAAGCAATCGTTGACCTCTTGGAGTCGGAATACTACCAAAACCAGGAAGAGTCCGCAAAGTTGTACGCGCCCCAACTTCTTGCGAATAAAATCACACTCACAGCTATGCAAGGCGCGCGCGTCGACGAATTGAGGTCCCAACTCCTAGAATTACAGTCCGACCACCCCCTATGTCAAAACTACAAGACCAACAACGCTAAATTTGACGAGGTTGTTGCGAAATATGCTTAGTTAGATGTATTTTCCATGCTGGTACTCCAAGTGCTACTATATAAAAAAATTCAACCTTTAAAGACCCATCAATTTCATTGAACTTGGAAGTCGTAAACCAAACAACACACGAAACCAAGCGATGTCCGAGATCTCTGACGCCGAGAGGCGTCGCATTCTAAGGGAAAAAAGGCAGCAGAAGTTCAGCAAAGGTGGCGCCTCTACCAGATTGGCGAAAATTACAGGTCAAACAGAGAACAGCTTTCTATCAACGGAATCGCCCTTAGATTCGAGAGAAAGCTCGTACCCTGCCCAGGAAACGAAGAGCTCAACAGGGAATGAGGACTCCACGAAACAGATGGACGAACTTCTGGCCAAGGCGACTTCGAAGACGACCTCGAAGGCGTCATCCCCACCAGGATCCGCAGAGCAGCAGAGTGGCAACCCTGAGCTCGATCTGTTTGCGCAAATCGCTAAGCTACAACAGAACGCAAACAATGGAACTGATCCCGCCGACCCCAGCGGGGCGCCCGACATTTTTGCGCAGCTCATGGCATCCATGCAGCAGGACGAATCTAAGGGCGGTAGCCCTGGTGCGACTGCTCAGCAGCCTATAGACCCAGCTGTTGTTGAAGCACACAACATAGCAGTGAACAAACTAAAGTCATACACCATCCTCGTCAAGTGGCTGTTCTTTTTGCTTCCTTACTTATACTACATCACTCGTTCCGCGCGGGACGCTTTCCAGCACAACGCAGTCAACTACGTCCTTGACAAGTCCAATTTTTTCACGGTGTTCACCACTTTCGAAATTGTTGCGCTTTCCGTTTATTACCAACTGCTCATGTCAGCGGAGAAATCGCACAATGTCAACACCTTGGACAATAACAGTAAGATTCTCAAGCTGGTGTCAATGGTTCCACCAGGATTGGTGCCGATACCCAACCTCAGGGGAAAGGTGGTCCAAGCTTTGCAGTACTGGGACGTCGTGTCCATGTATCTCACAGACTTGTGCTTCGCCATCGTGCTCGCTGGGTTTTTCCAGTACTATCATTCGATGTAAGTTGTGGAATACTAAAAATATGTGTAGTGTATAGTTTTACAGTCCATTAAAAACGGATCCTATTTACTGTCTTCTCCTATAATCTGCATCCATGTTTTTCCTTCCCTTTTGAGCTCTTCTGTGAGACCGTCCTTAATTTTGGACACAACCCCGGGTCCTTTGTAGGCAAACGACGTGTAAAGTTGAACAAAAGTGGCACCAGCTCTGGCGTATTCCAGAGCGTCTTGGGCGGATGATATACCGCCACAGCCGATTAGTACCAAGTCAGAGTCTCTCGTATACTTATAGATTGTGCGCAGCGCTTTTAGAGAATACTGCTTCAGAGGTTTACCAGATAACCCGCCAGTTTGGAATTTCACCTCTGGATCCTGAGTGATGAGATCAGTTGGTCTTTGAATAGTCGTATTAGAAACAATAATGCCATCAACCTTGGATTTCTTGGCTGCCTCGGCAATCGACAAAAGTTCGGGCTCAGTTAAGTCAGGTGCGATCTTGACCAATATTGGTGGCTTGTGGGTCCTGGCACCTAACTGGTTACCAGAATCGACTAGAGAGTTTCTCTTATCAACCACTTTCTGAAGAAGATCTGTGAGCTTGGACTCATTTTGCAAGTCCCTCAGACCGGGAGTATTGGGGGAGGACACATTGATAACCAGAACATCGGCGAGCGACTGGAAGGTCTCAACCCCTTTCAGGTAATCTTGAACCTCATCACCATTTTTGTTCTTACCTAGATTGATGGCCAAGAGTTTGTTCTTGTAGAGTGACATTCTGCCGACATTAGCATCTTTGAAATATGACTTGATATACTTGGACACGCGCTGGGCGAGTGTCACCTGAACGGCATCTTTGCCAGTAGAGTTGAAGCCGTACCTGTTAATGACAGCATCATCTTGGGGAAGTCTGAAAAACCTTGCCCTGGGGTTGCCAGGCTGGGGTAGCGGCGTAATAGAGCCGATCTCGTGATAGCTGAAACCGCTTTGCAGAACACCGTCGATAGCTTCACCGTCCTTGTCCAGACCGGCAGCACAGCCAACAGGATTAGTTAAGGTTGTTCCAAACACATTGACCTTCAGCACCTCGTCGTCCTTGTCAAATAGCAGCTTTGGCGCAAGGCCCCATTTCAGAAAGAAAACGCCTAGCTGGTGCCCAGTCTCGGCGTCCGGGGTCACGAGCCTGATGAGTGGGCAGAACAGGTACTCGTGGATTGCAGATCTCGAGTTCAGGAGGTAGAGGCCCGCAAAACCACCGCCGATTGCACCTGCAGTATACAAAATGAACTTCCCACCATTGAATCCAGATTTTAGAGGCAGTTTGGAGTTTCTCAGGAAGTAGTTTGGCGTTTTAGAAAGCCCTCTCAACGCTGGACGCACGAACATGTTGCAATACTACTCTCCGCTTCTTCTTTACAACAGATCCCGTCCTAACAAGAGCCTAATGCTTGGTGACCAAGAAGTGAAAGATACCGATATTTTTTTCAGACCTACTTTTCATGCGGATCCGATCTACTTCGCAAAGGCTCGAGCTTCGAAAGCTTCCGGAGGCTCTTGAATCTCACTTTTGCGAATATGCTTGGCCTATGCTGATAGAATGAAATGACCCGTGCGCGTCGTTCATTGAGTTGCACACCTGCGCTTAATACATGTCCGATCGCAGCGTTTACCCAGGAATCCGCGACTTAGAGTAACAAATAAAGTCAACAACCGTCGACACGCCTGCAGACGCTCTGCATTAGGTGCCAGCTCATAATGCGGGGCTCATCTTTAGGAAGAAGACCGCCGGGGTGGCCCTGTCGTTTAGTTCACGAATGGTTTTACGACGATTACGAAAAACAAGAAGGAAGCCTCGCGCAGCTCTTGGAACAGCGAAAGTTAAAGAACACTCGCCACAAGCTCCACGGGCCGACGTATTGTTGAGGGCCTTGCAGCAGATAAGAGCCAAAACTTTGAATCCCGGCCACTGTATGAAGAATGGCCAAACTGCACGTGACATAAAATTACATAATCAATTGCGTAACCAACTTGACATAAGCACAAAGAGCAATGCATTACCACGTGATATCACGTGCTCAACCGGCGGTTTTCTTTTGGGTGGGCAAATTTTTCAATAGCGAAAGCGATGAGATGAGCTTCAGTCCAAAGCCGCTTTTAGATGTATCAAAAACCACACAAACAAGCTTCAAGCGACATGGCCAAGTCATCCAAACCTTCCGTTGGTTCACACGGAGCCAGGGATAATGTCGGGAAGTTTGACCGAGATGCTAGCGTCTCCAAGAAGACCAATGGTTACAAAACTAAGGACAAGAAATTGAGAGCAGGGTTGAAACGAATTGATGATCAATACAAAGACGCAGTATCTTCCGCGGCTGCGACAGAATATCTGTTGCCTGAGTCGAGTGGATTTTTGGAAGCTGAGGATGAGATGGAAAAGACATTCAGGGTTGGGCAGGACGAAATTAAGAGTGCAGTTGACGTCACGACGGCAAACAAAGCACTCGATCTCAAGCTGACGGACTTTGGGCCCTATTCGGTAAACTACTCCCGCAACGGAACACACTTGCTGGTATGCGGTAAGAAGGGACACGTTGCATCCATGGACTGGAGAAAGGGCGAGCTGCGCGCGGAATTAAATCTCAACGAAACATGTCAGTCCGCAATTTATCTTCAAAACGAACAGTACTTCGCCGTTGCACAGAAGAAGTATACTTTTATCTACGACCATGAAGGTGTAGAGTTGCATCGCCTCAAACAGCACATCGAAGTCAAGCACATGGAGTTCTTGCCCTACCACTATCTATTGGCCACTGCGGGCCAGAGTGGCTGGCTCAAGTACCAGGACGTTTCTACCGGCCAGCTGCAAGCAGAACTCAGGACAAAACTGGGGCCTACTTCCGCCATGGCACAAAATCCATGGAACGCCGTAATACACCTGGGACATAGTAACGGAACTGTCACTCTGTGGGCTCCTAACATGCCTACGCCCCTAGCGAGACTACTTTCTGCTCGTGGCCCGATCACCAGCATCGCAATTGATAGACAGGGCTACTACATGGCCACCACGGGGGCCGACAAGTCTTTGAAGCTATGGGACATCAGAAATTTCCGTGAACTGCATACAATTGAAAGCCTTCCAACTCCGGGATCAAACCTTGCGATATCTGACACCGGTCTACTTGCGCTCTCGAGGGGTCCACATGTTACTCTATGGAAAGATGCTTTCAGGTCAAATAAAAGCTCTAGACCTTACTTCGGGTCTAGCGGCTTGTCAGACCGGAACACTCCTTACATGTCCAGTATGTTTCCCGGAAACAAAGTCAACAATATGCAGTTTGTGCCCTTTGAAGATCTCCTCGGTGTGGGACATGGAACTGGTGTCCGTAATCTAATTATACCTGGAGCAGGAGAAGCCAACTACGATGCTTTGGAGGTCAATCCCTTCGAGACTGCAAAGCAAAGACAAGAGCAAGAGGTCAGAACGTTACTTAACAAGCTGCCTGCAGATTCTATCGCTTTGGACCCTACCGTTATCGGAACTGTCGACAAGCGTGCTTCCGCGACTAGACTAAATGCCAAGGACTTGGCAGAAATCACCAACGCAAAGGCACTAGAATCCAAAACAAATAAAGATATTCCTCAAGTAATGCCTTCTGTAAAGGGCAAGAACTCTGGACTCCGCTCATTTTTGCGCAAAAAGACTCAAAATGTCATTGATGAAAGGAAAATAAGGGTTAATGCTCAGTTAGAAAAGGAGAAGACCGCTCGCCAACGCAAAGAAATGGTGAAAAGAGGAGAAATTGACGAAGGGCATCAAGACTTGGTAAGTGAAGCTTTAAGTAGGTTTGGATGAAGTCCACGACCTCAAGCAAGGTGACTTGATATAAAGACATTTGTAGATTGCGACAATCCCCTGGTAACGGTGTACATATTTTAACAGCATTTATAAATCTAATTGGGAATTTTCGAATGTTTTCTTTTTGACTATGCTTACTCCATTGTTTTGCTTAGGTCTTTAGATATATATATATAAATATATATAGACTACAGCTTTGAGAACTCCAACTCATCCTCTACCTTGAAAGGTGTTGGCAAAGGCGCATCAACGTCCTTCTTTTGCTTGGTTGTTTTGATAAGCTCAGCTGGTTCATTTGGGCTTTTATCGAATACAACTATGACACCATTGCTTCCCTTGAACTTCCGTACAGGAACAAATCGGTCTTCCTTGGAGAAAGCGATATACTTGAGTTGTTGGGGCACTACACGGGATGCGTTTTCAATTTGGTATGGCTTGTTGGTGTACTTGATCTTGAAGGGAGCATCGTCTTTCTGTTCAGGTTCGAGCTTCTTTTCCTCTTCTTTTGTTTCAGGCTTTAGCTCCGATTTTGATTCTCTCCTTGGCTTTTCTTCGACAGTATCCTTGCCATCCTTCTTTGTCTTCTTAGCTCTTGCTTTTGCCTTAGCAGTAGTAGATAGAACGGCAGTAGCTACCTTTTCGACATTTTTATCCGTGTTTTCCTCATACATTGGGGGATATTCAAACACGTCCGGTCTCGTATGACAGTTGAACTTGAAAGCAGGGATGCTCAAGTCCTGTCCACGCACGGCGATAATACTAGTAGGCGTGAAAGAAAGAGACAAGAAATGAGCTAGAGGGAACCAATACCAAAACTGTGAGAACATTGCCAAACCAATAACAGCCTTAGTGTCGAGCGTGCCCATATCAACGTTTTCTAGTTGGATTGTCACGTTGCGACCGCCCGCGTTCATTATACCTTGTGCAACGCAAGCTCCAAACTTAGCCAGACCTTCTTGATGCTTGTTTGAAACAACATTGAGGAAAAGGTCATTGATGTCCTTCACCTTGCTATTAGTTTTCTCAGTTTGCTGCATCAAAATGAGAGACAAGGCAATCATAGCAGCTTGGCGCACGAAGTCAACAGGGTCTTTAGTTAGGGGCATCAAAACATCAACAGCTGCTTGAAGACCTCTACCGACACAGGAAATACCAAGAGCGAAAGCAGTCCCGCAACGAACGTGGGCGTTGTGTGATTCAGCTAGTAGTTCCACGATTCTAGGAACAGTGGTATAGTCACGTATCAAGACGAACCCTAAAGCTATAACAGCAGCTCTTCTTACGTCATCATCAGAATCTGAGACAGCTATGTGCAACAACTTCTTGATCGCCTTGTTATCGCCCGTTCCAGCATAGGCAAGGGCTATAGTGTAAGCGCCACCGTATCGAAGCAAAGCGTTCTCATGTAGCAGCATCTTCTCTATTAGACCGTCGGCGAACTCTTTCCTGCCATAGTTGATGACCGCCAAGCCCACTGCCAATCCACGAGTTATGTTGCCGTGCTGAGTTTCTTGCGCGTAAGTGAACATGTCCTGAACAGCGTTTTCATCGCCGCTCCCCAGCATTATCAACCCCATACCAAGCGCCGAAGCCTCACCAGAATTAGCAGAGTCATTGTACAAGACCTCTTTCAACGCTTCATACAACTCACTGTTGGCAGAGCCCATTCCAGCCAACCCAATACCTAAAGAAGCGCCGTGTAGCAACACATCAACATCCTCGTCTCCAACTGAGGAGCTATTCTCGATGACATGTGACTTCATGTAGTCTATGATTTCCCTACCATAGCCAGCGTAAATCAAACCCAGCCCATATAGCGAACCTCCCTTGATGTAACGGGAAGCCGCGCGACTTCCTGGCAAATATGGCTCCATGATTTTTTTACCATCAGACAGATTGCCCTTGTGGATGACACCTAAAGAAGCAGTGGCAGTGAACTTTGCCCAGTTCTGTGCCTTGCCTAACCAAGGGAGGTTAGATCTAATGAATGAGTCGTCCGTGGTACCTGCATGCATAAAACCATTTGCCACACTAACTGCAGTATGGAACAATGAAAACTTTCCATCCATAGAGGATTTGGACTTGTTCAATAACCCCATGTCGATGTTTTTGTTTCTAAACAAAAACGTGTTATAGTAGTCGCAGGTCGGTATTCCAGAAAGTATGTCTAAAAGCTTCGAGTCAGCTCCTTCTGCAGCGAGCGAAGTGTGTAGCCCCTCCAGTAAACCTTGAGTGGCAGAAGAAACAAGGTCGTATGCA
This sequence comes from Lachancea quebecensis, assembly GCA_030557885.1. Taxonomy (NCBI): domain Eukaryota; kingdom Fungi; phylum Ascomycota; class Saccharomycetes; order Saccharomycetales; family Saccharomycetaceae; genus Lachancea; species Lachancea quebecensis. The sequence continues at coordinate 208,932 of JANIJM010000012.1, read as the reverse complement.
ATTTGGTAAGATATCTCTGCTGCTTCTTCTTGCGCCAGTTTCTTGAACAGACCCATAGCTAAGTTTAAGTCATTCAAATTTACGATGATTTTGGAGACGGTGAAGTATTCTGGGTTCTTCGTGGACATCAAAATATCGAACAAAGAGTGGAGAATACTTGTTCTAAAGGGCGTGCTGGTAACCGTAGTAGATGCAGCGGTCAGGACGTAGGTGATGAGCTTGAGGGCATTAACATCGGAGTCTTGCTCCACTCTTGCCTTCAAGATTCTCTCAACGACGTCGATCCTGTAGCTCTCTAGCGCAATACCAAGGGCTAACTTGAAGTCCCCACATTCGACACATTTTTCTAGCATTCTTTCGAATACCGACGCCAACTGTGGCTCGATCTTGACCTCAGAACCCGAGCCCTCATAGTTTTTTGCTGATGACTTAATATACATGTCGATGCTTTGAGATACTATGGTTTCCACGAATTGTGACTTTTCATCCAGGTTAAAATAGTTGTCAGCGGCAAGCGCGAACTTCACAGCAGGTTCATACTCTCCCAGGTTATAGTATACCTTCGAAGCTACGAGAGCCGCAAGCTTACGATCTTGGAAGGAATTGTCGTCATAAAGGGCCTCTATCTGAGTAATTTCATTAGAAATTTCGGACCACAGTTGATCAACGACTTCGTTAATTGCCTCTAAAGCATAGGATTTTGCAACGTTATCATTCTCGTTCAGCAGAGCCAGAAGAGGAGCTGCTGTGACAACCGACATCACAACCTAATGAAGCAGGAAGATCGGAATTGTTTATGATAAATGTTTAAAAGGATGTTTAACTAGAGGAGCTTTATTTGCCACCGACTTTTTTGAGTAAAACCCTACTGATTATAATCACGTGAAATAAGGTAAGTTCTCGAGAGATTGTCACAGCGCTAAACACAGCTCCAGAACCTTTCTAGCTCCGGACTAGTTCTGCGGTTACACAATAGTCCTGATGTGAACAGAGTGATGGACCGAATATTTCTTATTAACTATTGCCGAGATGACTAAGTGATTATATACTTGCAAGTGTTACTTAGTCTTGCTTAATAAAGAGTTGTAACTAATACAGTAGTCTGATAGAGATCTTGTACTCGGTCGCGTTCAACTGGTCGTAGATATCCTTGATATCACTTTGATTTACTGAGGAAATGTCTGCCATCAAGTAAGCAATGTCACCGCTCGAGTCGGAGAACTGCTTCTCAATGTTGTGGTTCGACAAAATGTTGTTGACAGTCTTCAAAACACCTGGCACATTGTGGTGGATGTACAAAACACGGACAACGTTTTCCTGGTCCAAGTCTAAGCCTCTCAGAGAAACCTCTGGGAAGTTCACCGATCCGACAGACGCGCCCTCGTTGATGTACTTGGACAAATTGGCGGCAACTTCGATACCAATAGCGCTTTGAGCCTCTTCGGTAGAACCACCGATGTGTGGCGTTAGGATGACATTTGGCAAAGAGACCAGCTCAGAAATCCAACTGTTTAGCTCATCGTTGAAGGCGCCGGCACCGTTCTTGGCGGGTTCGTGAGGGTAAACATCAAGGGCAGTACCTGCGATCTTGCCGGCCTTGATGGCCTGAATCAAGGAAGGTATGTCAATGACTGTGCCTCTGGAAGCGTTCAGCACGTAAGAGCCGTCCTTCATGGCCGCAAACTGTGGAGCGGACAAGAGGTTCTTGGTGTCCTCAGTAGCAGGGACATGGCAGGTAACAAAGTCAGACTCGCTGAGCAGCTTGTCAAGAGTAGAAACCTGCTTGGCGGTACCCAAGGCCATGATGGTCACGATGTCGTAGTACAACACCTGCATACCGAACGCCTCAGCCAAAACAGACAACTGAGAACCAATGTGGCCATACCCGATGATACCTAGTGTCTTGCCTCTAACTTCCCAGCACTTGGAAGCGACCTTGTTCCAGGTCCCGGTGTGCATTTCAATAGATCTGTCGCCAAGCTGTCTAGCCAGGGAGATGACCTCGGCCATGATAAGCTCAGCAACTGATCTGGAGTTGGAGAAAGGCGAGTTGAAAACAGCAACACCAATCTTCGCCGCGTAGTCAAGGTCAACCTGGTTGGTACCAATGCAGAAGCATCCGACGACCACGAGGTTCTTGGCGTGCTTCAACACTTTTTCCGTTAGCCTGGTCTTGGATCTAATGCCGACAGCGTGCACATCCCTGATTTTCTCGATCAGTTCGTCCTCCGACAAAGAAGATTTGTGGAATTCGACCTGGTAACCTTGGCCGTTGAAAATCTCCACTGCTGTCTGGTTCACGTTTTCCAGCAACAGGATCTTGATGTCGCCAGTCGAGAAGGGCTTCAACGCCTTGGTCTGTCTAGAAGCGCTCACTCTGCGTGGCACCGAGCTCATGAATGACTGCGTAGGCGAGGTTGACACGATACCTGGCGATCCGCCCAAGTTCACGGCCGATTGAAAGGAATTTTGTAGATTGTTGATTTGCTGTGGGGAAGCCATTTCGGGTCTTCTAGATATTTGAGCTTGTTTTTTTCAAATACTCTTAGGAACTTGGTAAATAGCGGTTCGCGCTTGTTATATACCTTGTACCAATTCCACGTCAGCGACTGCTCGACTGCCCATCATCAATTACTCTTAATTTTTCACTGTTCAGTCATAACATGTGCGAGTCCAGAAAAATTTTCAGTGGCGAAGCATGTGATATGGCGGTGACTCTCGGAGTGTAGCCTTGAGTACTCGCAATCTTGATCGAAACCTTTTGTCTGTTTTGTGGTGAATTAGCGCCAATTTAAATCATCACGGAGTAGCCTTGTGCTTGCAGGATTCGAATCTGATTCGAAAGATACCAAATTCGCCAGATAGGCTAGCGGGTATCCGACTCCTACTCCAAATGCTGTCAGAGGCGGACATGTATGCCCACCTGGGATCATGTATGACGAATAAACGCACTGACTCCGACGGTGCAATAGTGACTTCCGACTGAACGAGTCACTAGTGCAGTGAATTTAAATCTCCGCCGCACAAAATCACGTGCTCTCATTCTGTTTGTGATTACAGTACTATATAGATGAGGTGGGTGCTCAATTCCGAGCGCTAGCCCAACTGAGGGGAGCTGTAGTAATCTTGCATCGACAGATTGCAGATACATGTATGTTCATGAATAGTAGTACTAGATATGCGAAATACGATATCACTGTTTGATTGTGTAGTCGCCGCTCTTGTCCTTTATCAAGATACCGGCTTTCACTAGGTTTTCGAACATGTCTTGAGGTATCCAGCCCTGAGTCGCCGCGAATGGACTCTTGATCAGCTGCTCGTGAAAGGCGTTGAGATCTGTCGAGTGTTTCTGCAACTGCTGCTCGGTGTACTCCAGTGGAAATTTCTTCTCACTGACGAGCTTGTTCTTAGCGAAAACTTCCCACACCTCGCGTAGTTGTATCAGGCTCTCATCAACCAGTAGGTACTCTGTGTCGTTCTTTCTCTCGACGCAAGCAACGTAAGGGCTTCTCAGAAGCTTCACGGGAGGAGCCACGGCAGAGATGAGCTTGCTGAAATTTTTGTTAAGCGCAGACTCCCAGAGGTGCTGGTTACGGGTCCGCTTGTACATGAATTGATATTGGACCTTTTCTGCATCAGACAAGTCCTTGTAGCCCTCCACGTCTTCTTCCAGGTTATAGATCTTAGGGCCGTCGTAGGCCACAAACTGCGGAGAGTTTTGCAGAATGAAAGGCTTGATGCTTGTATTTTCAAAATCCAATAAATAAGGCGTACTGTCATCTTTATCACCGAGTAGCACATTCATAGGGTCTAAGTCTGGATGGTATAAGCGAGGCTTGAGCAATGAGTCGATGTTAGGAATTACATGAGACTTCGTGTTGAAGAGTGAGCTTGAAATCTTAGCAACGTTTTCAAAGGTGCGTATCTGTTCCCTGAGCACCGATTCCTCAATGGGAGCAGGCGACGCGTCGGCTTGTTGGAGTGCCAGCCTAGCCTTTGCATTCTCAGCTTCCAATAGTCCCAAACTTTTCACGACCTCCATAGGCTTTGTTTTTGGCCAAGGACCAACAAATTGCATCAACTTGTCCAAGGGCAAGGCTGATTTTTGCCTCCAAAAGCATCTTTCCACAGAAGGCCCAACTCTCCATCTACTCTTCAACGATTCGTTTTCTTCGCCCTCATAAGCAGGCTCCTCACTTTCTTGGTAGTCTTTAGCAAAGTAAAGGCTACCAAACTGATTAAATTCCACGCTCAGAAGCTTCGATTGAAACTGAGATAGAGGGTCAATGACTTTGTTCAGCTTAGAAATGTGCGCCTTCTTGTCTGAGGCGTCATCCTCAAGGGGATTCCAGTCGCGCATCAAAAGCCGTCCCTCAATGTGCTCTTCTAAAATAAATGGTTGGCGAATTGGATTCAGTGCATTTGCACCAAAGCAATACACCTTTGGAACCTTAATCCCAAGCTTGAGGTCTGCGAAATCCATGGTAGCCACCTCGCTCTTCAGTCTGTAAGAAATGGCAGCTTCACTGTTCGTGGCGTAGGGGATCCTGAGAATAAAAGACTTGTCCGCATTTGTATCGACCTTGTAAATCCTGTGGTGTTTACCCTCGTGAATACTAGCCATCGCTGTCACTCTGAGAGTTTCATTGGGATTCAAGGAGCCTAGGGTTACCGCAGACAAGTTATGAGGAAGCGAGACAGTAAGATTTGGGTTGTATGAAGGAGGAGGAATGCTTCCTTTATCGGCTTCGTTTTTTGCCTTCTCTTTTGACTGCGCGTGAAGGTCATTGATGACATCTGTTAGTCCCTCAATTGAAAACTTGGTGGTTCTCTTTTCCTTTTCCTGACGATCATTCACAAGCCATGAGCCCCACGAATACTTGAAGAATGCGTCTCTCTGAGGATCGTTGTCATCTGAAAGTTTCGTAAAGACCTCATTCGGCTTATCGGATATACAGCGAAGTCCAAAGCGGGACTTCATTGAACGAAGAGGGGCCAAAGTGCCCAGAGCTTTATTCACCTGGACAGGTATCCTCAAGTTGCACCGGAGCATGATGACGCTGAGAAATATTACCACACTTTGCTCAATCACAAACTTCCGACTTCTAATGTTCGCCTTTTTCCAAGTTTGTCTTTTTCAAGGTTCGTCTTTTTCAAGGCGTTCGCCATTTTTGTTGAAACTGTAAATGAAAACGTACTTAAAGCTCGGAAACTTATTTACCTAGCAATTTCCGGCAACGGAGAGTTCACAAAGCATTAGAACTTCTCGAATGATGATTGGTCTAAACGCCCATGGGCGAAAAAGGGCAGAACCTTTACATCCCCGTGATATGCTCGAATGAGTCAAGCTGCCCACTTAAAACTAATAAGGTCGGTACCTGATCAACCTTACTTGTGTGCTCGCAAATGGCAGTTAGCATGGTGGAGAAGTTCTTGTAACATATCAGTGCGACAAACCGTCGCTATCATCGCGTTCGCTAGCAACGTCTCTCTTGAATGAATGTAGGCTATGTAGCTGGTCTTTGCCGGAAAAACTTGTGCTACCTTCTTGATAAGATTCCTCAGAATAATCTAGGTGTGAAGATTCAGAATTGTCCCTAAGCAATTGCATCTTTTCTTTTAGGGTGATGGGAGGCCCATGCATCGAATCTTGGTATAGTTGAGCTTCGAAGTCCTCCTTATGCTCCTGAGGACTCAAATAATTGTTTTGTACGCTTTGTCTGGTGTTGGGCTTGCCTTTTGGCGGTGGAGGCTGCGACATTGCATCTAAGAGGTTCAGTGAATACTGTGGGATTCCATACCTGTGCACTCTTCTTCCTTCGATTCCATCTTTGGTCGCAACCATGGAAAGCGAAGAGGTTACTGATGATCTTGACAACGGCCGGGAGATTCCTGAAGACTGGGCTTCATCGTTGGGATCATAGTCGAGCATTCCTCTTATCGAAGCATCCTCCCCTGTCGGCATGTTGTAAAGCGAGATCGCTGAGGAGACGTCCTTAGAACTTTGAGAGAATATTGAAGAATCTTCCATTAGTATCTGGTGCTATTTTTGTCAAATAGTCCTGGTGGCCCAGTGGGCTATTGTCAGTGCTTTGTCCCTGATATACCGACTTCAAGATTCGCCGCACGGCTGAATGATCTAGTCATTAAGAACGCAATGTATCGACAAAGTAGAAACGTGAGGGGGGTGGTCTCTGGTCCTGAGTTACGGTGCGGGCCGAACCGAAACACCCTTTAGACTGGGTTTAGAACTGTTTGTTCACCATGTGCTCTCCCAACTCTTCGTTTTCGCGGCTTAGGGGTGCACTTTATGGCTCTTAAACACTCATGGAGTATGTATTATTCGAAGCAGTGAGCATGATCTTGCAAGCTAATCTGCGTGTTCGGAAGGCAACAACTATCCCCTAATACTGTAAAACTCTTGGTCTTCTTTTAACTGGAACTGTGATGCTTGCGCAGCTCATTCTCCTGGGCGATTCCGATGGAGGGTTGAAGCAACGGGGGATACCCTAAAGTGCAAATCAGCTAGCCAACTATAAATCGGTTTTCCGCAAAATATGGTCACCAAAGAAATTAATAACAGCAGCTGCAGTTCACCATCAAATGACGCGGGCAGCCAGGAAAATGAAGTGATTTTCGGCTAGTATATTGCGAGAAAGGGCACGCCTGCTCACGGTGGAGCTGTTGCTCGTCAAAACCCTTACGACGAGAAAGCTGCAAAGTAAACCCGTTGTGGTTTTATTAACTAGAGAGGCATCTAGAAACTCCTGGGGCCAATACATCCAATTTGTTTCATTTGAGTGCTCGCGTACATCCAAGAGAAAAATCTCTAGGGTTTGGCCCATGTAATAGAAAAAAAAACTCGGTTTCAATATTCAAACTCCAAACCTAGCATTTTTTGGCTATCTTGGGTTGAAACCATACTGCAGTAGTAGTTCCATGCTCATTTTAAGGTACATTGTCTCAAATAAGAAGTGTTGGCTAGGAAGGGATTAAAAACTCGACTGACTGGATAGTATCTCTTAGTAGTTTGCCACATCCAAGAAGGGAACTCACAAAACTACGAAGCCCCTAAACTAGCAAATTGTACAAACGTGTATTATTGGTATGAAGGTTTTTATTGGTTTTACGAAGTGATTATCAAAGTGATATTCCTCTCATTTTCTAATTTAGGCCCCTATGACCTATGCAATCGGATTATGTTTATGCGATAAGAGGAGCTTACACCGACTGTATCCAGGTGTAAGCTGATTTAACATGCCAAAGCGAGCTATCAGTTGACCGCTCATCACTGAAGTTAGTGCGATACTGTAATATATATATATATCATTGGAAACGAAAGATCGGCGGCTATTTTAGCTCGGGGTGGAAATGTATAAAAGACGGGGTTCATGCGAAATTCAAAGCCTGTAAATCTACCACAACTGGCGGACGCTATATATCCTATCAATCATTTCCTATATAAACAAAATGTCTACAGCACAACAGACAAAGCCAAAGGCTGTAGTGAGCACAACTACAGGAATTACTTGTGAGCAATCTCAGAAGCTTGTACAAACAATGCTGACAATGTCATTTGGATGTCTGTCATTCCTGCGGGGGCTTTTTCCGGACGACAACTTCATTGACCAGCGCTTCGTTCCGGAAAAGGTCATAAAGAACTATAGCAAAGACAGGAATGAAGCACCTACAAGTTCGATTAAAATTAAAACACTTGTCCGCGGCAAAACTCCAGAGGCAGATTTGTTTCTTGATTGGTTGGAAAAAGGCGTTTTTCAATCCATCAAAGTGAAGTATTTGAAGGCTTTAAGTTTGGGCGTCTTTACAGATGAAGAAGCACCGAGCGATCTCCTTGAGAATTACCTTTTCAGTTTTAGCTATGGTGTTGATGGGCAGGTCTCCATGAGTGTCAACGGCGAAGAAGGAGAAGTTTCGCTTCTTGACTCAAGACGGGTTGTGCAACAGCTCATGAGAAGGTTTATTATTATCACTCAATCTCTTGAGCCTCTTCCAGAAAAGCGCTACTTGACTATGCGTTTGCTCTTCAATGAAAATGCACCTGCTGAATATCAGCCACAGTTCTTTAGAGATGCAACTCACGATAAACCTTCAATTATCAAAATACCCCAAACCGCTGATCTTGATACCTATTCAGTAGGCTCCCTTGATACAAAGTTCCATGAGTAAGTATGCTTAATTCGAAGCTACTGATATGAATTATTACTAACCTTCAAACAGAGTGTCACTTAAAGTTCTTTCAGTCATCGAAAGCACCCACGGTGCGAGTCCTGTTCCGACAAGAAATATTGATCCTTTCAGCTTAGTCGAATCAGGCGACACAATCGAGGAGACCAACCTTAGCTTTTCGCAGGTGGCTTTTGAGACTCCCCGTCGTCCGCTAAGCCAAACAACTAAATACCTCAAAGATTATCTTGCAGCTCCATCAGCAGAAGTTGCAAATACTCAGCATCTAAATGAACGGGACACTTACGATTGCCAGTGCGCTATGCCTTGTCCTCAATCGACTTCGAAAAGTATTTGCTGTACCCAGTGTAAGAGGAGAGTGCATAAGATATGCTATGGAAATTATCACAGAACGAGCATTAACAAGTGCATCTCCTGCTTGATGAAAGGAAACAGCTTTGACTGCAGGACCCGCACTTTCAGAACTTTTATGATGCTGCGAAGAATTTATAGGTTTATGATTAAGAAGCCGGATTTTCCGTCTTCCTTGTCTGAATTTTACGAAATTTTAGTGGGAACAAATGCAGACCCTGAAACCAAAAACTGTATTAACCTTTCAATTTCAATTTTGTTTTATGATGGAGTGATTGTTCTCGATAAAGAGAGGCGACCCCAGACATCAAGCAAGACCCAGTTCCTAAAATCTTCCAATTATATCTTCATAGATCAAAGCGGGATCATTGTTAAAGATCTAGGGGAGCTTCCTCTTAACACAAAACCGGTTTGGTCTTTCGTGTTCAACTCCGTTAAAGCGCAAACGGCGTATACTGCTGCTTTGTTTGAAAGTCCTGAGGCAGTAACAGCTTCTCTAGAAAGCATCAGCGCTGCCATCGAGAAAATCGAAAGGCTAACTCTCATTCGCAAGAGTCCTAATGAAGGGGCTGTGGCCTCATCTTTCGATTTCAATTCTCTTCGAATTGATGATGATACACAAGATTCGGCTGGTTCCATCAAAAGGAAACATCCTAACTTAAAGGATTATCTCGACTGTGGGAAGAATTCTCAGCTTGACGACACGTTAAACATAAACTCGTGCAAACCTCATAAGATAAGGAAAATAAGTGCCTCTAAAAAGACCCTCAAAAGCGTTTGGTAAGTTACTCAATAATTTACTATTAGCTCTTTTGGAGATTCATAGTGATACGGGCCCGAAAATCACTTTTTTAGCCGAGAAAAAATGTGTCAATGGGATGACCATAGTGAGTAGCTAAGTAAGAAACAGCCAAAAGGCCTTAAATTGAACCAGAAGTGCCACGTCTCAAAGGTAACTGTTTCTAGTATACAGTTAGCAATATGTTTAGAGCTTCAAAGCTGTCAAGTTTTCGAGTATCATTTATTGCAAAAGAACCAAGGCGCTATATCTCCGGTAGTAAGTCATTTAACAACAATGCTCAATATCTGAACCGACAGCGCCCTAAATTCAGTGCGGGTCAGCCCCTGTTCGAAACGAGACCAAATCTCCTTAAGCCTGGTGAGATCACTCCCGGGATTACTGCCCTAGAGTATTTTGAGCGTAGAGTCAAACTAGCAACCAGACTTCCGGCAAAAAGTTGTGCAATAATTGCTGGCTCGCAAGTGAAATATGCGTCCGGCCCAGTTTTTTATCCGTTCCAGCAGAATAATGATCTGTTTTATTTAACGGGATGGAACGAGCCAGACTCTGTGATGATTTTGGAAAAGCCCACTGACGACATAGATGACGTCGTCTTCCACTTAATAGTTCCACCAAAAGACGCCTTTTCTGAACAATGGGAAGGCGAGCGTACCGGAACCGAGGGCGCGTGCGAGGTGTTTAATGCTGATGAATCAACTGATACCCGCCAGTTGTCAATTTACATATCGCGCGTCATCAAGAGAAACGAGTTCATATACTTTGACAGACCTCAAGACAAAGTCGATTCTAGTGCAGATGCTTTCTTTAGATCGTTCTTCTCCGTCTCCCATTCCCCAGAGGCTTCTGACACTATTACTAGCGTAATCAAAAGCTCAGGTAAGAAATATGTTCGCAAGCTTAAGAGAATTATCGCGGACATGAGATCTATAAAATCGCCAGCAGAGATTCGCGTTATGAGAAGGGCTGGTCAGATTTCAGGGAGAGCGTACAATCAGGCATACGCTCAAAGATTCCGCAATGAAAGAACCCTGCAATCATACCTCGACTATAAGTTTGTTTCCGGCGGGTGTGATAAATCAGCGTACATTCCAGTAGTGGCTACCGGTGCCAATTCCCTTTGCATACATTACACAAGAAACGACGATGTCATGTATGATGACGAAATGGTTCTTGTCGACGCTGCTGGCTCCCTAGGGGGCTACTGCTCAGACATATCAAGAACATGGCCTGTAAGCGGCAAATTTTCTCCTGCTCAACGAGATTTATATGAGGCTGTTTTAAGCGTCCAGAGGAGATGCATCGAGCTTTGCAAAGCCTCAAACTTATACTCCCTGAATGACATCCACGAGAAGAGTATTTCATTTTTTAAAGAAGAGCTTGCAAACGTGGGGCTTCCTAATATGCAAAATTCAAGCATAGCCAAGATATACCCCCACTATATTGGTCACAATCTAGGTCTTGACGTTCACGATGTGCCTGAAGTATCAAGACACGAGCCTCTACAGGCAGGGCAGGTTATCACTATCGAGCCGGGCATTTATTTCCCTGACGACGCTTCGTACCCATCTTACTTTAGGAACATTGGCATTCGCATTGAAGATGACATTGCAATCGGACTCGATTCTCACATAAATCTGACAGCTGAGGCTGCAAAGGAGGTTGTAGATATCGAGAACATTGCTCAAAATGGAGTGACGACCAAAATCGAAGATGATGTCGTGACTCCTCTTAAGTATGTTAACTAGTTTTGGTCATGCGCCCGCTTAAAATTCAAACCCTGTAAATAATGCCCTCTCTAATCTAAAACATTTAACTCTCAGCTTCTCAATCACCCAAGTCTGGTTCGGAATTTGATACAAAGTTCTGGAGATTTTCATTGAACTCATCATTGCATGTATCAAGGGTTTCACTTCTTTCACGTAGTCTAGCGTTATTTTCAATGATTGACTGCTGAACTTGATACCTTACGAGATCATTTTGGTTCTTTAACTTCTCGATCCTTTCATCAAGGATGACTTTGGATGAGCTCAGTTCTTTTACTACATCAGACATTTCATACCTGTTTCGGTAGTAGACTAATTGATCATTTATTGAAAAGTTCAAAGTCAAGTCCTCGATCAAACTGTTAATCTCTGCCCGCACTGTTTCAACATCAATACCAAGAGTCTCTGATAAATAGCTGATTTCAACCCTGTTTGATATTCTCAGGTAGAAGAAGTATATTTTGTATCTCATGGTTGCCTGAACTTCTTTCCAGCGTCCACAGAGAAAATAGCTAGACGCACACTTTTGGCCAAAGCTTTCAGTCCACAATTTCAAAAAGCTATTGTAGCTTGTATCAATTAGCAAAGAGAGACAATTAGAAAGTGCGGGAGCAATAACAAAGAAAGGTTTTAACTCTTCAAGCTGTGCAAACTCTTCATAGTTATCTAACGGGACGGAGACAATAACTGATAGCGTAATCATTGTTATAATTTCTTCATTGGTAAAGAAAACTTCTGAGCCTGATAGAAGGAGGATGTCGAATACGCCAGGATCCTTTTGTATCACCATCACGAAGTATTTTAAGCAATCGAAATATCTCCCCTGGAGAAACAGTGCTCCACATATCAAAATTCTAATCGACGAAGTTGTGTGCTTTTCCGGCTCACTCAAGTAATCTTCTTTTGACTTCATATACGCATCCAGCCTGTGATCCATTTCGTCTAGTGATTTCCATTTTTCGCTCATTATCAAAAGTTTGATGATTCCATGAAGTTTCTCGAGGAATGATATGCTGCTATCCGCTTCTTGTAAGGCAATCGCGTCGGAATATTGGTGTGCAACAGCCTTTCGGGATACGTTGTAGTTAATTTGAAGCTTCGGCGTTGCACTATCCGGAACCGAGGTATCTTGATTTCCGTCCACAAAGCTTGAGATTATGCCCAAATGTGGAGACTCATTGGATTGTAATAACCTCAAGTACTTAAAGGCTGCGTTACACCATGAGCTCTTTATTTCTGGGGATAGCAATTCATTTTGAACAGCAAAAGCAGCTCTTTCGACTAATAAAGGTCCATAAAAACCGCTTGATAGGTCCATGAACAAAGACGTTTCATAAACTAAGGCTAAAAAATGTCTTTATACCTTGGATGGCCGATTATATCATTTGCTCATGTTGTTATTATTCGAACTCTTTTATTCTTTAACTATGTTAAGATATGGAAAATTCAAAAATGCTCATCGCACACTACATCTCTGGTCTGAAGAAATAAAGCTAGCAGATGATCAGAAATCCGACGTTTGTAAGCATTACAACGTTTTTCAGAGGGCTTCATGTTCAAGTGCCAAACTGCGCATCTCAGTTACGCGACAGGATCACCCACTTCGAGAGAAATAACGAAGTTTTAAGGAAATCGCGATCGCAACTCAAGAGAATTGAAGAGAGGCGACGTTTAGAGCTGAAAAACCTGAACAAAACACCTTACTCACAACAGCATGCGAGACATGTTCTGCAACGCAAATACGAGGTGCGAAGTGAAGATCTGGACTCTACACGACTGGGCCCAACCAGCGAGTCTGACTTGCGATTTCTGAAACTCACGCACGACAAAAGGTTACTATACACTATCTTGGGTGTCACTGGAGAACAGCTCAGGGATTCGAAATTAATCGCAGCAGATGTTTCAAAGTTTTTGTCTCGAAATCAGCTTGAAAAGGCCTTGTTTCTAACCAGATTAGCTAAGAGCAGAGGTGTGGTAGGGATGAACAAGATTATAGAGCACTTCTGCCGGGTGAAGCAAGACGCCGGATCTGCTATTGATATGTATAACTGGAGGAAAAAATGGGGCATTCCACCCAATGAGTTCACGCACACAATACTGTTTGATGGACTGGCAAATGTAAAGCAGCCTTTGACCGAGAAACAATCGCAAAGGGTGTTAAAGATAGCAAAACTACTATTGGAGCGCCAAGAATTGAATCTTACCGGATTCAACGCTTCTTTAAGTGCCCTGGCTAATAGCGTCAACGTAGAACACGCTTTCGAGTTATTCGATGCTAGGAAGAAGCAAATTTCCGCAGATGCTATCACATACACTATTTTGCTCCGTGCTTCTTCTCTTTCCCAAGATGACAAGCTTTGCATGGCAAGAGTAGATGCTATAATGGCAAGCATACCAAAGAAATTCATCGATGAAAGGGTCATGTATGGATATTGTCATGTCCTGCACAATCGAAAGGATAACATGCTTTCAAAGATGGCAATTAAGGCTCTTGCAAATTTCTTTGACATCAATATACCACTTGAAACAATAACCTTTCCGACGGGAGTAAATCTGCCTTCTCTACAATACTGGGATATTAAGCAGAGATTCAAACCGAACAGGTTTGTAGCCAATCTTTTCTTTCAAAATTGTGAAAGGAACAAGCTCTATGATTTGGCATGGGACACCTACCAGACCTTGAATCTGAAAAGTCCACGTCTTTTGGAATTCCCTATTCATGAGAGGATGATAAAAATTGTCACCGCAGGTTTTCCAACCAAATGCGCTGAAATGGCAACAAATGTTTTCAAGAATATGGATCTGCGTCATCGCTCGGGTAAAAACGGAATGCTTTTGGTGTACAGGGCCTTTGAAAGACAAGCAGGCAGGAAGTTCACTAATGACAGCGAATCGAACGTTGATCAGCTGCTGACGCACTTATTTGACTTTTCAGCAGAGCTCGAAGGGAAACACTGGGCAAAACTAGGACCGCGCATTTTAAATTGGAAGGCCTGGATGTTTTGTTGGAATGTAGTCAACAAAGCTAACGAAAGACGCAAGGTAAGCAACGAAAGGGCCAAGTGGATCCTTGACCATTATTTGAGAACAATACTGACAGGACAAACAAATAAGGCAGGAATAGAACATCAAGATTACGCAGGCTTAAGGCATGTGGGCCTCGAAAGCGTCAGGTTCCTAAGTTCTTTCGCAGACCGTTTCAAAATTGAAGGGGAGTTGGAACCTAGTGAATCCAGCAGCGAACGCGATCGCCATTACTTCCTCTACAGGAGGCTCTTGCTCAGATTCAAGGACAGAATTCTGGAACAGGTAAATGTTTTAGAGGGTGGGCCGGGTCAAGCCGAAAGCGTTGAAGAATCTATCAAACAGACCGCAGAAAAGCTCTTGTCTACCAGGCTTCCGGATCAGGCTTGAAAGCAAGAATACCTTGATAATAAAGTCTATGTACAAGCGAATGTTAAATAGTCTAGGCGAAGAAAGTTTTCATGTTTTTCAGCCAGTTAATGTACTCTTTGTTCTCTTTGAACTCTGAGTAAGTTCCGATGAAAGTAGCGAGCTCCTCGTTGATGCCTCTGCTCTCGAGGTAAGCCTCCAAAGACTCTTGCAGTTCCTCGTCTAGGTTGGAGAATGGTGGACCGTGGTACACAAGCTCACGGGAAACTTCAGATTCAGCGGTCTCGTCGAGAGCAGCTTTCGCGTTGCTGTATGGGGTCGCGCTGTCAACAAAGAAGGTACCTTCCTGAAGGTTCATGAGCAGCTCGAATGAGACCGCGGACTGATCGGAGTCCTTGACGACCACGACATTGACGTTGGCGAAGTTGTCGGCCATACCGTCAAACTCCTCCTCCTCTGAAGGTGCGGCGGTCTCGCCTTCAAGTTCCGCAGACTCCAGGGGCAGATTAGACACTTGTGCGACGTCGAAGAAGACGTGCACGCTCTCGCCGCGAGCGTTCTTGTTGACGATCTCGGCCATGTTCTTGCCGGGCGATGCCACGGCGGAGAATCCGGTTTTGTCGAAAAACGACTGCAGGGACTCAGGCACCTCCTGAACGTCCTCCTCGGCTTCCAGCGCCACCTCGCTCTCCAGTACCTGGGCCACCTTCTGACACTGCTTGTTGAGACGCACGGCCGAGAAGTGCAGAGGTCTGAGGCTTGCTGCTTGCAAGTTTGCGCTGCGCAACACAGGCGAGCAGCGGGTAGTGCGCGCAGAGCGTGCGGCAACAGCGGCGGAACGAACCAGAATGCGGGAAAACATGGCTACGGTAAGGTTTTTCTTCGTGATTAATCCAGGCTGGCAGAGATGAGCATTCCAAGAAATTTCGCTGTGTGTTTTAAATTATATTTCTGGCGGGGTAACATATAGTCACATGCTCTCAGCCTCTGGTCTCGTGACCTCAGTCTCGGGGTTACCCCGTTTTTTTCGCCCAGCTGCGATCAACCCCAGTACCTCGCGTGGCGCGGCTGTAAATTCTGCCTTTTCTCGATTGTCATGGATTCGAGTCACGCTCCGCGCCTTTTATTTTTTGGTTGATACTAACTTTAGGGCTTCCAGGTTACTTTGAGCAACGGATTCGTGCATCGCGTGCGTCTAGGCGTCTGCGTAAAATTCCCGGTAGGCTCATTTCGTCACCACGGGCCTGGACCCGCCCAGGAAACTTCGTGCCACACGGTGGGACGTGCTCTACGGGCAAACAAGCATGTGATGGCCTATAAAAATCCGCCAGTAGGGGCATTGAGGTCAATATAAACCACATCCCGGAGCTAAGATAGTGAAAAGGTGGAAAAGTTATCTCGAGAGTGGTAGAGTATCGCGCGTTTGGTGAGCTTAGCACGCGATTGTTAGCCTGGTCCCGTGTCTGTCACTTTGGAGTGCATTTGACGCTTTTCCAGGTGGGATACTAGCATTTTGACGAGATAGGTGTATAGTGGGAAAAAGCAAGAGTGAAAAAATATATTATAAAAATATAGGTCATCGAGAGAACTCGCCATCGACTACGCTGAAAGGAAGGAAGTTGACTGATAGACGGTGTATTCAAGCCTAAAGTGCGGTATTGGTAGTCGCATACAGTGCGATAGTTTTTTTTGGCTTTGTTTTGGTGAGATTTTGATTTCTTCAGCAGGCTTGAACTGATGGAAAGCCGGTGGAGTGACCAGGCAGAACTGGGGACGGGGTGCGCAACGGCGTCGGACGCGAGCTCGGTAGTTTCGTCAAGCTCGACGCTGGTAGGGGAGCCAGGATCGAAAATGGCGGCGTTCCCGCCAGTGCGGCCGCATAGGCGAGCGATTTCAGCGCTCGCGATTGGACGCACGATGACCGGCCCTGTGGGGGGACTGGGGCCTGCGGGCGTGGTTGGCGGATTCAAACCTGTGGGATCGCCAGTTTCGGTGAACTCTGCAGGGTCTGCTGGATCTCAGAGCCCGCAAACGCTGCCTTTCCTCATGCGATCTAATAGTAACCCTTCGCTGCCGTCTTTCAAGGCCAAGGAGATGCGCCTGCCGCTGCCCGAGGGGGCGCGAAGCATGGCTGCTGCCGAGCTGGTTTCCTTGATCGACAACGAGCCCGTTGAGAAGCTGCTAGTCCTGGATGTGCGCCCCTTTGTGGACTATTGTAGGGCTACGATCCAAAACGCATTGCACGTTTGCCTGCCGTCCACGCTGCTGAGGCGCAAGACCTTCACGCTTGAGCGGCTTGTAGACAACCTACCAGAGGACGTGCGCCAAATCGTCAAACCTCGGGTCATGGACCCCGAGGACTGCGGCGACGTAAAAATTGTCATATTCGACAACACAGCGCAACAGGTAGACTCAGGTTTCAGCGTAGGCTGTCACGGCATGGCTTCCAAGTTTGTCCAAAGTCCCAAATGGACTACTGTCGAGACTAGGCCGTCCGTTTATATACTCGAATCTGGATTTGCGGGTTTCAAAGAGTTTGCTCCTGAGTGTATCAAGGCCCCGGTTGTGACACTTTCGTCTCCGACAAATTCTAATTCTTCGCCCACGGACCTCACTGGTGCGCCCAGTATGGTGCTCAAGCCCAAGTTCTCTAATCATTCTGTGGCCAATGGTTCACCTTCCTCCATACCAGAGTCGCCGCTCTCGTCGAGCTCTCCGGTCTCGGGCCTCTTGAAATTTCAACTGCCAGCTTCTAACGGCTTGCCTCCTCCTTTCAAAATTGCTCGAAATGAAGAGGTGCTGAATCTGGAATCCTATCTGAGTGCTGTAAACTTGGGCGAGAAGCAACGAAGCTTAGGGGGGTCCATATCCTCGTTAGAAAACCTTGATTTTTCATCTCCTCCATCAAACACTGCGTTCAAGTTTCCAACGGATCCCTCCAGTTTAGATCAAAAAAATCTATCTTCAGGCAACGGGAGCGCTCATCCCGACAAATTGAACTTTCAAAAAGCTTTTATTCAACTGCATCTTCTTTATGACTGCAACACGATAAATTCTGTTGTACCGCGTTGGTTTCAAGATTTGGCTCGTGAACCTAAACTTGAAATGATCTCTCAGTTTCAAAAAATAGACTTACTGGAGAAAAAGAGATTAAGTCATTGTCTTTCAAATGCCAGCCAACCATCTAGAGTTCAAACTGCGTCTTGCATAGCTGCAAACACCTGTGACAGCGCTGATATCAAGCACTCAACCGGGTGCTGTCCCTCAAAATGGTTGGACGAGTACGATTCCGACGAAGAAGACCAAAACATATGTGTATCTTCGGGTGTTGAACTAGGAACTAAGAACAGATACAAGGACATTTTTCCATATGAACACACAAGGGTTGTCTTGAAAAAAACGATGCCGATATATCAGCATCACTACGCTAATGAAATTTTTGATACCTATATCAATGCGAATTATCTTACAAATCCGTTTGTCAGACTTCAGACACCACCGGAAAGCGATTGCCTGAACGTGCGCTATATTGCCACACAGGCTCCGCTCGAAGCAACAATTCACGATTTTTACACTTGCATACTGAACAATAATGTACCACTTGTTCTTTCACTCACGGATGAATTTGAAAACGGCGTTGAAAAATGTTATAAGTTCTGGGCAGAGGGCAACTACGACGGTATTAGAATTAAACTTCTGCAAGAGCATGATCTAGAATTGCCTGATGTTGATGCGGGTGTAGGCACGGTCACCTTGAGAAGGATTCAAATTATCTACAACGAAAACCAGACCTTCGAGACGCTACAAATTCAGATTAAAGATTGGCCTGATCTTGGAGTTATGGTGAATCCCCGCCAGATCTTAGAGATGATATGTTTGAAAAATATTGTCATACGCCAGATGTTTGAGAGGCGTGCTTATTCGCACGATCATTTCCCAACTATCCTTGTCCACTGTTCAGCAGGATGTGGGCGTACAGGAACGCTATGTACTCTCGACACCGTGCTCAGCAACATGTCAAAGTTTGATTCCTTGAAGGAAGAGTGGGTCGGGCGGAAGGACGCCACCGAGTACAATCCATGGTCACCAAGGTCGGCGGCTTGCCTCAATAGCAAGCTTTTCGACCCAGTCATTATCACCATTAACAAGTTTAGGAAGCAAAGAATTTCTATGGTTCAGAACGTGAACCAATATTTGTTCATTTACGACTGTTTACTATCCTTCTTTGATATGCGCCTGAAAGAAAATTTGTTTTTGGCACACACGTCTAATCCCTTTAGGAAAACGGACAAGGACTTGGAGATAATAGAGAGCTTCCTTTGTAGCAAAACTCGTGAGGCAGGACTTTAATGGACAGCACGCATGGATGCCGATTGGTTTGGCACGTTAGGTTATTTTAGCGTTTGGTAACGCTTTTTTAATGATGCATAAGCATTCGATGTTAATAATATAGTATTAATTTGTTTAAATGCGGAGACTTTGAGGCAAGTGGGCACCGAGCCACCTGCTTGTTGCGGCGTGATCACTTAGGTCGCCTAGCCAAGCCGGCCGATGTATACAAACGGCCCTGTGTGCAACTAGCCCAATAGCAACTCATATACGATAACCAAAATGTTAATCCCAATCAGTGGAACTGAAGAAGTGTCGTGTTAGTATTGACAAGCGCAAACCAGAAATGAGACAAAAACCCAATAACATACTTCTCAAAAGCGTCTGTATCGCACCAATTAGTTGCACTACCTTTGATCTTGTGCTGTTTTCTTGCTGCCCAAACGCGGGTGCCTGGCTAGCGCTGGAGCCCAGTCCAACTGTCGAGGGCTGTTAGTAGCTGTGCTTAAGGAATGGTAATTAAAAAGTGTTCTCATATTTCTCATACTTCTACTCAGGAACCTCTCTTCACTGAGAACCGCCACAGCATTTATCAGAAGCAGTATCACATAAAACAGTCTTCCTAGGCCGAAAATCATTGCTAAGAGGCGGATTCTCTTCCCTGTGCGCGGTTTAAACTTTATGTTAAGCAAGTCTTGATCTTTACCTTAAGAATTGAACCAGAATCCAAGATATTTATTATAACTAAGTACGAGCACACTCCATTATCTCGTAGCACTTCAAGGTTCAAACCTTGCCTTCCAACTCATTTGATTGCCGTGTTTGTGAGCTAGGCTTCAGGTCTTTCGACGCCTTTGTCTCTGTCGTTCGGAACTTGCCTTACTGTCCCTAACTTGTGCTTGGCGCATGTATGCACATGTTCCAAAACTTCCTTCTTCACCACTTGTGACCATGGTCCGCGGAGGGAGGAGCGCTCCTTCCGTATCAAAAGTTTTAGGGTAAATTGTAGTGGTGGCTGGTTCAAGCCAATGAGTTTGAGCTCCTCAGGGCTGCTTTTGGTGAATAACTGGGATAAGAACGCTACCAGTTCATGAGGGATGCCAGGCTTAGCATGACAGCAGCTGGCCCAATGCCTAGCATTTTCTGAACATTCATTTCGATATGATTGTATTCAATTACTATTCCCGGTACGGGCTAGGTACGATATCATCAAAAGGCTTCCCAGCTGGGACCGGGCATTATGCTTGATACCCGATATCTCATGCACAGTGTGCTTGGCAGCAAATATTTCTTAACCAGTTTCTGGCGAATTACGCAGCGCCAGTCACTCCTATTCTGCGTTCTTCGAATTCTGGCATCTAGGAACTGGTTCAGATTTGTAGAAAGGATCGTACAAGGCCTTCAAGGGGTCTGCCTGATTGTTTACGGGGAAGGAGCATATGTGTCGCGTTCTGTGTATTATTATCTCGATCACAAGAACTCTTACAATATGCCTCGAATGTCTGTTCTCCACTGGCTCGAATGTTGTCGAGTCTGCGTTTTTTAATTCTCTTAATTGGGTTATCGCGTAAAGCGCATGCGAATAGAAGTCATTTGTAAATCAGTAGCTCTATGTTTTTAGATGCAGATTTGGGGTGTCGATTCTTGATCGCGAGCCATTTCTAGGCGCTCCCCCTCTGCATTAAATCCTCTTTGTGACAAAACGGGGACAACTTTCGGAAATTCATTCAAGACTGTGGTAAGGCATATAAAGCATGGACAGGTGTACAGGTGGTGTTCAGGGTCCTTAAAGATCTGAACCTGTTAGTGAGATTCTCCTCCATTGGCATATGCAATCAACGTAGGCTTGAGTCTGATGGAAACTCTGCTTCATTATAGCATCTGCGCTGGGCTTTTCATTAGCAGCTTGAATAACTTTATATAGTGCGTTTTTGTGGCGATCGCTTCACGGAGAAGCAACGACGCCTAGGAGGATCTGGTGTCCCGAAAGTGTTCAGTGAGAGTCCAGAAGGTGGGACAACTGTCACCAGAGCGTGCAGTATGAGCTTCGTAGCTTGAGGCGAGAAGTAGGGGGCTTGGAGAGCAAGCTATATGATAGAGGAGCAGAGGCGCATACCCGCTAATGTCTAGATTATTTAGCCATCGTTCGATAACCGCGAATTCTTTGTGAATCAAGTTTATTAACAATGAGGATGATTTTCTGTTATATTAGAACACAATATAGAAAGTATTTTAGTTTGACAAAGTAATGACGAAAGCGATTACCTTAGTCGGCGTTACGACGAGCAACCTTCTTGGCCAATCTCTTACCAGTACCGAAGATCTTCTTGTCTCTGTTCTTCTTCTGCTTTCTTTGTTGTCTGGAAGCCTTCTCAACCTTCTCAGCCAAACCGTATCTGACCAATCTGTAGGTTGGCTCGAACTTCTTGGCGTCGGCAACAGAGTTGTAGATTAGACCGAAACCAACGGACTTACCACCACCGAACTGGGTTCTGAAGCCAAAGACAGAGACAGCGTCCTTCTCGGCCTTGTAGGCCTCAGCCAGCTTGTCACGCAATTCATCCTTGGAGACGTTGGCTCTGTTTGGGTGCAAGACGTCGACGACAAATTGCTTTCTAGCCAACAATGGGTTAGTGATGACCTTTCTGGTGCGGATAGTGATAGCGTCAGACTGCCAATTTATGTTAGTAATCGAACCAGGTTTCAATACCGGCGGAGCACGCCGGGATCCTTTCTTCGTTGGATGCCCTCAGCATATTTGGTGGTGTCAACGAACGTAGCGATTGACATAGAGAGGTACAAGCACGCACGCACGCTGTTCACTGTAGACTAACAGAAACAAAGCCGTGCCGAGACGTTTTCGAAGTGCACATTGTACTGTCAGGCAAAAGCCTTAATCCAGATTCCACTTGCAACTGAGATTATTCAACACCGCAGTTGATTTTTGACCAGTGGATTTCTCATTGCCTCATCGCATTTCATTAGGAGCTCCGTCGTAACATACGCATCAGCCCTCTAGGTTCGTGTCGCCACCAAATGCCGTTGCATTCCACTCAGTACGCAGTTTCGACATACCATTCTGTATACCCTCTGTGATTACTTGGAAGCTTCAACTGTTAGTACGCCCATTCGTTAAACAAGTGGATCTTTGAAAAAACTGCGAACGCCTGCTACCCACAGGTTCCTGCCGTGTGCAGGCAGAGTCGCTAGGCAGAGTCGCTAGGCAGAGTTTCGCAGAGCACCGGCGAGCCGCGGTGAGCCGTAGCGAGCCCTCAGGCGGAGGACGCTGGGTCCCCTGCCTGGGAGCTTCCTTCCGGCGGCCTGGACAGGGACAGGTCCAGACTGGAGGCCAAGGGCAGGCGCCACAGGCCAGTCTACAGAGTTAGATTGTGAACAGACCCAAGCGACGCAATAACTTTTTATAATTTTTTTCGTTTCCAGAAAAGGGTCTGTTGTATGTATGGGTGTTGAGAGTTTGGGCAGTCACAACCTTGTTAATCATTTCGTAACATATTGACAACGTATCACCGAGGTTGAGAAGGATTGTATCCAGGCTGAGGAGGACTATATCTAGGCTCGTAGTATCCCGAGCCGAAATGCTAATTCTTGGGAGCCGCATGTCGAGTTCGGCTGGCTTTTATATCAGCTAGAGAAACGTTTCATCTGAAACTAGTTGTTAAAGCGCCAAGTCTGTATATTGTCAAAAGTGCAGGCTTCCCGCAGGTTTGTTTTGTATCCCCTTTATTTCTCTATATGTTACATGATTTGAATATTCAATACATCCGGTGTTTAGCGTTCAGCTGGGTCGATTGCCATTCTGACAGCCTTGACCTGGGTGTAGTTGTCCAAAGCCTCAGCACCCATCTCACGACCGATACCACTCTGGCCAAATCCGCCGAATGGCACGCTCTGGTGGAAATTGTTGTAGGTGTTGATCCAGACAGTACCAGCCTTTACACGGTTGGAGACGTCCATGGCCTTGTTGATGTCCTTGGTGTGGATGCCTGCAGCCAAGCCGTACTCGCTGTCGTTGGCCATTTCAATGACCTCGTCCACGGTGGAGAACTTCGAAACAGTGACGACAGGGCCAAAGATCTCCTCCTTGACAATGCGCATGTCCTCAGTGACGTCGGCGAAGATGGTAGGTTTGATGAAGTAGCCCTTGTCGCCGAGACGCTCACCGCCTGCAACCACACGAGCGCCTTCACCGGTTCCGATCTGCACGTAGTCTAGAATCTTGTCGATTTGCATTTGCGAGGTCTGGGCACCCTGGAACACGCCCTCCTGGAATGGGTCTCCGACCTTCAGGGACTCAGCGTAGTTCTTGAACTTCTCCAAAACCTCCTCGTAAACGGTGTCCTGAACATAAACACGGGAACCGGCGCAGCAGACTTCACCGGAGTTGTAAAAGATACCAAAGGCGATGTTTCT
This sequence comes from Lachancea quebecensis, assembly GCA_030557885.1. Classification (NCBI taxonomy): domain Eukaryota; kingdom Fungi; phylum Ascomycota; class Saccharomycetes; order Saccharomycetales; family Saccharomycetaceae; genus Lachancea; species Lachancea quebecensis. The sequence continues at coordinate 185,658 of JANIJM010000012.1, read as the reverse complement.
CACGGCCTTGTCAAGGTCGGCGTCGCCGAACACGATGTTAGGGGACTTGCCGCCCAACTCCAAAGTGACCTTCTTGATGGTGTTGGCCGCGCTGCGCATGATGTGGCGGCCGGTAGCGGTGGAACCTGTGAATGCAATTTTCTTAACGTCCTTGTGTGTGCAGAGTCTGTCTCCAAGCAGCTTTCCGAAGCCCGGTAGAATGTTGACTACACCGGCTGGGATACCAGCTTCCTGGACCAATTGACAAGCGTAAAGAGCGGAGAGGGGTGTGGCCTCAGCGGGCTTCAAAACAACGGTGTTACCGGTAGCCAGCGCAGGGCCCAATTTCCAGGACCACATGAGCAGAGGGAAGTTCCATGGGATAATCTGTGCGCACACACCCAGGGGCTCGCGGCGTGTGTAGGAAAAGTGTGTAGAACCGGTGTCGATGGTGCGACCAAAGATCTTGTCGGCCCAGCCGGCGCAGGACCTGAGATACTTGGCCACCAGGTCCACGTCGCCGCGCGAACACAAGAGCGACTTACCATTGTCGAGCGACTCGATACCGGCTAAAACCTCCGCGTGCTTGTCAACGAGGTCTGCCAGCTTGTACAGACATCTGGAGCGGAACTCGGGGTCTGCGGTACCCCATTTGTTCTCGAAAGCCGCCTTGGCAGCTGCGACAGCGACGTCAACGTCGTCCTCACGTGCCTCGTACACGTGTGCGATTTCCTGCTCCGTAGAAGGGTTCAGGACCTCGAAGGTCTTGTGCTGGCGAGAGGGAACGAACTCGCCGTTGATGAACAGCCCGGTTGGCTGCTCGTAAGTCGCGCCCGAAGGCAACGTGATTGGCACTCTGAGAGGCAGCTGCGAATAGCTGCGCAGCGCGAGTCTCGAAGCGACGCTTCTTGAAAAAGTTCTTGATACTAGCATTGCTTTAATAAGCGATGGGTTGTAGACTTAACAAGATATGCCGGAAATATTCCACGCTCGCAACCTCGTCTCTTATATTCGCCCCTGGATCCTGCAACCCTCTTTCGATCCCAATTAGTTGCACGCTAATAGATTTGCCAACAACCCCTCTTTGCTCGCTTGGGAGAGGAGAACCCCTCCCAGAACCCGCTGCCAAAGCCTGCATTCCTTGGATCCTAGTCGGGCGCGCTTCCAATATCACTACATCATAGCACCCCCACTCTCTCCTCCCATCCGACGAGGCTAAGACGGCTCTAGCCGAATACGTAACCCGCTCGCATGGAAGACGCCGCGGAACGCGCCCAAACGGCTAGCTCTTGAACCCACACGCCTCGAGCCTTCGGCCCTCGGTCTTTTCTGGACGGCCGAAGCCACGAGAGTCGGTATCTGCGGCACATCAACCATCCGCCATGGCTTTTTCTGAGATGAAGAATCTCTGCGGGCGTGCTTCGTTTAGACGTTGAAAAAAAATTCTACGCCTGCGTGGACCCAATAACTGCTCCTCGAAGAACCAGACGCGAAGGCACAGTTAGAACGTGCGGGGCGGTGCCCCCCTCACGGAAACGAGCCTTTCCAGCAGGAAAAAGTAGCGAGTCTTGTTGAGAATCTTTCAGGAGTCACGAGCGTGGTGCTATCGCCGGGGGAGGCGTTAAGGCCGTGAGGGTGAGCAAACCGGCGTTTGCGAGTAAAAGCCGGTTTTGGAGCTGTGAACATCTCTCCGGTAAAGCCGGGCCTTAGACGGGGCATCTGAGCCGGCGAGGTTCCGCAGACAAGACGGAGATTTTATTGGTATTCTGGTGGGCATCGCGACCGTCTGGGAAAAAGTGATAAGAGACGGTGCGGCTGTGCAGGCAGGCAAATGGGATTGGCACGTGAGCATGCTCGAAATCACGTGGCGTTGTGCTGTCACGTGGGTTAGGATAGTGACTGGCACGTGATGTTCGTCGTCGCCGCAGCAGCAGCGCACGCGCGGTTGGGAAAAGTTCAATATTCTCATTACTATGTACTGTACGCAGGCCGCGGTGCGGCTGTCCGGGCGTGGTGCAGTTCCAGCCCTTGCGCTCGCTCGCGAGCTTTACTGGTACTTTATTCTCAGCAAAAAGTTTACCACCACGGCGATCAACAGGAAGAAGCACAGCAGGGTAGGGCCCAGACGGTCGTCGTAGGGTCCGGAGCCTCTGCGCCTGATTGCGGAGGCTCTCCAGTGGTACGTCACCAGTGCGTATACCATCGTGGCCATGGCCACCAGTGTGAACAGACCGGCGCTGATGCGGCCGACCTTGTCACCGAAGTTCAGCAGGCCGATACCCAGGCCGCCAAGCATGACTGTGAAGTTCAACCACGACAAAAACGTACGCTCATTTGCGAAGAAGACCTTGGGCTCCACTCTAGTGGGCAGTGCAATTTTCTTTCCAGGCGCTTTCTGCAGCAGTGGCGCGGAAGACATATGGGCGGTCTTGTGAAGTAACTACGGTGCTGTGGCTGTGAAGGTGCTTCCTTTCGACTGCTGGGTCCGGAAACTCGCGTTATCATCGGAACTTGTGCGGCCTCACTGCCTTATATATATATTTTTGCCCTCCAACACGTGGAACATGGTTAATATCAATTTAGAGACGAACCCGCGCTTGAAGCCAAAATGTGAGACCGCTAGTAGAGCCCAGCTGGGCGCAGGAGTTGAGAGCGTTCAGTCCGCCGTCAGCTTGGCCTGTGGAGAGATTTCGGGATCTCAAAATGCTCAAAGGCGAGCCCCAAACTAGGTTGTTTGTGACGTCGTTATGTACGTAGCGTTTAATCAGACATAGCGTCGAGGACGATGCTCAGCAATGAGCAAGAACTGAACTTGCCTAAGTCAGCAACCGTTGAGTTCTTATTTTATCGCTGGCTTTTCTTCTTTATTTCATCGCATGTGCGATTTAGCTCATGCTGGTCACGGCCAGTGGACAATTTGTCAATTGTTCGGACGATGATAACTGAGCACAAAGTTGGAAGGGCCTTAACAGGACTTCATAACCAGTCTAGAAAACTGGAGTGATTTATAGCTCTTTTGGCGTAGACCAAAATGCCTTTATGGTTTTTTGTAAACATTAGTTTCTCTTTCATGGATATTTTTGGCCACTCATTTCATTGCGGGAGCACCGGGACAAGCTGGATAGCTCAAAGGTCGCTTTAATGGGAGCAGAGTGGTTCGTTGTGAACCCCAATGCTTCTTCTGCTATCCATATTCTGAAGATATAATTCGTCATTTTTAACGCGCAATGTTAGCCCTTCATTGTCTGCTCAAACTAGTTATAGAACAATTAAAGCTGCCGACTGAAAAACTCAAGGAAAGTGTCTCGTCCTCGTTCATGCCAGCGCTCGAGGTCAATTCAGTGCCCTCTTCCGCGGAGTTTCCTGCCGCTCCCGAAAAACTGGCTTCTATTATCGAGGCCAGCGTCAAAGATGCAGCGTCCGATGACTTAGGGGCCTGTACCGAATCAATACTAGTAGAGCTCAACAAAGCCTCCTCGGCGCACAAGTTCGTTGTGTCACTTACGAAAGTGGCTTTCCCAGACAGCGAGGATTTTGATCTTAGTATAGACTCTAACATAGGCGGATCCTGGAACAAGGTCAAAGACGGAGCATATTCCTACAGCGTGGAAACAGAGACTGGCGCCCGGATATTAGCCACGGTGGTTTGGATATCTAAGTAATGCTGTTTATCAATTGTATATGTATAGGTTATGCGATTTTGAAACGGCTGATAAAAGTAGGTTGAAGATCCATAGCCCTCAACTGATTGGCTCTTTGGGGGCTCGAAGCCACCCTTTGCGCCGTAGCAACTGTGCTTTTTAGTGTCGAGGAGTCCACGTCCTTTCTGCATTTTAGGATAGCAGATAGGAATGACGCAGGGCAGTCCCAGTACATTTCGAGACATTGAGTCCACACCTCGATGATGCCATTCACCGGTCCACAACTGAAGTCCATGAAAAACTCCATGAGCTTAAATTTATCGTCAATAATCTCTCTCTCCTCTTCGGGCACAAACTGGACAAAAAGCTTGTAAAACACTTCAAAGTCTCGCTTCATGCATTCCAAAAACTTGTTATGCTTATTTTTGAAGGAGTGCTCATACTTGAGGCATTCCACGAATTTCAGAATCGTTTCCTCAATCACACTTTCAACTAACGTAGAATAAACAAAAGGGTTCATCTGAGCTCGTATGTCACCCAGGTACTCATACAATGTGTCTGCGATCTGCTGTGCTTGGTTCCCAGAATACCAATTTTTCCCGAAAACCTGGGTATAAGGGTTTCTTAGATCGTCGAACATCAGTTTGATCAAGCCAGTGCTGCTACACTTTGCCACCTCAGCAAACCCATCCAGGGTGCGTTCGATGTTGTTTGTGATGGACTTCTCGTGAACTTTCGAGACTATGGAACCATATTTTTGGGAAATAGCAACTGCGTAGTCAGCGGCCTTCATCTGGTCATTGGCTACAGAAATTAGGTATTCCACTAAACCACCAGCGCTTTCCTCTTCTGGCCTAACATTCTCGGGGTCTTCTTCAACTTTGTGGTTGTATTCAACACTCTTTTTCACTTCCGCCGAAATAATGTTCATCCACTTCTTTTGTCTTGCGGCCAACAGCTCGCATAACTTTCCAACAACACCTACAAGGATTTTCGCTTGTCCCGAACCCGCAGCAACTTCCACTTGTTGCGAAAACATCTGGAAACAAGTCTTAGTGCCATCCAGGAACAAAAGACCCTCGGAGTCCGTGTGAGGAGGTGTTGTTCTTTCAACAAAGATCTTCATCTCTGCGCTTTCGAGATTACCGAACCACTCGTTGGACTTAGTAACGATCAAATTCAAGTAGTCACTTAGCAACGTCTCTTTTTCTTTTTCACCAATGATACTTTTGGCTTGGTCCTTTGAAAATCCAAAATCCTTTTTTAGTGCACTTTGGAATGTCTTGTCAAAATCAAGAATGTCTAAAATTATTAATGTCTCTGGCTCAGCGTTTACTAGCTCAGTAATAAGTTGGTTTAGTTCATGGTAGTAAAGCTCATAGAATTTGTCGAATAATTGCCAGTGCGCCGGGCACAGGTTCGACACATGTTCCTTAACCACCAGCAGTTCATTGAAAACCCAGTCTAGATTGTTTAGTACTTCAAATCTTTTCTCGCCGCTATATTCTCTCCTGACTTCCAAAAACACGTCCTGGACGGAGCTCTTAATCTTGTCAAAAAGGAACTTTTTGTAGCCGCGAGGCTGTAACCTAGTTTGGATTGTTCCGTTCGTAATTTCCTGAGCCAGAGCAGCCGGGCTTGGAAACTGAGTCGCGGGTGCCTCGTCATGGCTGTTGGTAATTCCATATGTGCTTGGCAGTTTTTTAATTTTTCTGGCCTCCAGTTCTCTCTCTTTAGACTCAATGATTCTACGAGTAGCCTCGATTTTTATGTCTTCCCTGTCCTCTAAATCAATTATTTTGAAGAGACGTATGAGAAGCGATTGGTTCTCTGTTCTGACAGCTTCCACGATGTCAAAGATTAGCGACTCCAAAAGCTTGTCGAACTTTTGAATCATCTCGGGAAGTCGTTGGAAAACACGTTGCATTGTTCTCTGCACATCTTCGGTAGAAGTCTGCGCCAAGATGAGCGACTGGTCATGGAAGTCTCGCGCCATAGTTAGCATGTAGTGAATTTGAAGTAGATTGGGTATGCCACTCTGCAATGCATCCTGAGAGAGCTCAAAGTCCATCATTTCATTCAAACGAGTCAGCAGATCATTGAACCCGATGATTTTGTTGTACATCGATGTGGTCTTCTCGATCAATTCGTGAATTGCGGTGGCTTCGTTTATCACCTCGTAACGCTCGATGGATGATTGATTTTCCTGACTGAGAGTATTCACTTCTCTCAATCTGTCCTTCAGCATACGCACATTTTTGCGAGCTAGGTGCATCCTGTCTAAACTTGAAGTGACATCTTTCAAGCTTTTCTTCGAATCTTTATTCAGTTGGTAGTCAATGGTGGACTTCTCCTTGGTAATTTGATTCATTAGTTCGCGTATTCTATCAACACTAGGCTCATCTTTGATGAGTTCTGAAACTCTTTGGAGAGCATAATCAGCCATTGTCCGCTTTCGGTAGCCTTTAGGCGTTTCCACAGGGCGTTTATGGCTAGTTAAGTTGCATTATTGAAGATGTACATCAACAATATGTATAGACGTTGTTAATGACATTTTACATGGACAGTCCGAATAGTGATTAAATCAAGATACGCCCGGTAAAGGCTCATGATAGACACCCTGTGGCCACTCTAATACTGCAGCGTTAGTGTAGTCACCATGAGACTTCTCGGGTGCATCCAAAGAAGCTCTTGCGACTCTCAGATATAATTTGACAAACCCTTCCGTAGAAACAGCAGAGTTCACGTATTCAGAAAGGAAGTCGTCGTTCTGGATAATCTTCTCCAGGTCAATTGTAGTGTTCTTTCCAACGTATTGCTCGACATCATTGATAAGTAAAGAATACGCATCGAGCACATTGAAAGATTGACGCGTAGAGTTTTCGACTCGCCAGGAGAGCTGAGTTGGGTGCTCTTCATTGTAATGCATTATTGGAGGCTTCCATGAGCCGCCTGCTTCTCCTCTCAATAAAGCCACTTTAGTTTCAACAATACTTGCAAAGTCCCATCTGCTGACTCCCGAAAGCACGAGCCCTATCAATATGCCTTGGAAAAGATATGCAGAAGTTCCTCTGGTTGCGCACCCTGGCACAAGCAAAATACCTAGAATGTAATGATGGATCCTTAGGGACAGCCCTGGAAGCGTGCCCAATATCGCGAGAGCACTTATGAAAAGACAATAGATCACCAGATATTTTCTAAAGCGCCCAGATTTCCACAAAGAATATGCTTGTATCACTGCACAAACAAAAATCAAGGTGATTATCGAGCCTACTGCAGTCATTGCACCCGCCTGTTCCTTGAGGTCACTTATAGTTAATCTATCAACTGGTAGCCTGTCGAAGGTTATGACATTCATCACACCTAGCCAAAATGTAGGAAACCAACATAATACCTTTGCCAATGGTGAGCCATCTGTTAAGGTCCTTTTCACTGAACACTTCCAGAGAACGTAAAGTACAAATCCCAATGGTAGTAACCGCTGGAATCCAACGCTCAATAACTCGAACGCTGATTCTGGAGAATATGGATCAACTATTATCGGGGGGTCTAGAAACAGCACCAGAGTCCAGTACCCTACAACTGTTATAATCCAGTACCCATAAATTCCTTCGTACAAGTAGAACATGGGCAGGCTGAGGAGGATGTTGATAATTAGAGCAGGAATCCGAGGATCATAACACCTTGAGCTGTATCCCTCTACCAGTCTCCTGAAGCTGAAAGACGAAGGAAAAAAAGAATCAAACTTTACTGAAGGGTCGGTACCATATCTGCCTTTTCTTGATTCAAACGACGTTTGAGCGCCCTCCATGCTGATTCTAGCGCATCCGCCAACGAAGGGTGAAACAACGCCTGCATGCACTGCAGCGCCGCACGCAAACGAGTCGGCTCTATAGGGGTACGATAACAACTCCCCTTCATAAAGCTCGCCTCCACCAATGTCGAATCCTGTGTGTTTTACTCTTCTATCTCCGACATTGATAGCAGAATAGGTCCACCCGCCTCGATCACATAGAGCTGGGCACCGTACATAAACCTCTTCCTTATCGAAGGGTTTGCAGGCTGCAGCACCCAGGCCGCACTTGTTATTCTTGCCCTTCCAAAACAACGTTGAAGAACATGAGAGTGTCTTAATGGGCACTTTTTCACCATTGTTACCGTAGTAAGTTGGAGGACTCCCGAAATAATAATGCATGAAGGCAAAGATGATGGCGCTCCAGAGGCAACAATATACTACCAAAATGCACAAACGAACACTCAATCGCGGAAATCGTTTTCTGAAAACTGTCTCAGGGAAGGAGTCGATTCTCCGAGTAATTTCCCACCTATCAGGAAATGTTGGCCGTGTGTCTTCTGCAATTCTGGGACCGTTCCATAGTCTCTTGAGTAGCCGAGTGAAGATATTAGATTTCTCTAGGTACATCCACCCCTCTCTCTCATTGGAATTTTTCGAGTGTGTTTGATTGTCACTGACCCCCATCGAGTGCAATTCATATACGTCGGCAGAACTGCCATCTACTGCTGTCCCACTACTATTCAGATTCTGATCTCTTGGTGGATATTCTCTGGCGTCCTCTTGCTGTATATGCTTGCTGGCATCAATCAATCCAATGCCCTGGCTATCCATCTCCCGGCATCTGCTTGACCATTTCTAAAGTGAAGTATTTCATAAACTTCTTTTTCACCATCGTAACAACATTTTCGAAATTCCCATTCATAAAAAATAGACAGCAGTAGAAAACTAGTAAAAATCCAAACTTTGTAAGTGTTTATATCATTATAGAACCTAAAATACTAGATGAGTATGATAGTTGTGAGTTAGCGTATATGAAAATCCCGAAATTAAAAAACAATAGTACCCCGAACAGTGATTAAGCAAATAAAAAAATCCCACCTTGAAATCATTCAACCAGAGCACATTTCGCAAGCGCCTGGGTTATCAATGGCACATGCTATAACCTTGGAGTTGTAAATGTCAAATTCCTCGTTTTCTGGCTGAGTAGCCTCAGACTTAGCTTCAGGCTTAGCTTCAGCAACTGTTTCTGCCGCAGCAGCTGGAGGCGTTACAGGCTTCGCTTCTTCAATTTTAAGAGACGCAACGCTGTTGGCCAATGATGAGTCGACGGATGGCGAAGGAGAAGACTCTCTGGTTTCTCTGAGCGCCTCCATTCCCTTATCTTTAGCCGCGCCCTCACTGAAGTCCATCTTGCGAGGCACGTAGAGGGGTCTATGCAGGTTTTCTATATCAGCCGCCTTGTCACCTGCCGTGGAAGCAACAGACTTGTCAATGGTGAACTGAATTGCAGCAGAGGCAGCCTGGGTTCTCAAGTAGTACATACCGGTCTTCAACCCCTTCTTCCAACCGTAAAAGTGCATGCTAGTCAGTTTACCCATCGTTGGAGCACGGATGTGCACGTTCAGAGACTGGGACTGGTCAATATAGCAAGCACGGTCAGCAGCCATATCGATAATGGTCTTCTGGGAAAGCTCCCAAACAGTCTTATACAGATCCTTCAGCTTCTGTGGGATATTTGGCAAGTTTTGAATGGAACCATTGTCAGAAATAATGTGAGATTTCATGGCGTCATTCCAGATACCAAGGTCGACCAGGTCACGCAACAGGTAAGGATTGACGATTTGGAACTCACCCGACAAAACACGACGAGAGTACATGTTAGAGGTGTATGGCTCGAAACACTCATTATTTCCCAAAATTTGAGAAGTGGATGCAGTAGGCATTGGAGCCAATAAGAGAGAATTTCTTAGACCGGTCTTGACAATCTTAGCTCTCAAAGTTTCCCAATCCCATAGGTCGGTTGGCTTCTTATCCCACATATCGAATTGCAAGATACCTTGGGAAGCGGGGGACCCTTGGAAAGTCTCATAAGGTCCATGCTCAACTGCCAATTCATTGGAGCGCTCCAAGGCAGCATGGTAGATGGTCTCGAAAATCTGGATATTGAGTTCCTTTGCTTCTTGGGAATCGAATGGGACACGCAAGATCATAAATGCATCGGCCAAACCCTGCACACCCAAAGCAACAGGTCTGTGTCTCATGTTAGAGTTTTTAGCGCTTTCAACTGGATAGTAGTTGCGATCGATGACTTGGTTCAGGTTGTGCGTCACAACTTTAGCAATCTTGTGCAACTTTTCAAAGTTGTACCATTGAGTCTTACCGTCTTCTGAAGTCTCAATGAACGCAGGTAGAGAAAGGGAAGCCAAGTTACAAACAGCTGTCTCATCGGGAGCGGAATACTCGACAATTTCGCAACACAAGTTGGAGGACTTGATAACACCCAAGTTTTTCTGGTTGGATTTTCTATTACAAGCGTCCTTGTACAGCATGAAAGGCGTACCAGTTTCTGTCTGTGCTTCCAAAATAGCATACCACAGTTTCTGGGCCTTGATGGTCTTTCTGCCACGACCTTCTTGAACGTAACGTTCGTATAGGGCTTCAAACTCGTCGCCATAGACATCGGACAAGCCGGGAGCTTCACTTGGAGAAAACAAAGTCCACTCGCCGTTCTCTTGAACTCTCTTCATGAACAAGTCTGGAACCCACAATGCTGGGAATAAATCTCTAGCACGGATTTCTTCCTTACCGTGGTTCTTCCGGATGTCAACAAAGTCGAAGATATCTGAGTGCCAAGGCTCTAAGTACAATGCGAAAGCTCCAGGCCTCTTGTTACCACCCTGATCCACGTAACGTGCAGTGTTGTTGAACACACGAATCATGGGGATCAACCCGTTGGAGGTACCGTTTGTACCGGCAATGTACGAACCTGTGGAACGAATGTTGTGGATGTGCAACCCGATACCGCCAGCAGTCTTGGAGATCATTGCACACTCCTTGAGAGTGTCGTAAATGCCTTCGATGGAGTCATCCTTCATCGCCACTAGGAAACACGAAGACATCTGTGGGTGAGGGGTACCAGCGTTGAAAAGAGTAGGGGAAGCATGAGTGAAGTACTTCAATGACATCAAGTTGTAGGTCTCGAGTACCTTAGGAATGTTGTCTCCGTGAATACCAACGGCAACACGCATGATCAAATGCTGAGGTCTCTCGGCTACTTCGCCGTTGATTCTCAGAAGGTAGGAGCGCTCCAGTGTCTTGAAACCGAAGTAGTTGTACTGGAAGTCACGGTCGTAAACAATAGCGGAATTGAGCTCGTCCTTGTGCTTCTGGACTATGTCGAAGACCTCCTGCGAGATCATTGGCGAGTGAATGCCGTTCTTGGGGTTAACGTAGTGGAACAGTTCGCTCACAACCTGCGAAAACTGCTTGGTGGTTTGCTTGTGCAGGTTCGAAATAGCGATTCTAGCGGCCAGAGTCGCGTAGTCTGGGTGAATGGTGGTCATGTATGCGCATGTTTCCGCGGCCAGGTTATCCAGTTCCACGGTTGTCACACCCTCGTAAACACCGGAGATAATACGCTGGGTGATTTTCACGGCGTCCACATGGTTGGGGTCCAGGCCGTAGCATAATCTGGATACACGCGCGGTGATTTTGTCGAACTTGACCGGCTCTCGACGGCCATCTCTCTTATACACGAACATGAAGAAGTACTACCTGATGTGTCTGTGCGCTTTCTGAGGGGCTTCCAAATCACTGGATGATTGAAATGTCCTTCAATTGAGGTTTTAAAGTTCAGAACTTGGATCCTTGGCCTTGGAATAAAGTAGTTCTTCAGCAGACACGTTAATTGCCAGAATAACCTGTACTTATACGTGAAAAATCTTTCCTTTACGCGTTTACGGCTGCGAACGCGTAAAAAATGTCGGATTTACGCGTTCCAAGGTGCTTTCTGAGAGTCAATGCGCACTGCTACGAGACGCGTCAAACGCACAGGTGAATGAAGCGCGTCAATAAGATGCCGTAGCAAATGGCGCACGCCAAACTGAAGTGATGCGGGAGTCTCAATGCCAGCAGAAATCATCAAACGAGAGTCAGCAATGGCGGACATGGGGGCATACGAGGGGCTCCCCATGCTGGGGCAATTGATGCGACTGCGGAAATTGGCAGACTTGCGGCTGCGGGGGAGACTTTGGGTGGTGCAATTCGTATTTGTCACGAGATGAGATCAAGTGATAATACGCAGTAGTTGAGAAAGGGACCCTAGGCCCCTGAAGGAAAAGATGCCGAAACATTACAGGCGCTAGAATTGCGTAAGGTGACTAAGGCACCAGCCGCTGACCTGTCTTGTTAGGTAACTAACAACTCCCCCGTCTTTGCATGCTATTTGATGGTATAGTTAGTTACGGTGAGGGAACCTTGCTCCAAGACTGGTGTATTATCCGCACGCACTAACACATTACTCGGCGTCTATGGCCGCTGTAGTTAGAGATTGGTGAGACCAGGGCGGTCTTGGCGCTTCGTGGTGGAATATTAAAGTTATAAACTGATTCGTGTATAGGTATCGTCGCTTGCATCTTTGAAGACGTGGCGACGCGTGAAAAAGGGTACTTACCGTGTCCACGCCCGGCTAGCTGGCTGGCACATGCGTTGCCTACCATGGCGGCGCTCAGCGCCTTTTTCTGAATAGCATCCCTGCGACAGTCGCGGCCACTGCAACGCACCCACTGGCAATCGCTATTCCTTTGAAGCTTTCGCGCTGGATTTTGTTCTCGACCATGGACTGCAGTGTCCGAGCCTGTTTGTTGTCCGGTTCGTGTGAGCACAGCGCGTCGGAATATCTCTTAGCAGTGGAGAACTCTCCCAGCTTGTAGCAACCGATCGTTAGATAGTAGAGGCACTCGCGCCGCCTCATCGATGACTCCTTATAGATATCAGTTAGTAGCTTTACGCCTAGCCTTTGGTCGTCTTGCTCCGTAGACTTGATCAGTCCCCACGCATAGTTGAATCTCGACTGTATTGAGGCGAGCTCACCGCCCTCTGACAGGACTTGCTGTCTCAAGATTTCTAATTGGTCCACCGATAGGGACCCGTATGCATCTTCAAGAGTTGGAAGGAAGCTTATCTTGCCCATGTTGATGCGTTTTAGTTGTTCTTTTGGTATGTAAGGTACAAATTGCTTAGTTGGAAATTTCATGGGAAAAAACCACTTCCGTGCCATCTCATCGCATAAACAAGACAAAGCCCAGCTACAAGTACTGAGAGACGCTGACAAAATGGAGGATACATCCAAGTTGAACACATCAAAGCTCGGAACTAAAGAGTATTGGGATGATTTTTACGCACTCGAAAACTCTAATTTTAAAGAGAATCCAGAAGATACGGGCGAGTGCTGGTTCGCCGACAACGATGCCGAGGAAAAGATGATTGAGTTTCTGATGGATAATCTAGACCAGAAAAATATACACAGGGAATGCTCCATGATCGATCTAGGCACCGGGAATGGTCACCTGTTGTTTCAGCTACACGAAGAAGGCTTCGAGGGGCCAATGATGGGTGTGGACTATTCTGAGAAATCTGTTGAGTTTGCTAGAGAGATATCGGAGTCGCAGTTCCCTGGCTACGAAAATATCAAGTTTGAGGCGGCGGACATCTTTGATCCCAAATGGGAGTGCTCAGAATACGACGTCGTTCTAGACAAGGGAACGCTGGACGCGATCGCTCTCAGCGGTATAAAACTGGATGGAAACAGATCGGTCGTTGATGTTTACCCTAAAGTTGTGGAAAAACTCTTGAAAAAAGACAGCATTTTCCTGATAACTTCCTGTAATTTCACTCAAGAAGAGCTGATACGCATCGTGGAATCCGACAGTCTGAAGGTGTGGAAGACCATTGAGTATCCGGTCTTTGAGTTCGGAGGCGTTAAAGGCACTACCATATGTAGCATAGCGTTTGTGAAGAGATGAATAAGCTTAGCAGCAGATTACTTTGTACAGAACTAATATTACAATAGGGTATCCTTCTCGCGGAAGAGAATATGGAGCGATGATTTAGCATCTCAAGGAATCAGTTTCTGGATTGTTTCGTACAATTCGTCGGCCGCTTCAGCTTTCCCCATTCTGACGGCGTACTGAAGTGGGGTCTTGTCATGGTCAACAGTCACGATTCTGATGAACTTTTCACCCTGCAAGGACGCGGGAAAGCCTTTGTGAACAACAACACCCTTCACAAGCAAAACATTCAGAATGACCTTCAGAATGCCTCGGGACCTCATAACGATACGGGCCTTACCGTTATGTGGGTCCTTGTTGACGTGGAGCGCACCCACGCCCCTTTCCTTCCACCCTTCTTTCAAGTTAGTTAGTTGGTAAAGTTTGGCGTTCACCTGGAAAATAGACTCTTCAGACTCCTCACCAGATTTTACGTCTTGCTTTTGTAACTTTACGACTCCCTCGGCATCGGTACCGCTGCTGATCTCTTTGGCATCATCCGCTTTTGCATTATCGGGAACGGGGCTTGCACTCTTAGCCTTCTCTGCTTCACTTGCAAAAACCCTAGAGCCACTATTCTTGTCTTTATTTAATGCACAGAATCCTGCACCGAATGCGAACCCTGAACCAAACGCGGCGGGCTTAGTAGACGCTTTAGATTCACTAGAACCTTCTTTGGGGGAGCTTATGGACTCTGGAGTGTTTGAAATGGGTGTGGGGCTTTTGGCCAGCCCAAATCCTGCGCTGAATCCAGAGGAGGCACCGAATGCAAATTTTGGTTTTGCGCTTGGTTTAAGGGAAGCATTCTGAGACTCCTTAGTAGCATCATCTTCACCTTCTTTTGCAGCTTCTTGTGAGACCTTCTTGTCCTTGCTGGTCTCACCTTCTTTAGTAAGCTCTGGCGCTTTGCCCTTTTCGCTGCTGAGTTGCTTGTATCCTTCGTCCGACTTCGCTTCTTTGTTGTTGCGTTCTGGTACATTATCAGAGCCTTTCTCGTTAGAGACATGGTCCGCTTTGCTTTCTTCGCCCTTGCTCTCCTGTAAAACGGCTTCGTTCACTTTTTCATTGCGTTCTTTGCTTTCCTCAGTATCGTCGCTCTTGAGCCGCTTAACCGGCTCTTCGGCATCGTCCACCTCTTGGCTCCGAGAGCGCTTGGTACCTACAGACTCAGGGGCATTTGCTTCTGGATCTTCGTCCAACTTCCTTTGACTAAGGTTTGAGCTGTCGCTAGCCTTACTCATTTCCAATGGCTTTACCGCTGGTAACTCTCTCGCGAAGTACCAGCACATCCTAGTAGTATTAATTAGAATAAAACAGGGCATCACCTGTGACGAGGTGGCATCTAGGTTATGAACCTAGAGGCGCCGCGAACAGTAACTTCTAGAGACGCTTTAAATGGTTTTATATGGTTTATATGGGTGCTTAAATGATCACAGATCTTGCGGGTTGGAACGCGGACAATCTTCAAACGGTGTTTCTATCCGACAAGTAGCGCACAACGGGACCAACACCCGACAACTGTGTGACCTTCTCAAACCACGAGAGAAGCATGCCACCTTGCTTCTGGCCTTCCGGTATACTCATACCTTTGTACAAGTACTTGACTAGCACGTCGGTCTGCTTGGGCGAGAGCTGCTTTACTAAGTTGGTAATATCAGCCTGGCGAACCTGAGTCAACACGCCTAGCACGGCGTGGAAGTACTGGTTTTTTGTCGCCTCATCTGCACTGTATGGAGGATCGGTGGTCAAGATTTGTAGGGCGTTCAAGAAGTCGCCGCTGGTCGCCGCCGAACGTAATTGTGAAATCTTGGGCTCGAGCTCTTGCAAACTCACAGAGCTGGCATATGGAGGCTTCAAGTCCTCAGCAGTCAGCCTGCCACTGTCTGGGTCGAACGCATCGATATCAATTCTTCTCCAGTCTTCCATTATGCCACACAGATCGCGTTTCCGGAAACGTGCTTCTTTGTCGAAAGTTGGTACTCAAGACCCCTTTCATGATATTGAGTATGTTTCGTAACACATGATATATAATTGGGATATTGAAATCAAGAACTTCGTCAGAGCTTTAATCATGTGGAGTAGTCTTCTGCTTTGTGAGCTATATTGCGATATTGAAATACCGGGGTTGGAACCAAGTCCGCTGCACATTGTCTTCCCAGAGAAAACTATAAAATTTGTACATAATAAAAATTCAAACAAATTAAGTTCAATCTTGAGCGATCTTGTCCTGTGGGATACCATCATACTCCCCATAGCCCAGGGCTAAGTTGATGTTCTGCAAACATTGGGTCGCAGCTCCCTTCAACAGGTTGTCAATGGCAGCGCAGACTACAACACGGTCCTGTGCGTCGTTGACTTTGAACCCGCCCACGAGAACACCATGAGTTCCAGAGATAGACTTTACCAAAGGAATGTCTTGGGCGATGTTGACCAGACGTTCGTTCTCATAGAATTTCTCGTACATGGAGCGAATGTCTTGAGAAGTTAGGGAGCCTTTCTTGATAGGAATTGAAATTGTATGGGAAATACCCTGGAACCACTGTGCCACGTGAGGTACGAAGGCAACTTCTAGGCCGAGGCGAGTCGATATCTCGCGCTCATGGATATGGTTTGTAAGAGCGTAAGGAATCAAGTTGTTGTTCAGGAAAGCAGGGTCGTTCTTTGGAGAAGGCTTGGTACCAGCACCAGAGTAACCAGAAACGCCAAAAACAGTAGGTAAACCAGTAATGAATTCAGTCAAAGGGGCAATTGCAACTTGAGCGCCAGTGGCATAGCAGCCAGGGTTGGCGATCTTTTTAGCAGCAGCTATCTTTTCTCTGTTGTTGAGCTCAGGTAAACCGTAAGCCCACTCGGTCTCAGGCACAAACCGGTAGTCGGCACCAAGATCAATAATCTTTGACTTCCCTTTGACACTTTCGATCGCCTCAACAAATGGTTTGCAGACGCCGTTAGGGAGAGCCATGACCCACATGTCAACATTGCCCTCTGACTCGAGTCTCTTCAAATCCTCCAATTGCAGGTTTTCGTAAGTGATTTCAGCCTTGTTGTAACCTTTCAGTTTGGTCCCGTTAAGCTCACGGGATGAAACATGGGCAAGTTCTAAGTAAGGATGGTTGTCGAGCAAGGAAATAAGGTTCTGGCCAGTGTAGCCCCTCGCACCAATAAGGGCAACGCGGCCCTTTTTAGTGTTTGTGCCTTCAACTTTAGGCTCACTCCTTGTAGAATATGTTCTGGCAGTGGAGAAGGCTCTAGTCGCTTGCCCAGATGCAAAAACACCAGAAGAGCGTTCGGCGGGTGAAGCAGAAGCAGTGCCAACAAAGTCTTTAATCAGTTGAGAGGCGGTGTTAAGATCCTTCACTCCATACCAAAAGAGAACTTTGCCGTTCTTTAGATACGAGCCATCGCACTTGCTGAAGTGCCAGCCAATGTTTTCGTCGTCTTCTCTAACAACCCATTGTAGAGCAGGGAAGTCTCTCTTTAAGGAGCTAAAAACATTGTCGGTAACGTTATTCAACCACCCCATCTTCGAGCACAGAAACTTATCTAGCTTTGGAACTAGCGTGTTTTTTTTGACTATCGCCAAGGCCTCGAGTGGCTCATCGGAGTATGTGGTGAACTCGGAGGACTGCAAGTCACGCAGGTACGTGGCAGAAGATTGAGCACCCGAAGCAATATCAGGGTCTCTTTGCAGCGCGTTTCTCAAAGCCTCCGGAGTTGGGAACTCTGAGAGTGACGACCTCTTCACTAACTTATAACCTCTTCTGATCATAGTACCAGCACCAGAGTCGGTGAAAAGTTCCTTTTGTAAGTCTTGGACGTTGATGATAGCGACAGCGGACGAGCGTGGCAAGTGGTCTAGCAGGTCTTTGATTTCCTTAATCTTCAACTTAGTGCCGTACTTCACCCAGCTCTGCTTCATCAGCTCATCGTACTCCTCGTCCAGGTTAATCACGGACACTTTTTCCTGTGTTTCACCGTTGACTATACCTCCCTTCTCATTCAGGTACACGATCTTTAGGGGTTCAAAAATACGCGCAAGTTCGCCGGCTGCAATGTCAGCATTGACGTTGAGTGTCTGGCCGGAGGGAGTTTCGGCCAGTGAAGTCAGGATCGGCAGAGCTCCTGCTTTGATTGAGGCCTCAATTGGGTCCTTGCAGACACCAGTGATGTCGCCAACAAGCTTGTACTTGTCTTTGTCAAGATAATCGGCAGTGAACACGCCAGATGTGATAGGTCTAGCGCGGACGCCCAACTGCTCTAGGGCGGTGACTAACTTCAGGTTTTGTTCTAGGAAGCACTGTCTGACAACAGACATGGTCCGCTCGTCGGTGATTCTGATTCCATCAATGTAGTCTGGCTCGACACCCTGAGCCTCCAAGCGACCGTTTACCTGAGGACCTGTCCCATGCAAAATGATAGGGTACAATCCGACGTGGTACAGAAATGCCAAGCACGAGGCCAATTCTTGTAGGTTGTCGCTGATAATAGCGCCTCCTACTTTGATCACTGCGAACTGCTGCTGTGAGACGGACGTAAAGTACTTGAGATACTGCTCGACCTCCCTCTTGGATCCGATGTTGTTCAGCAGTTGGACTACGGTGGATCTGGTCCCCGTCGTTCCAACACCGCTGGTGCTAGCAACATGTCTCTTGGAGTAACCAACTCTCTTCTGCGCGTAGGTAACGTTGTGAGCACAGTTGACTTTGCTTAACAGAGACGCGAGGCCCTGCAATCTGCCACCTTTCAGGCCTTTAGTGGATACTAGTAATCTAGCTGACATAACTGCCTGGTGTTTTCTTTCGCCTTGTAGTAGCGGTAGATTGGTGCGAGGTTACGCTGATTGTTAACTCTATCCCAGGAGGCACGGCACTCTTTATATTTTGGCCTAACTCATGACTCAACGTGACGCCTGCCATTTTCTCAAATCTTGGAATTTTTTCCATGGGAAACTGCCTGCTTTCATTTGAGAGCGCGGCGATAGCGAAAACTGTGTGGGAAGAGATGCCATGCTCCACTCAGGCACGTGATTTGCTCTTCTCTTGTATCTGCTTAAGTCATCATCTAGTAGTTGGGTCTGAATCCTTGGAATCTACTTGTGCGATTTTGCCTGGAGCGGTAGGCAGGTGCCCTTTCTGGAGGAGGTGCTTCTCTTGGGGGAGCACTGCTGTAAGCGCCAAACCGGCTTCTCGGCCCCGGCTGGAAACTCGATGGCGGAGGGCCCCGAGGGGTTGCCTTAGGTTCATCTCTTGTGACAGCGCTTGCCAACTTCGCTAGTTTGTCCCTCTTCATATAGCCGCGGCCGCCGAGACCGCCTCCCAGCCTACGCGGTGTAAAGTATTTGACAGTCCTGCCGCGCTCAATATCGACAATTACTGGCCGACCTCCAATCTGAATTCCGCGATGTACGCCAATCTCGCGGCAAGCTGATCTCGCTGAAATTTCGTCTTTAAACATGATAAAACCGTAGCCCCGACTCTTGTTGGAGGCCTTGTCTCTAACAACTCTAACTCTTTCAATCTCTCCGAACCGAACGAATTCCTTTTGAAGCTCGACCTCCGTGACAGCAAACGGCAGCCTTCCTACAAAGATTGTTCTGTAAGGATCACTATCAGTGACATTCGGGTCCTCGTCCGGGGCCCATTTCGAGAGCTTGAGGTTTAGTGCTTTTGCCTCTATTTGCCGCGCATTCTCAGCAGCATTGTAAGCGTCTATGTGGCCGTTTTCGGAACCCTCTGGGTGCTCTGAACGGTATGTGTCAAGTGCGCTAAGATACCCAGATAAGCCTTGAATCTTGTTTGCCGTCTTTCTCTTTTCAATCGGGTAATCCACGGGCTTTTTATATTGCAATGGCGGCCCCGGACGAAACAGCTTAGAGACGTTTTGCGGGAACTTTATCATGATGGATAGCGGTAGTACTTAAGTTATGAATACCTCCGAGTGTCTTGGAATATGTTGCGGTTACAGCCTGTGTAGCGGATCTGTTTTCCCTTGACGTTTTTCAACTTTAGGTATTACTAAATTGAGATATGTTTTCAGCGTTTTTCTTGAGTCTCATCAGGAAAAATAACTATTGAAGTCGTAATACATTTAAAATATGGACAAGTGGACGTGGAAACGTACCGCTAATGCTTTATTTCGCGTATATACATGTGTATATGCATGTGGTTGGGAGAGCGTGTTAATTATTGTGCGGGCTTAACTGCTGGTGGAAATTCTCTTCCCATTAATTAGTTGATTTAGCAGATCTGATGAATTGCTGCCAGTCGCTGGGACTTGGTTGGTGTTAGTGGGAGGATTAGGAGGAGAGAAGATGCCAGGAGGTGGTGGGGTGTTAACTGCTCTCTGCTGTTGAAGCTGCGCATGGAGGAGCTGCGGGGTCATGCCAGGCGGCGTAGGCTGCTGTGTTTGCTGGTGAGTTTGAACCTGTTGCTGCAATTGCTGCTGTTGTTTGGCAAGAAGGATTTGCTGCTGCTGCTGTTGCTGTTGTTGTAGCTGGTGTAGAACAAGCGGATCCGCCTGTGGGGCGGCTTGCAAGTAGGGAAGCACTGAGGCGGAATGGTCAACAGGCTTAATGGCAAGCATGTCAACCAGCTTCCTGCTTAAAGTGTTATCGGAGGTCTTGGATACTGGAACATTTTCGAAAGAGAAAAGAGAAGGATACGAATTATAGGTCTCCTCGTCAATAACATTAGATCTCAGTTTGAAGTGGCAGTTTCTGTATTCCGACAGAAACTTGATAGTCTCATCGATGAATCTGACAGCGCTCGACAAGGGGTCATAAGGGTCAATGTACTTCTTTTCAAGATTCTTCTTGCTACTCTTTGTGCTAGTGTGCGTAGTGCCAGTGCCTGAGTCCTTAGTAGATAACGCGGCCATCGACTGAGCAAGCGTCGCTTCGCCGAGAGTGGGAAACGCGGATGAGGTTGTTGATTTGGCGGCGGCAGAGGAGAATGATGGAGCTGTCGCTGGGTTGACTCCCCATGGGTTGGATCCACTTGGTACGGGGGCTGGCGTCAATACAGGCGTATGTGCAGCCGAGGTCGATGATGACGACGAGATCTCTTCTTGGTTGTGGCTGCTGTTCAAATGTGTCTTGATAGGCAGAGGTGAGGGAGCGGGGGAAGCTGACGGAGGTACTATAGTACTAGCGGTAACCTTATTAGACGGCAGGCTGGAGCTACTGCCGCCCAGTTGTTTGAAAGCGGAGTGGTCGTGCTGCTTGTTGGTGAGCTCGCGCCTGTTGAATGAATCAGCCTCCTCTCCTGGTTCATGCAAGAACATGCAATTGGGGTTTGGACAGCTCTGGCCCCTGAGGTACGACGAACAGTATTTGGTGGTGCCGTACGCGGCTTTCACAATTCGCCCATCCAGGTATGTCCCGTCTACCGCTGCAATGCACCTGGCGGCATCGTCCTTCTTGGCGAATGTGACGTAGATACCGTACCCTGTATGGTGGCCGTGGCTCCCAGAAGCAGGACCGCTGTGGTGGTCGTTGTGCGCAGTCTTCTTGTTGACCACGATCTTGTTAATTTTGCCGTACTGGCCGAAGTACCTGTCGGACTTCAGGAGCGCAGCGACGTCTTCATAGGGGACAGGCGGGTTCAGTCCCACTACGTATACTAGGTTCTTCTGGATAACACGCATGCCAGCCAGGTGTTTCCGGTTCGCGAACTCGTTCTCCTTGCGCTCCTTGTCGCGCAGCTTGCGCTCCTTTTCTTTCCTTATCTGTTTGGCTTGCTCGAGCTTCATCTCTTCGGGCGTGAGCACGATGTACTCGACACTTTCGTCGTCATACTTGCGGCGACACGCGGGGCAGCGCCCATTCAGCTCTGGGTTCTGACGGATATTGTTGTAGCAGAACTGGCATATCTGGTAGCCGCAAGGGCACGGCTTGAAGTTTTTATCGGTGATATCAAGCGTCTCGATACATAGTGGACAATAGTCTTCTTCGTCGTCCGAAAGAAAGGAGGTATCGTAGTTGGCGAGCGCGTTTTGGATGGCGTGCATGTTCGCCGCAGTGGTTGTCTTATTCATGGCTGCTGTCGGTTGTTGGTTCAATATTTGGCTGCTGTGTTTTGTTCTGTTCTGAATAGAGACTGCTGGGGACCACAGTCGAAGAGTTAGCCTTTCAGTGTGCGCTTAATTTTGTTTTTTAGTTTCCGTTGTTGGTGACAGGTCTGTGCCTGGTCACGTGTATGGTTTCTTGCTGTCGCTCCGGTGCCGAGACCCTGTGTGCGGTTAACAGACGTCCACTAATACGAGCCAGCGCTTGAGTATTGACTGGCGACAACTTTCCAGGGTATGCATCTGCTGAAGTGGCTTGATGCTTGGGGGCCATGAATTTTTATGCGTGCAAGAGGTAACTCAATGTTTTCGTGTGGTCTTCGTACAGCCGGATCACTTCTACTCAATAATCAAATCAATAGCCAATGTCAGACTTCCTGGCAAAAACATACAAACTGTAAGAAAAGTAGCTCTACATTGTAAACAAACGGGCCCTGCGGTGCAGACAACCGCTCGCATGAAGCTAGCATTCAGGATTCGTGAATTCATATACAGTCGTAAATAGTAAATATCTGGGCGTGCTTGGCGTCCGTGGCTTCATGCTGCCGCGACCGCTGGAACCGGGACCGTTAAATAGTCTACGTCCACAATCGCACTGTCGTGGTGACACTCCACGGTAACGTGGATGTCGAAGTTGCGCTCATGGAAGTTCGCGCGCTGGTTGTAGCGCCACAAGATGTGATCCGCGGTCTCTTCCTTGGACTTGTCGTTGAATTTGAGCTCGGGCAGCTGCAGCCTCTCGCGGATATCTTTGAGCAGGTGTTTTTCCACGTGCTGGTGCAGATGACGTACAAACTTCCTGTTGTGCGAGTTAACCGTGTCCTTGATCTTCTCAGGGTCCTCGTGCGACTCGTGCAGCACAAATGGTGGGTAGTATTTCAAATGGCAGTTCACGTGATCGAATTCCTCATCCTCTGTTTCGTTTTTGATGAACATTTCAAACGTGTCAAGATCCTCGAACACCTTGACCGTGTCGCCCTCCTTGGTCACTATAGTGGAGATCTTTGGCTTTTTGTCCTTCTTGGTCATCACGGATGTTATACAGTAAACGTTGAGTTGCTAAATAGTAGTATGAGCGGGAGTTGACGCGCTATGAAAAAAATAGGAAAGCTGATGCTTGCAATACGAAAGTAAACGCTGCAGTCAAGGTTCGTAGCAGTCTTGAAACCCTTTTTATATGCTGCCTTGCCCCTAGCCGGGGTGTTTATAGCATAGCCCCTTGTCAGTCTCCCCACATTTTTAGGAGTCTCCAACAGGTAAACGGAAACGACTGAAAGGACTTGATTAAATATTCAACAATATATAGTACCAAAATATTCAATATGGCATATTGAGGCACTATGGCCGAGTGGTTAAGGCGACAGACTTGAAATCTGTTGGGCTCTGCCCGCGCTGGTTCAAATCCTGCTGGTGTCGTTATTTTTTGGATTTTTATTTTTATCCTTTTTTTTTTTCAAGACTTCCGCATTTGTCCGGGGTATCTCGTCCTTTCATCCATCTGCCGGGATCACGATGTCTGGCATTTGATCCGGAGTTGGCGCGTCACGGGAGCTCGGAGAACTTCAAGACGCTACCAATGAGGTAGGCTGGGCCTTGAAAGGTCCTTCAGCCCGGCGACGACGGAGCTTGAATCGCACTCTGGAAAAGACTGAGCAAGAGTACTTATAGCCAGCCTAGGGCGGCCAAGTCGCAGAATATGTGGAATTCAATCTTGTGAAAATACCAACTGATTATACCAGGAACCTGAGCTTTCGACCTTGCTCACTTTGGAATATTCAGCCTAGCAGAAGCAGAGAACCACGCATACGCCTACCGCGCATCTACTCATCGCTTCGGGCCCGACGTTTGAGCGTTTACAATTCTACGAAACAAAGCATTTTTGACTGAAAAAATACCGTGAGCCTTCCGTAAAATGACAGTACCTACAACCCAGAATCTTGACTCTTTTGAGTCGCTTCAGCGCCAGCTGGAACAGCAAACCTCGGAAATCGAGAAATGGTGGTCCCAGCCGCGCTGGAAACACACGAAGCGCATTTACTCTGCCAAGGAAATCGCCGCGAGACGCGGGACCATGCCTATGGCTCCTCACCCATCTTCTACGATGGCTCAGAAGCTGTACAAGCTACTGGAGGAGCACCACCAAAACGGGACCGTGGCCAGGACGTTTGGCGCACTGGACCCAGTCCACGTGACCCAGATGGCCAAGTACCTCGACACCGTCTACGTCTCCGGCTGGCAATGCTCGTCCACAGCGTCCACCAGCAACGAGCCCGGTCCGGATCTCGCTGACTACCCCATGGACACCGTGCCCAACAAGGTAGACCACCTGTTCAAGGCGCAGCTGTTCCACGACCGCAAGCAGTGGGAGGACCGGACCCGCTGCAAGTCCCAGGCCGAGCTCGACAAGCTAGGTCCTGCAACTGACTACCTAAGGCCCATCGTCGCCGACGCTGACGCCGGCCATGGAGGTGTCACCGCGGTTTTTAAACTCACCAAAATGTTCATTGAGAGGGGAGCCGCGGGGATCCACATGGAGGACCAGACTTCTACCAATAAGAAGTGCGGCCACATGGCGGGCCGCTGCGTGATCCCAGTACAGGAGCACGTTAGCCGCTTGGTGACCATCCGCATGTGCGCGGACATCATGCATTCAGACCTCGTTCTAGTTGCACGCACCGACTCCGAGGAGGCCACATTGCTAAGTTCAACCATTGACCCTCGCGACCACTACTTTATTGTGGGTGCTACGAATCCAGACGTGGAAGTTTCACTCGCTGAAACCCTAGAATCAGCGATCATGAAGGGAGCTTCTGCCACTGACTTGGCTGCTATTGAAGAGCGTTGGTGCTCAAAAGCCGGGCTTAAGCTGTTCCATGAGGCGTTTGCAGACGAGGTCCGCAAGCATCAATCCCCAAACAAGGAGCAGATAATAAAGGAGTTCAACGAGACTGTGGGCCCATTGGCAGGTTTCTCTCTCCGCGAGATGCAAGCTGTTGCCAAGAAGTTGCTGGGAAAGCCTATTCACTTCGACTGGGATCTGCCTCGTGCAAGAGAGGGTTTGTACCGCTACAGAGGTGGAACGCAAAGCAGTATTATGCGGGCTAGAGCGTTCGCCCCATATGCAGACTTGGTGTGGATGGAATGCAACTCTCCAGATTACGAGCAGGCTAAGGCGTTCGCGGAGGGCGTCAAAGCCAAATTCCCCGATCAGTGGCTGGCCTACAACCTCTCCCCATCTTTCAACTGGACCAAGACTATGGACGCAAAACAGTTGCGTACATTCATTGACCGTCTAGGAGACCTGGGATACATCTGGCAATTCATCACGCTTGCGGGACTTCATACAAGTGCTCTGGCTGTCAACGCCTTCTCTAAAGACTTTGCTGAGCGCGGCATGCAATCCTACGCTGAGACAGTTCAGCAGAAAGAAATCGACCAAGGCGTCGACATCTTGAAGCATCAAAAATGGTCAGGCGCGGAGTATATCGACAGCTTGCTGAAACTTGCTCAAGGGGGAGCCAGCGCTACTGCCGCAATGGGCTTAGGAGTCACAGAAGACCAGTTCCACGAGAATGGTGTATAGTCTAGAGCAGAGTAGGCTTTATGTACAGATCTATGAATAATATTCCGTTTCTAACCTGAAGTAGCTGCCGCCAGCGACATCGGAGTACAAAGTGATACATCGTCGATATCAGATGTTGCCTAGCACGACTAAAGAGCGCTTAAACGGAGACATGATGATCCACCTTAGCCCAAATTCGAGAACGTGAATATGCTGTTGAATGACCTGCTTCTCCACTTTACTACTCTATCTTATATTACCCATCGTATGAACAATCCGCCGCCATTTTGCGAGTGCCTTGCCTATTCAGCAGGCTAAAATACTTCAGAAATGGAAACTAAGATTCACAAGCTTAACTGCGGCGTCCTGAAGCTTCATTGTCCCATGCGGCCCCCGAAATTATGATTCCAACAAGATTTGAAACTTTTCAAACTGCAAATAACACATACTGGTCTTTAGAAAAATCGCGGTTGGCCCATGAGACAAGGTCAGGCTTAAACGCTCAGAATGACGGCTATAAGTTTTCTTTATCACCGACCGCTCATCATTTAACTACTAATTCAATTTCAAAATATTATAAAGGGCTTGAATCACCTTGAGTCATGCTGAAAAACATACTAGAGAAGATAAATCAACTTAGCTTGAGCTAACAGATAAAACCCTCCCGCTGAAGTACGGGATTTGGATCGCTCTGTGATCTGGACATCTAGAAGACTACGTTCGCAGCAGCTACTTACAGTTTTGTGAAGACCTGGCGTTTGTGCAGGTCGAATCGCTTACTGGATATTTATTCATTTAAGGCTGCAGCTCGCCGCCGAACAAAGGCGAGAGATACTGACCGGTGTCTCTCCAGCAAGTCCTCCAACAGCCTGCCGGAAAGGCAGAAGGAAAGACTGATAACTTGAGCTTAGCTCGCAATCTGGACTTTCCTGGTTCCAGGGGCTAAGCGTGCAAGTGCCTCGCTAAGATAAAAAGAAGGCAGCGGCCAAAAGCGCGCCATATTAACAGACGCCATTATGATAAAGCCTTCGCGCGTTCAAAAACCTAGTAGCTCAGGCACAACGCACAAGATCCGCAAGCAACTCAACTTCACAGACGAGCGGCGGTGGAAACAATTCTCCTGCCGCCGTCTGGAGCTTATCGAGAAGTTCGGGCTTGGGGAGCGCAAGGCGAGCGAGCAAGACAAAAGCATCCGCCAAATAGCTACCATACTGCGCACGGAGTTTGGATATCCACTCAGCTCATCTAGTGAGTTCGAGAAGCTGGTTACAGCAGCGGTTCAATCGGTACGGCGCAACAGAAAACGTTCCTCCAAAACCAAGCCTACAGATCCTCAGCCCCAGGAGCCAGTTCTAGAAAGTTTGTCTGTGATACCTGCTGCTCGGGAACCTAGTGTCACCGACAACTTGTTCTTCGATCATGACAGCGACCAATTCGCGCGGACTGACAGATACGCCTCTAGGTCGAATTCGTCCTCGTCTCCTCCCGATTCCTCAATAACTTCCTTTATCTCGCATACTCAGACACTGCCGACGCTTTTTTCTCATTCAAGCCAGCGCTCTGACTCAACAAAAAACACACACACCATAAGTGCAGCGCCACATGCTCTCCCAGTTCTACAGCCCAAACCTCTCGGCAGTAACAATAAACAAACGAGGGACTCTAAAAACCCAAGCACCTCTATTGTTACTGCTCATACCCAGAACTATGACGAGGTTATAAAGGCTGTGATAGCAGACATGGTTCAAAACCGCGTGGCCCTGCATGTACAATCTCGCAACGATGAAGTGACTCCGAACCTTGCTGACTTCGCTCTTTCAAGCAACGATGGAAATTTACTGAATATCGCGTTTCAATCTCACGTTGTTCCAAGCAGCTCACACACCACTGCATACCCGAAAGCCCGAAGCACTTCCGGCAACAATTCAAATGAGAGTAAGATTCCTTTCTTTCTGCGTGAAAAAATACTGCTACATGTTCAGCGATCTCGGGCTTGCCTCGAGGTGAGCACAGCACAAGGTTCGCTTGAGCTTTATACGAATCTCTCCATTTTGGGCGAAACGTCAGTCAAGGCATCGGTTGCCTTTGTCATGGAACGCTTCTTTTCCAATTTGTCATCTTCATCCATGGAATATGTCACTTCAAAACTATGCTCTAATCAAGAACTTGCATTAATATCCGTCAGGATTTTCGGTCCTGCCACAGAGCGCCACTTCGACCAATTGCCGCATGAGGCCCAACTCAAGTTGTTTTACATTGTTATTGGAGGGATAATCAAAGACTTTGGTTTTGATCCATGCATTTACCCTCTGAGTGAGATAATGCATGATGTTATTCTCAGGCAATTCCCACTCGGACACCACCCGAAGGGTGACTTCAAGCGTGCAGCGGTAATGTCAACGGTGTCCATGGCGCCTGCGGCTGCTAACAAGGATGTGTACAGAATTGTGTTATTAAAATTCAAGGATAAAGAACAGCGGTTTACGTTTCATTTGCTAAGTAACGGCTCCCCTACGATTGCTGAGATACTTGCAAATTCTCGCAGTTTATTCCACATTGTGTCTCAAACCAAAAGTTTGTATCTCATCCACAACAACAAAGTTATAAATGACGACATGGAATTGGCCAGGATATTCAACAGATTTACCTCCGAGGAGATCGTTATAGAACTGCACGACGTGAAGCCCGAGCCACTGGACGGACTCGCAATGTTGAGCACTGTATCTGCGTCTGAATTTTCTGATCAAGATTCTCAGAGGGAACTATCAAACAGGCAAAACGGGGTATGCGCCAGCCCGCCAGTGTCTTGTCCGACTGTTTCACTTCCCGCTTCCGATTATCATGCTAGAGAAAGCGCTTATTTTGAGAGCGCGGCTTTGGAAATCTCTAGCGACCGCGGAAAGACTGTGTCCGAAGACTCGCGCGTGAATAAGCCGGCGGCGAGTGAGCAAGAGACTAAGCGGGAGGCAGATCAGAGCAAGGAAACGGGCTCAGACGCCGCGCCCAGACGTCGCTTCCAACCGCTGCTATAAGCTTGACAGCCTGAAGCCAGAACGCGCGCTTTAAAAGGCGTTTATTTATTTATTGATTTATTTGGCTGTTTAGGCTTTTATATACGCTATAGCGAAGGCGCAGATGCTTGGTATGGATAAGGTTTGGATATAAATACGTGTCGCCTACGCTCATTCCAGCGCTTGCCTGCAGTCGATTTTTCTTCTTTTACCACGACGTTCGCCGACGTCTGACCCGATACCGGCGCAAGTGGTTTTTGTAACGACCAACTCACGCAATGATTTGAGTGCTGTGGATGTATGTGGGTGGGTGAGTGAGTGAGTGAGTGAGTGAGTGAGCTTTGGAAGTAATCCCAGAAGTGCTTTTTTTTGACCCGAGAGAACGAGTTGATGCTAAAAGGGGCTAAGATAGTAGCGCTAATAGATTCACCACTCTAAAAGTGGCAATTCTGTGACCTTCAGCTTGTAGCCTAGGGAGTATTCCTGATCTTGTAAGCTCTCTCGACACATATCGCACAGTTCCCTGGAATGAAAGCCCACAATCGCTTTGTAAACGGTGGCCGAAACTACGCGGTGGCTACTGCTCACCGATAAGCGGGATATGCTCTGGGTAGCTTCCTCCAGTTCCTGTTCTGCTGAAACGGTAGGCGAACCAGTAGGCGAGCCAGTAGCCGTAGTCTCAGGAGTCTGCTCTTTTAGACATTTGTCCGAGACCTCTGCGCCATTCGCCTTGTGATCTGAGTTCTGTTCGGGAATCTCAACGTCGGTTCTGACTTCACAGTCTTCATAGACACCCACGTAGAACTCCCTCGTGTTCGTGGTTGCCCCCATATTATCCATCTCCAGCAGCTTGTGGCATTTGAGCTTTATAAAGTCCTTGAGCACTGTCCATTTGAGCTTGCCGAAATGCTCCGGGTGCGCCGTGCTGATGTGAACTGCCGGCGGCGGGCCGAGCGGAGGGGACTGGTGGAAGGTCGCGCCGTCCGCGCCGTTAACGTCCCAGTGCAGGCAGGGCGGGAAACCCTCGAGCAGCAGCTGCCACATGCCTCGGGCGCTCATCTGCTTCCGGAAACTCTCCTCGCTGAACACCTGCCGCATCTTTTTGCCGTGGGGCTGCACATGGCGCGCGAAGGGCTCCTGCGCGAGTGGCGGGAAGTACATCGCGGGCATGGGCGTGAAAGGCATCATCATGGGGGTGGGCGCAGACCCGGGGACGTGCGGAGAGCCCGGTATGTCGCCGGCGCTGTGGGCACCGCCCGCGCCGGCGCTGGCACTGCCAAAGCCGAAACCGAGGCCAAGACCCTCGCCGTACCCGGCGCTGCTGGGTACGTGTAGCGGAGGCACCGCATACGCAACTAGTGGGTAGTACTCCCAAGTGTAACCGTTAAGCTCCATTAAGAGCCGGCTCAGCTGCGCGTCGGAGCGCTTCAGCGACACAATGCTGCTCTGGAACGGTATGAACGGGGGCACTATCGACTGCACCGGAGGCAGCATTTTAACCTGCAGAATGCTGGTGTGGTGTATCATGCCCCCGACCAGGTACTTGACCTGCCGCCACGTCTTTCCCGGGGGCAGGTTGTCGATTCTGATGTACGCGACTCGCGTTTCGGGCTGTTCCATACCTTGTGCTCAACCTCTGGATTTCTGGTGTTTCGTGGTGCATGTACTCAGCCTGTAGGCGCTTCCAATAACGTTCGGAACTAAGAAACTGCGCGTGTCCTGCTGGTGCTTTTGGATGTTTCCTTTGTGTCCTTTCTTTCGTGCCCCTTTGCGGTCTTTGATGATAATCTCACGAGAGAAGAAAGAAGCTGGCCGCTTTGCTAGAGAAGTCTTTGCGAGTGGGGTCAGATTACTTGTAGGTGCGCGCAGCGTGTGAGTGAGTGTGTGTGGGTTTGGGGCCCTGCGAAACTAACACAGGAGTGAAACCAGCCTCCCCCTTCAGTGCTCCCGTGACAACAACGTGACACTTGCGGTAGAGACGAGAGATGGGCGGAGTCCGGCCGGAGTCTGGCAAGCACGGGCGGGACGAGGGCGGGGGATAGAAGTCGCGCGTTCGAGGTCCACGAGCGCCAGGAATGATGGGTGAAGTCTTTAGATATTGGGAGGTGAAGATGTATAGAGGGCGAGGACTGGGGGGCAGGGGCCGGTCAGTTGCTGCGTGCGTGCTTAGTAGACTTACTTTGCGGGTTTGCCTTGCGGCGGCGTGAGCGGGGGCGGTTGGCGCTCTTGGGCGCGGCGCTGGTGGGACCGCTGCCGAGGCCGAGGTCGCGCGCGAGCTGGGTGGTGGGGTCGAGGCCGAACTTGTGGATGCGTGCGATCTGGCGCTGCAGGGAGTCGATGGTGGATTGGTCGTCGGCGAACTTTTTGGCGCGGCGGAGCTTGAGCTCGAGGTCGGAGAGCGCGAGCGCCTTGGCTTCCTCGGGCGACGGTTTGCGGGGCGCGGGCTGCGCGGGCTGCTGTTCCTGGGCTGGTTGAGGTGCGGGCTCGGACGCTGGCTCGGACGCTGGCTCAGGCGCTAGCCCAGGCGCTGGCTCGGGCGCTGTTTTGGACGCTGTTGCGGGCGCTGTTGCGGGCGCCGGCTCCGTCACTGGCTCTGCTACCGGCTCTGCTACCGGCTCTGCTACCGGCTCCGGCGCTGGCTCCGACACTGGCTCGACCGCCGACTCTTCTTGCGTGGTGGCGGTGGTCGGCGGCTCCGCTGCGGCCTGGGCCGCGTCGTGCGCCTCCAGGCGCGCGATCAGGTCGGGCTTGTTGCCGTCGGAGCTCAATTGGCGGGACTGGAGCTCCTTGCGGAGCTCAGGGACTGTTCTTTTCGCGTACGCTGCGGTGGACGCCATCCTTGGGGGTGGTGGCTAGCAGGATAAGTTAGTTTTTGGAAGACCCAATTTTTTGATGTACTGGATACAGGGGCGCGCCAGCACAACGCAGATAGGTGTTGGGGGCCAGGGCATGGAGAGCATAGCCATGGGTCGCAGATCGCGACGGGCACACGGCGCACAGCGCGCGACCACGCGGTGCACGGGGCCACGCAGAAGAACGGAGAGCCAGGACACGTGACGCGAGTGCGGATCACGCCACACGGACAACACGTGACACGAATGAGAAGCACGCGACACGAACACCACGTGACAAAATACATATCACAACATACGAGCACCACGTGGCATACACCGGACCACGTGACAAAACTACAGATCGCATCGTACGAATATCACGCGACATGTCTCTCTTCCACACGTGACACCCACACCCACACCCACACGTGACACCCAAACCCACACCCACACCCCACGCCTTTGTCCCGCCCGGACAACCACTCCCGCTCGAGCACAATCGCCACCACGCCTCTTTTCTTGTTTACGCTTCCCCTCGCCTCCCTCGCCTCCCTCGCCTCCCTCGCCTCCCCCGCTTCCCCCCGCTTCCCTCGCGGCCACGTAGCCCCCCCGCTTCCCGCGCTTCCGCGAAGCCGCGGAAGCCGGCGTCCGAAGCTCTCGCCGCACACACGAAGCCGCGCCAAAAGCAACGCCCTCCACCCCAAAAGCAACGCCTGACCCGTGACTCTCACGTGCCCCAGAAACTCCGGCGCCCGCCTCTCTCCCGCTGGGTCAATCGCCCTGACCCAGGCCAGACCCTCTGACCCGGGTCAGACCATCTGGCCCAATCGCTCTATACGTCATTGACGTCGTGTGATCCCACCGCATCAGCAGCGGTCCCACACGTCGTCGTCGCGCACTTCAGCACGTAAGCACGCTGAGAGCAGTAATAGCGCAGTCGTAGCACAGTGAGCCGCAGCGCACACGCTACGTGTGCACACGCGTGCGCTAGTAATCAGCAGTGGTGCACAAACAAGAAACATCAGATACACAGCAGAAAAAGCGGCGGACGCTTTCTTTTGCGGACGCCTCCAACGGCAGCGAGGTGGATATATAAGGAGCGGCAAAGGAAGGATAGATCAGGGTCTTGTGCTCGGGAAAGTCTTTTCTAGGATCATCAACGACATCGAATTCCTTCGAATCGCCAAGTTCTCACACAGACACACACACACACACATATTCTAAGATGCCTCTATCCAAGCCACTATCTTTCAAGGTCAACGCCGCTCTGTTCGACGTCGACGGCACGATCATCATCTCGCAGCCCGCCATCGCCGCGTTCTGGAGAGACTTCGGCAAGGACAAGCCATACTTCGACGCCGAGCACGTGATCCACGAGTCGCACGGCTGGAGAACCTACGACGCCATCGCCAAGTTCGCGCCAGACTTCGCTGACGAGGACTACGCTACTCAGTTGGAGGCCGAGATCCCAGAGAAGTACGGTGAGCACTCCATCGAGGTGCCAGGCGCCGTCAAGTTGTGCAACGACTTGAACGCTCTGCCAAAGGAGAAGTGGGCCGTGGCCACCTCCGGTACCCGCCCAATGGCCTCCAAGTGGTTCGAGCACTTGGGCATCGCTAAGCCAAAGTACTTCATCACCGCCAACGACGTCAAGCAGGGCAAGCCTTTCCCAGAGCCTTACATCAAGGGCAGAGACGGTCTAGGCTTCCCTATCAACGAGAAGGACCCATCCAAGTCCAAGGTCATCGTCTTCGAGGACGCCCCAGCCGGTATCGCCGCCGGTAAGGCCGCCGGCTGCAAGATCGTCGGTATCGCCACCACCTTCGACCTCGACTTCCTGAAGGAGAAGGGTTGCGACATCATCGTCAAGAACCACGAGTCCATCAGAGTCGGCGGTTACAACCCAGAGACCGACGAGGTCGAGTTCATCTTTGACGACTACCTGTACGCCAAGGACGACTTGTTGCAATGGTAAGCTGGTTCGCCGCAGGCTCTGTGCCGCGCGCGCCGTGCACCACTGTATACTAGCATTTTAACGAAGAAAAAGATCCAAATCCAACCACGTTACATAACATAGAACTGACTCCGCGCCCCCCATGCATATGCGCGCGGGAGGCCCGTTTTGTACCATTTAAATCAAAGATTATTGAACTAATAAAGCCTGCGACTTTTCGTAGCTCTTACTTGCTGCAGTTGTCGTGCTGCGGTTGTCGTGCTGCAGCAGCAGCTGCTGACACGCTCCCAGATCTAGAAGCCCGAGCTCTACAAGCCCGAACTCCGACTCACCACCTCCGGCTCTGCCAAGGCGGCGCGTGATCGTGGAATTCTGGAGCTTGCAAGCACCGCTGACGGCTACTGGACGGCTGCTGGACGGTGACACCCTGGCGTCCGGGGCTCCGGCAGGACACTGCCAAGCCCCAGCCGTGGTCACGGACCACACGTTCCTCTGCTTCCTCCCCGAAATGGCTACGTGTCGCTCGCTCCTCCGTACAATGGGCAGGCACGAACAATTGGACGCAGCCACAGCGTATATAATAAGCATAAAGTAGCCCACCGGCCCTCGCCGTTGCATTTCCCCGCGTTTGGTTCGGCCCACTACACATGTCTTCTCCCAAGCCAATCTCCCTCAAGGTCAACGCCGCGCTGTTCGACGTCGACGGCACGATTATTATCTCGCAGCCCGCCACCAACGCGTTCTGGAGAGATTTCGCCAAGGACAAACCCTACTTTGTTGTAGATGAAGTGCTGAAGGTATCGCACGGTTGTCGGACCTTCGACATCATCTCCCGGTTCGCGCCAGATTTCGCGGACGAAGCGAAAGTGGCCGAGATGGAGGCCCTGATACCGGCCAAGTACGGCGAGCATTCTATCGAGGTACCCGGCGCGGTCGGCCTGTGCAACAAGCTGAACGCACTGCCCAAGGAAAAGTGGGCTGTCGCCACCTCGGGAACTCGCGGCCTAGCTGTGCAGTGGTTCGAACTCCTGGGCATCTCCAAGCCTACGTACTTTATCACTGCAAATGACGTTAAACAGGGAAAGCCCTTTCCAGAGCCTTACCTCAAGGGCAGAAACGGACTGGGATACCCTGTCAACGAGAAAGAGCCCTCCAAGTCCAAGGCCATTGTCTTCGAGGACGCGCCCGCGGGCGTCGCTGCGGGCAAGGCTGCCGGCTGCAAGGTCATTGGCATTGCCACTACGTTCGACCTGGACTATCTCAAGCAGCACGACTGCGACATTATCGTAAAAGATCTGAGCGCCGTGAGAATTGGTGGTTACGACGCAGATGCCGACGAGGTAGAGTTTATCTTTGACGACTATCTCTACGCCAAAGACGACATTCTGACGTGGTAAGCCGCCGTCAGAAGCTGCTACTGCAATATTTCGTGCCGTGACAGTGCGAACTTGTAGTATTTAAACTATATAGACAAACATGAACCATCCGTCCTAAAAGCCCTGTGGACAGCGCCAAGGGAGAAGAGTTGGGATGTCACTCGACGGGCCTCCTAGGGCACAGGGAACTCGAATAACGCCTCATAAGCTATCTCACGGCGTTAAAGAGCCCTCCGCCCAACCAGTCTCCATACACGGCGTTGATTCATTAAGGCCAAGTCCGTTTATCTAATGCGTCTCAAGATAGACCGCCCAGTCATATGGCTAAATGAGCACTAGAGTTGTTGTTACAGGACTCGGCGCACTCACTCCGCTGGGAAAGACAGTCGCAGAGTCATGGGCGGCTCTTCTCGCGGGCAAATCTGGAATTCGGCCCATCGGCGAGCTCGCCAATGCCGAAAGTTATGAGCGGCACTGCCCTCCGTCGGTGGCCGTAGCAGACGTCAAGGAATTCGACCCGCACGCTTATGGAGACTTGTTCACGTCTCAAGACCTTCGTAGAATGAGCCAGTTCACGCAGTTTGCCGTGGTCGCTGCGCAGGAGGCACTTCGGGATGCAAATTTGATTGATAAGCTACAAAAGGGTCCTAACGATAGAGTTGGCTGTGTTATCGGGTCAGGTATCGCGTCCGTTCACGACATGTACGAATCAATCGTGGAATTTGACCGCGGCAAACGCTTATCGCCCAGTTTCGTTCCCAAGATTCTCTCCAACATGGCCTGCGGTAACGTCTCGATCAAGTTTCAGCTTCGGGGTGTGTCCCACTGTGTGTCTACCGCGTGTGCGACGGGGAACAATGCCATAGGAGACGCCTACAATTTCATTCGGCTTGGCTACAATGACGTGTGCCTTGCAGGTGCCAGCGAAGCCAGCGTGCACCCACTGGCCCTGGCCGGTTTCCTGCGAGCCAAAAGCATCACGCCCAGCGGCGTATCCAGGCCTTTTGACAAGGAAAGAAACGGGTTTGTACTTGGAGAGGGCGCCGGTCTCTTGGTGCTGGAATCATTGAAGCATGCACAAGATCGTGGCGCTCGAATCTACGCGGAAATTGAGGGCTACGGACTGACTAGCGACGCGCACCACATCACTTCCCCTTCGGAAAATGGCGATGGTGCCAGAAGAGCCATGGCGATGGCGCTCAACAATGAAAGTCGGCCCCAGGTTGACTATGTTAACGCACACGCGACGTCGACTGTGCTAGGCGACAGGGCGGAGGCTCAAGCTATCTCCAGCATTTTCTCAGAGCACGGCGAAAAGGCAGTGAAAGTTTCGAGTAACAAGGGCGCCATCGGCCATCTCTTGGGCGCTGCTGGTGCTGTAGAGAGCATATTTACGATCAAAAGTCTACAGGACGGGGTGGTGCCCCCCACATTGAACTTGCACTCAGTGGGAGGCGCGAGCGGCGACAGCGCCGAGAGCTTCGAGCGTCTGGAACTCGTTAGAGGTGCACCGGCTAAGTACGATATCCGTCGTGCCCTGAACAATAGCTTTGGGTTCGGTGGAATCAACTCGTCCTTAGTGTTCAGGAAATGGGAAGAGTAACGAATGCAAATATGTATATAGATAAGCTGGGTATCCTTATAAAAGATACGGAATAATTGCGAAAGGCGGAGCGGATTGCGGGAACTTTTTAGCATACCAGCCTTTGGTTTCCAAGGCAGAAGTGGAAAGATTGATGATTACCCACATCAAGCAAAGAAACATCTTAAAGGACGACGTGTAGATTGCTAGCGATGAGTAAATGAGGATCTCGTCGAAGTAATGCGGGCTCGAGATGAGCTGAAACAGGCCGTATGTCGGAAGTGTGTACTTGACGAGTTTTGACAAGTGCAGGTGATTCTGGTGCTGGTCAAATGAAGAAAGCACAAACATGATGACAGCAACGAGGCGCGCCAACGGCGAGTAGGCGCGCGTTCGGTCCACAAAAACAGCGTAATTGGCCACCGTGTAGAACCAGATCCCCACCAAGTAGTGAGATATGTGAATTCTGGAGTCTTTACCAAATTTGCTGACGCACCGCGTCTCGTAAAGCCTTCTGGCTGAGTGTGCGAGCACAAGTAGAGACGTGAAGCTTCTCAAGGTGCACACGTTGAGTAGCGCGAGAGCGGTAGAGTACACGTAAAAGTGCCCAAACCACTTCTTGGGTACCGTGAGCCTTTGCAAGGAGCCCAGAATCCCGGTTTCAGGCGGGACGCCCTGGAGGGTCTTGCCATATTTGAGCAGAAGCGGCACACGCCACTTGGCCAGAAGCACAGACGCAATGGCTAGCAGAAAGCTGGAGTAGAACGCAAGCTCGAACAGCGAACGGGGGTCAAGATTCATAACTGGTTAACCAGAGCTCCGGAGGAATTTGGTGTAGCCGCAGACGAACGAGTTGTATGCGTGAGGGCGTACCGTACCGGCCTGCGTTTAGGTATCTCTATATCTTTCTATCCTTATTCAATTACATATTATGATTTTAACAGATCAATTTACAGAGTCTATTGTACAAAAGTTCAAAATCAACCACCCAGAGCAGCCTAACGGCCAAAGTATTTCAGCTCGAGAGGTCTCAGGGCAAGGTAGACAATGACAGAAAAGCCGAAGCCAAGCTCGAGGCCAATGTCGGCGCCACGGTCGCCAATCTTTTTGGCAATTTCACCAGTCCAGTAGGTCTGCTCCATGCCGACAGCGACACCAACAGCACCAATAAATAAGGCAATGCAGCCTGCAACACCCAAGGGCAGTCTGGCCCAGCTGTCCCAGTCGTCCACAATGTAGTTACTGAATTTGCCCTTTCTGAACACAAAGTGTTCGGTGAGCGAGATACCAATGTAGATGGCCAAGTAGTAGGCGATGGCGTCCATGAAGTTGGTCATGAAGCTGTCGAACTTGTAGTAGGCAGGGATAGCGATGGCCAGCACAACAAAGTTACCGGCCATGGTCCAGAACACTCTGGGGATCTTGGCCAGTGGCTCCCACAAGGCTTGGGTACCCAGGGCAATGGAGTACATGTTAGGGATGTTGTTCGCGACGGTGGACATAGCGAGTAGGACGCAGCAAAACTGGCCAAAACCATGCAGCGACTTGTCGACGAGGATGGCATAAATCAGACCACCGGTGCCCTCATCGTCGTAGAAGGCTTTGTAAGAGGTGTTGTTTTGGGAGGCCATGGAGCATGCGGAACCGAGAAGAATGGCGAAACACAATGGGAACATCAGACCGCCAAGCACGAAGAAAAAAACCTTGGGCTTGTTGGTGCTGCGGGGCATGTAGACAGTGTAGTCCGCGGCGTAGGTGGTCCAACCGGAGGCGAAGCCGAACACCACACCACCGAAGGACAGCACACTGGCCGCACCGTTGGTGCCTGAGACCCATTTACCCACAGTGAAGGAGCCGTCGATTTTGAGACGCGCGATGATGACGAGGAAAACGGCGAAGTTGGGGATCCAGGAGTACTTCTCGTAGGCGTGGATGACACGGTAACCAAAGAAGGTGACCATGATAGTGGACACGACGATGATCAGACAGCCGGCCCAAGGTGGGCAGCGCGCGCCGTCTGGGTTGACCATGTGCAGCAGCTGCGCGGACGCGATGGTGTTCACCGCACCCCAGCCGACACACGCGATAACGTTGATCAGCGCGAAGATCCGCGCCGTGACGTTGCCCAGTAGGAAACGCGACAGAACCATCTGACGCATACCCAGTTCCGCACCGAACACCGAGAAAAACGCTACGGGCATGATACCCAGCGTGGTGAACAGCAGCACCGCGAGCAGACAGCCGTAGAAGTTGAGGCCGAATACGCCGGGGCCCAGCGCACCCAGCGAAAACGCGGCGATCACCATGTTGGCCGAGAACCACATGGACGCGGCGTTGAGGATCGAGTCGTCGTCCTTCTCCTCGTCCGTGACAGGCTCGATACCCTTAGTCTCGGCCCGCAGCTTGGCAGCGAGGCGGTCCACGAACGACAGCCGCGTGTGCTCCGAGGTCTCGACAACGGGCTGCGAGTCGTCGTCAGACAGCTCGAGCCGCGAGCGCGACAGTTTTTCCACGTCCTGGATTTCGTATTCTTCCTTACCGGTCGACATTTAGTTCACGATGAGCGAGGAAAATTCTGAGCAGAGGTCTGAACAGAAGACTGAAACTAAGCGTTTGTGTGTGAGTGTGTGTGAGTGTGTGTGCGCGAAGCCACGGAAGATCGAGTCCTAGTGTTGTTCCACTGACGCGCTCGACATATCCTGACGGAGGGCCCGGTCCGCCTTTATATACGCGCTGCCGGTGCTCTGCACCACTTCGACGGCCCAATTTTTTTTTTCTCGCTAAAAGAAAAATCTTTCCTCACCAGTGGAGATAGGTGATTACGCCGCGATAAGGCAAAAGACGG
Organism: Lachancea quebecensis; assembly: GCA_030557885.1. Lineage (NCBI taxonomy): Eukaryota > Fungi > Ascomycota > Saccharomycetes > Saccharomycetales > Saccharomycetaceae > Lachancea > Lachancea quebecensis. Next base: position 146,967 of record JANIJM010000012.1, on the reverse strand, counting down.
AGTCAGCAGGCGAGACGAAGCGAACAGCGGCGGCAGCACTGGCCGCCGCCGTCGCTGCATGTGGCACACTGCGTTGTCCATTGTTGGGCTTGGCTGCTGTGCACGTGCCCGACAGCCTGTGCGACGACGGCCTGCTATTTTTGCGGGGAAGGGCCCTTGCAAGGACGTACCGCTGCCTGCGCGCTGGTAGCGAGTTGGACGAGGGGGGGTCAAAAGTTCCTCGAGCTGGCCTTGTTGTGAAGGGTCCCCGCGACGTCGTGATATTACGACGATACGAGTCAGAGCGCATGCACGGGGCTTCCGAGCGGCACGTCCGGAACGACCGGGAGTGCCGCTCGGGAGTGCCGCGGCTCGGTTGCGGGGGCAACACAAAAAGCAAAGCGATAGCGTGTAGAAAAAGTAACGACGCAAGCGCCTGCCACCGGTCAGCAATATCTCACGTTACACGGCGGCAGTAGTTCGGCGGCCCCGATGACGCCGGGACGAGTGGGTAATCGTAAGGGAGTTCTGAGATAGGGCCGATACGGGCGATGGGCACGACGGGCACGATAGGCCAGCTCCGGCCTGGCAGTACAGCGATGGAGGCTTCAGATTGTGGAGAACATGGCACGCTGGGCGGAGCGCCCTGCGTTGAGTGCGCTATGGGGGAGTTTCCCTTGGCGCGAGTTCTTCCCCGGTGTGGTTTGTTTGTTAATAAAAGTTCTTGGCTGATATGGGTTCTTCCCCAGGGGGAATTACCCCCGCTCCAAACAGAGTTCCGGCAGCACCGGACGGGGGGTCCGGACATAGTCAGATAAGGGGCGTGATCTGAATTAAGTGCGTATGTAAGCATGCATATGGTTACGTAATCGGTAGCGCGGGGCAACGGGACGGGGCCATGTGACCCGGGCGTTCTGTGACCGTGGCCATGGCCATGGCCATGTCGACGTTGGCGTTGGCGTTGGCGTTGGCGTTGGTGGCCACGCTCGCCTCCCTCCCGACTATAGTACAGGCTCCGGCGTCTCCCCCTCCGGCGCGTCTCCCATCTCGCGGTGCCAGAAGTCCCGCAGCAGGTTGCTGTACTTCTGTAGCTCCTCCACGCTGATGATCAGCTCGAAGTCGCACAGCACCAGAAACTGCAGCTCGAGGTGGTTCAGCTCCTTCAGCGAAATGCCGCCCACGCGCGCGTAGCGCGAGTTGCTGTAGAAAAAGTCGCTGAAAAACTTGGTGCTCACGGTGACTGCGGAAATGATCAGGCGGTGGATGTTGTAGGAGTCCATGACGAAAAGTTGTTCCTTCGCGTGGTTGCAGGTCTTGGCGATTCTATCAAAGTACACAAGCAGCGACAGGAACACGTCGTTGGTCGTGGGGCAGTACTTCTGTATTCGCTGGAAGTACTGGTGCAGTGTGATTGCGGGTACGTGCTTGCCGCGAAAGCTCAGGATCTCGGCGGCCAGGTCGTGGCTCGTGCGGCCGGACGCGGGCGTACAGGCAGATACAGATGCGGATGCGTCGGTGTCTGCAGTGGCGCCCGCGGCGCGCGCCAGGAACTGGTCCTCGTCGAAGGGCCGGTCGCGGCTCAGCTGGTCGTTTGAGCGCACTATCTTGTCCAGCAGGGCCGTGAGCATGCTGAGAAGCTTGTCTGTGGGGAACTCTGCGATGTACACGAGTGCGGGGTCATCGCTGAGACGCGGCTCGGGGTCTGCGGCGGGCGGGTGCGCCAGCCGGCGCGCCATCAGGTCGCTGCCGGTGGCGTTGGTGCTGTAGGAGTTGGACACGGACGTGGGCGTGTTGTGGAAAGGCGTGAAGTTCTGCAGGTAGCCGTCGTCGTGCACGCTTTCCTGGAAGTACTTGGACGACAGCGTCTTGGCCATGGGCGCGGCGGATATGTCGATGGGCGCAGAGCCTCTCGGTACCGAGCTAGGCAGCGTGGTTTCTCTGTCGTCGGGGGTGGCGTGGCCGTCGCTGTTGTGACGGTTAGGTTCGTGAGTGTGGTCATGGTCATGGTCATGGTCGTGGTCGTGGTCGTGGTCATAATCGTGGTCGTGGTCATGGTCGTGGTCGCGTTCGATGTCCGAGGAGTCGCACACAGCCTCGAACAGCCCGGCCGTCTCCGCCGCGTTGCTGCTGCCGCCACCGCTACCGCCGTCGTCACTGAGCGACGTGGAAATAAAGCTCCCGTTTTTGCCCACGAACGACCCACGCGAGTACGAGCTGCCCATGCGCTGCAGCATGGGTCGCATGCGCGAGGCAACGCTGTCCGAGCGCGCCGAGGCGGTAGCCGCCGCGGGCGAGTCCGCCAGACGTGCGCCGTGCGGACCAACGCCAACGCCGCCGCCGCCCGCTATTCCCACTGCCTGCCGTGTCGCGGGCGAGTCCTCGGCGTTGATCAGAGACTCCGACGAGTGCGAGCTGCTGATGGTTTCTTCCGTGACGCTAGTCGGGCCCTCCGCGTGCACTGTCGAGACGCGTCGCGGGATGAGCATTGGTTTTGCTTCGGTTTTCGGTGTGTTTTCAGAAACTTGCTCCAAAAACGAAGGTCGGGGAGGCATATGTGTGTGTGTGTGGATGCCTGATATCTCTTCGAGAAATGTGATGTTGCGATAGGGGTACTTCACAGTCGTGCGCGCCTTGAGGGTGTTTCGGTGCTTTGAAATCACTTGTTGTTACTGCAGGAGCCCTCTCTCCCTTCGTAAAATTTGGAGCCGATTGAGTAGGCCTCTTCGTGAATAGTGCGTATGTGCAATCAACGGTTCGATCGAAACAATTATGTAAGGTAAGATTATGTGAGATCTGCTCGGCATTCACGTGATACGACATGCCAGCGTCTGGCGTAGAGCGCCTGGCGCCAGGCGCCAGGCGCCGAGTACTTGTCGCGAAGATCGCGATGGGCGTTGCTGCGCAGTATGAGAGTCAGACCGGGTGTTGTGGGATCCAGGACGTGTCTTTGTTCCTATGTTCTATTTACAAGTTATTCTCAGACATGAGACGCCTGCAACGTCGTCCGGCGTACCTTAGCGTTTGCCAAGCAGGCACCTGCTCAGTAGCATGATAGTGGGACGCGCGGCGGATTCCTACGACCAGCGCGTGATGGGGAGCCCGAGCCGTTCCATCAGGCTCTGCAGCGCGTGCTTGCACGTCCACCTGTTTGCCCCGCGATTCCGGTCCCCTCTAAAGACGCCACAAACCTCCTCTTGCAGTGCGCTGCCGTGACAGACCCTCATTTCTCGTCGCGGGTCGCGCGCTCGCCGTCCTTGGTCAGCACCTCTCCCGACAACGGCTGCATCGCCTCGTACTTCTTCCGCAGCTCCTGCTGTAGCTCATGTTCGCTGCGGTTAAAGAGCTGCTTGCGCTCGCTCTCCGCACTCGTAGTGCTTGTGCCTGGGCTCGCGCTTTGCTCGGCTCTGCGCTCGGCCATCCGCTTCGCATCCTTGATGGGGCCCTGGTGAAGGGTGTCCCGCTCCAGTTCCTGTACGTAGTGCACGCCCACTACCGTGGCGGCCGTGACGACGCATGAAAGCGCCAGCGTGATCTTACTAGCGGTGCTCATGGTTCTGTCCAAAATGTTGGTGCGACGTATACATTGACTTTCCAACTTTCCAATTCAATTTCGCCTAATATATATTTCGCACCAGGGCCAGAAGGTAAGATACCAGCTCTCTACTGACCTGCGATACACAAGCATGTTCCTGAGAAACGCCGCTAGACAAACATTCAGAACCATGTCCACCCTCACTCCTGTTCGTACCCAATTGTCCCCTCCCCCTGCCGCGTCCTACTCGCAGGCCATGAAGGTCAATAACATGGTCTTCGTGTCCGGCCAGATCCCTTACACCGCTGAAAACAAGCGCGTGGAGGGAACCATGAGCGACAAGGCCGAGCAGGTCATCCAGAATGTCAAGAACATCCTGGAGGAGGCCAACTCCGCCCTCAACAAGATCGTCAAGGTGAACATCTTCCTCGCCGACATCAACGACTTTGCCGAGTTCAACGGCGTGTACGGCAAGTACTTCAACGAGCACAAGCCTGCGCGCTCTTGCGTCGCCGTCAAGGACCTGCCATTGAATGTAGACCTGGAGATGGAGGTTGTCGCCGTCGAGAAGGATTAAGTACCACAGCCCAGACTCTCCGCGGCGCGCGTTCCATGTGAGATCTGAGCACTTTTATACAGAAGATGTATCTACGTACTCAAACGGCCAATCAAACCTGCTATCTACACAGTTTTCGGGACGCGACACGCCAGTGATCAGAGATCACTTCTTGCGGGTACATTTGAAGCTGTGATCTCGACGTACCCGGAGCGACGTCCAGAAAAGTACTCGCGGCAACCTTTGGAATATTTCACTACTATCACGTGATGTAGATACGAACCGTAGTAGCCTCATTCCTATCACCTGTGACTGCTTTTGTTGGTGTACGGATTCTAAACCCACATTTTCTAGTGAACAAAAAAAACCTACTGGTATTTTTTGCGTGGGTCTAGCAAGCTGCGTGGGTACGGCAGAACTGCCGTCACCTCCGCGCAGGGCGAGCAGCGCGCTTCCGCTGCCTACGCCTCCCGGCCTCCAGCCTGGCAAGGGCGCTCCAGCGGGAGTTCCAGTCTGTGCTCTGCCCCGACGCTCGCCTGCTCTCCGCCCAGGCCCTACCAGGCCCTGCCTAGCCCTGCCTGGGTTTCCCTTGCGAGGGCTCGACAGGCGGTGCTGGCTGGAAGTGCTCACGGGACCTGGAAGGACTGAGCTTCGTGGAGATTGGTAAAAATTTGATGGAGTTGAATTAACCTTGTCGGGAGGAGTTGAGAAACAGAAGCAGTAGGAAACCAACCAAAGATGGCTCAACGTGTTACTTTCAGAAGAAGAAACCCATGTATGTTTGAGATATGAGATGCTAAATGCGCGCTTTACAGCGTGCGGTGCTAGATATTTGGTGGGCGATGTGAGATGTGCTGTAATGAATCAACCTTCAGTGTTCGGTACCCAGTGACCGGTAACCAAAATTCGATGTCCAGTGTGCAGTCCGTGGTCTACCAGTCAAGACAGTTCACCATAATGAGAAACGGTGGGAATACTGATAGATAGAATGGCCTTTCATGCTGCTGCAGGCGCAGCAACCTGACAGGGCCGTTTGGCGCAAGAACCAAGCAAAAGCCGTTTTACCGTGAGCACTGCACAGAACGACACTCGAAAGCGAGTTATTGATTATAATCAGCGCCCGGAAGCTGCAAATTAATTCGGTAGCTCCCTCAAGCCGCCATGCGCCGCCGCAGCAATAGCCCGCAGCTGCCGACCAACGCCCAATACTAACTCTTTTCCAGACAACACTCGTTCCAACAAGATCAAGGTTGTCAAGACCCCAGGTGGTGTGTTGCGTGCCCAGCACACCAAGAAGTTGGCTACCAGACCTAAGTGTGGTGACACTGGTGTTCCTTTGCAGGGTGTCTCTACCATGAGACCAAGAGAGTACGCTACCGTCTCCAAGACTCACAAGACCGTCTCTAGAGCCTACGGTGGTGTCCTATGCGCCAACGCCGTCAAGGAGAGAATCGTCAGAGCTTTCCTGATCGAGGAGCAAAAGATCGTCAAGAAGGTCGTCAAGGAGCAAGCCGAGTCCGCCAAGACCTCCGGCAAGAAGTCCAGAAAGAACTAAAACTCTAAATAGCTGTGTATTACGTTTTCTGTATCTTCAACCAATTTCAGTAATAATCCCGGCGCGGCGTCACAAATGATTGTCTATCTGAAGTGCACATACCGATCCCAAATAATCCCACCCAACGCAACTCGCGGAAGAAGCTCTCAAAACAAGCCGTCCCCCGCTCGCAGAAACTCTGAGAACCTCTCTCTGATCTACTTTTTGGCAGGGCTGGTCAGCTACAGATGTCGTTTACGCCACCTCCGGGATCTAACAAAGAACCAGCTGCGCCCGCGAACCGCCACAACAGCTTTGACCTGCTTGACCCGCAATTCGAGGACTCCCTGGACGCTGCTCTAGAGTCCCTGCAAATACATTCCGAGGGCGCTCCCACAGGCGAAGACTTCGAAATGAAGAGCATTGCCAGCAATGATAATCACAATTCGGGCCTCCATTCCGATACGCAGCCCCTCATTAATGATGGGCTTGGCCCAAATGACTCCTGGTCGCGAAGCTCTCGCAATAGCCATAGCGCTGAAAACCGCCAATCTTTCTGGTCAAAAATAACGGGCATTGTACGCTCATCGAGCACCCCGCGGTCATCCAAATACAAATCAACGGGCAAGTCTATACAACTTACAGACCAGCAGCTCGAAAGGGAGATCCACCCAGGTACGACACCAATCTATGACAAATACAAGTATGCAGCCAACGCTGTGTCTAATGCAAAGTACAACCCTGTCACTTTCATCCCAGTGATACTGTATGAACAGTTCAAGTTCTTTTTTAACCTATACTTTCTGCTGGTGGCACTATCGCAAGCCATTCCGGCACTACGAATTGGTTACTTATCGTCATACATTGTGCCGCTGGCTTTTGTTCTTATTGTTACAATGAGCAAAGAAGCTTTAGATGACATACAGAGAAGGCGCAGGGATAGCGAATCTAACAACGAGCTTTACGAGGTTCTAAGCAAGTCTCAACTAGTGCCAAGTAAGGACCTAAAAGTCGGGGACCTCATCAAAATAGGCAAGGGTGCCCGGGCTCCAGCAGACTTGATCCTGCTGCAATCAAGCGAGCCGTCGGGTGAGATCTTCATCAAGACCGACCAATTGGATGGTGAAACAGACTGGAAGCTGCGTATCGCCAGCCCCTTAACCCAGCATCTGTCCCAAGACGATCTTCTTCATAAAATCAACATTACAGCATCTGTGCCCGAAAAGTCCATTCACAACTTTTTGGGCAAATTAACTTTCAATGATTCTCAATCTCAACCGCTCTCGGTGGATAACACTATGTGGGCCAACACTGTATTTGCATCAACCGGAACAGCAGTGGCGTGTGTTGTCTACACGGGTTCCGATACACGCCAAGCGATGAACACCACAATGTCGAGCGTGAAAACCGGCCTTCTAGAGCTTGAAATCAACAACTTATCCAAGATTCTCTGCGCTTGCGTCTTCATTCTTTCGGTAGCGCTCGTCGCTTTTGCAGGCCTCAATAACAGCGACTGGTATGTTGACATTATGAGGTATTTGATTCTATTCTCAACAATTATTCCGGTATCTTTGAGGGTCAACTTGGACTTGGGTAAATCAGTGTATGCTTATCAAATCGAGCATGACGCTACCATTTCAGAAACTATTGTGAGGACCAGTACAATTCCAGAGGATCTTGGGCGTATAGAATATCTGTTGACTGACAAGACTGGAACTCTGACACAAAATGACATGGAACTGAAAAAGCTGCATTTAGGAACGGTCTCTTATACCATGGATACAATGGATATAGTCACAGATTATGTGCGTGCCATGTCGAATGGCGCAGATTCAGCCGTGCTCCCGAGCGCTTCCAAAAAAGACTTGCCATCTCGCGTGCGTGATTTGGTACTAGCCCTTGCACTGTGCCACCAGGTCACACCGACGTTCGAAGACGGTGAACTCACTTACCAAGCGGCGTCTCCAGACGAAATTGCTATAGTAAAGTTTACAGAATCCGTTGGACTGACTCTTTTTAAGAGAGATCGCCATTCTATCACTTTGCTTCACGACCAGTCAGGATCTTATTTTGATTTTGATATAGTGCAGGTGTTCCCTTTCAATTCAGACAACAAAAGAATGGGTATTATAATCTTTGACAAGCAGAAACAGGAGCATTGGTTCTTCCAAAAAGGTGCAGATGTTGTCATGAGCAAGATTGTGCAAACAAACGATTGGTTGGAAGAAGAAACTGGTAACTTGGCTCGCGAGGGTCTTCGTACTTTGGTCATCGGCCGCAAAAAGCTCTCTCAGAAAGTTTTCGACAACTTCACTAAAGAGTACAAGGACGCCTCTTTAACGATGCTCAATCGCGAGGCTTTGATGAGTAATGTAGTGAAGAAGCACCTTGAACACAATCTCGAGATACTTGGTTTGACTGGCGTTGAAGATAAGTTGCAGCACGATGCGAAATCTTCCATCGAACTTTTAAGAAACGCCGGCATCAAAATCTGGATGCTTACTGGCGACAAGGTGGAGACAGCGCGCTGTGTTTCTATCAGTGCTAAGCTGGTGTCAAGAGGGCAGTATGTGCACACCGTTACCAAGATTGGGAAGCCCGAAGGCGCTTTAAGTCAGTTAGAACTCTTGAAAATCAATCAAAACTCTTGTCTTCTAATTGACGGTGAATCCTTGGCTACTTACCTCGAATACTATAGGCAAGAGTTTTTTGAGATCGTTGTTCACCTTCCCGCCGTCATTGCTTGCCGCTGCACTCCCCAGCAAAAGGCAGACGTCGCAACCTTCATTCGCGAGGTGACTGGCAAAAGGGTCTGCTGCATTGGCGATGGTGGAAACGATGTGAGCATGATTCAGGCAGCCGACGTTGGCGTTGGTATAGTAGGCAAAGAAGGAAAACAGGCTTCTTTAGCAGCTGACTTTTCGATCACGCAGTTCTGCCACCTGTCAAAGTTGCTTCTGTGGCATGGCCGGAACTCTTACAAGAGGTCCGCCAAATTGGCTCAGTTTGTGATCCATAGAGGCCTCTTGATATCAGTTTGCCAGGCGGTTTATTCTATAAGTTCTCAATTCGAGCCAATTGCGCTATATCAGGGATGGCTAATGGTTGGTTACGCAACTTGCTACACCATGACTCCTGTGTTTTCGCTGACTTTAGACCATGACATCGACGAATCTCTTACCAAAACATACCCCGAGCTATACAAAGAGTTGACAGCAGGAAAAAGTCTCTCCTACAAAACTTTTTTTGTATGGGTGGCTCTTTCTGTGTTTCAAGGCTGCGTCATTCAAGGCTTTTCCCAAGCTTTCACAAGCCTTGATCAATTAGATTTCAAGCGCTTAGTCGCCCTCAGTTTCACGGTTCTTGTCATCAATGAACTTATTATGGTCGCGATAGAAATTTATACTTGGAACAAAACAATGATCCTCTGCGAAATCCTGACGTTCATTGTTTTCGTGGGCTCAATCCCTCTCCTTGGCGATTACTTCGATTTGCATTTCATGACCCAACTAAATTTTTACGGTAAGTTGGCGCTCATATTAGGGTTGTCAGTAGTTCCTGTCTGGACCGCAAAAGCTTTACACAGAAAGCTCAACCCACCCAGCTACGCAAAAGTTCAACAATTTTACTTTAATGCTTAACTAAATAGACATTTCCAAAATAAAAGCGACCCACTCATATATTTTGTTGCCTTCTTCTAACGAAAAGCTGTACCAATGAACTTGGATGCGCTTTGTATTATAACATGCTCTCTGCTTCGCTTTCACTAGCGTCACTTTCGTGGCTATGGTCCACAATAGAAAACCCCCTTGGCCTTTGGAAGTCTTGAGCATGAGCCCAAGGTATAGAGCTGCTGAGAGTTCTCAGTAGGCCGTTAGAACCTGTAGATTTCTGTAAAGATTCGCCTCTGTACATTGGAGTAGGAGAAGGCATAGCTGGGTAGCTTACTTCAGACATAGCATAATGGTTGCTCGCAATTGATCCCTCAGTTTCAACTTCTCCTTCAACAGTGCTAGGAAAGGGAAGAGTAGCTTCGCCCGAGACTTTGAATAAGTGCACATTAGCGACGTGTTCATTCTCAACACGAAATATAATCCAAACAAAACGCCTTCCTACTTCTAATACAGCCAAAATCAAAGAAGTGATTGCACTTTGTTGGATTGTGTCCGGCGCTATCGCGTAAACAATCCACTGGAATCTCATAGACACGTCCCAAATCATAGCCAAATAATACACTGATTTGCGTTTTCTTGAGTAGGCCCCCGTTTTCCAGTTCTTCCTTCCTGCAAGATACAAATCATCTCTCAAAAGCCAGTTCTTCGAACCAGGTTGCAAAAGCGACCAATCCATTATAATGTCCCATATCGCTGTACATGTTGCGTTCAGTGTAGCGAAAATTATGAAGACATTTCTTCTATTGCGAGTATGACCTATGCGGTACGCACAAAGTGACGCGTAGTAAAGAACGCTCATGCTGTATTTAACGCCATTCACAAGATGTGGAAACCAATCACCTGAATCCGAGAATCTTCTGAGACACTGCATAAATCTCCAAAAGTTCGGTAAGCAAGTCATAGCACCCATTGCCTTAGAGTGCGAAGACCCGCACATCCCATTTGGCGTCGGGGAGTATATGCAAAAGAACATAGCAACATCAGCCAATGAATATGTGAGCGAGCAAAAAATATCACCCAAGAAGAAATCGCCAAACTGAACAGGATAGAAGCCTGAAAATATTAGCCTAACAAAGGAAACAAGAATCCAGCGAACTGACTTGGTAAGTTTGTTCCAATAGGGAAGGCTCAAAAAAGAAGTCTTACCAAGCAGCGGCAAGAAAAAGAGGATTGACACAAGCACTATCCAAATGATGGCAAACGGATCTAACCTGTTTTCATAAAAGCTGAGCGCACCGAGCAACGTCATAGGAAAGGCCAAGACGCTAGCAAAGTAGAACAGAATTGGGATTTGGGTGGTCGAAAAATCATTGTTGAATAGCACAGCACCCCGTCGCGAATGCATTTCTCCAAACATAATAAACCTGTAATTAACATTGCTTCTATGCCATATAAAGCAGTTGAGCAAAAAGAGGAAAGTGATCAAAAAAACCATGTACCAGCCGCCCCACAGTGGTAACAAAATATGGTGAATTTTGGAAGAGCTTGGAGCTCTGAACCCAACCCATAAGGTGTACGCAATTAAAGTTAAAGAGCCACCCATTAGGACGCCGCCCACAAAAACCTGAAGTATGGACTTGTTAAAACGATGGACTTTTTGCTCGTTCAAAGAATACTCCAGCGATAAGTTCTTAATTCTTTCAATCTTCCGTTTGCGATCTTTCGCGGAACTGGACAAAACGTCCGTGTACCATGTCGTCACGTCGTGCTCCCATACTGCCAACGGATCTTCGTAACCGGGATCATTAGTGGAAGCAGCGGAAGTTCTCGTCGCAACAGAATCGTGAATCTGCTGCGCGACCATCCTAGTATTAGCTTCGGCATGCTGGAAAATTGGATAAGAGGATCTGGCGTATTCTATGAAAGGAAATAGCTCATGAGTGCCACAGGATTTATCGAATTTTTTGACAATTTTTCGAAAGCCTGTGACGTTAATGTCCCTGTAGTTTTTGATGAGCTGCACAAGTAAATAGAACTCAATCAAGGCATCAGAAAGACGGTGCTGGATCTGATTTGTTGTCAGAGAAGAGGGAGCAAAAGTATCGCCGTAGCCGACTGAAAGACTATTGGTATCTGGCTCATCCAGAAAGAGCTGTTTGAAGGGCTTCATAGAAGGCAAGGACGGGATCAGCTCTAAATCTTGCAGAGTTCTGAATGTCCGGGTACCCCAAGATGACCTTTTACGGTTCTTGGCGGGTATCACGCGCTCATCGCGATCTACAGCGCCGTAGTACTTTGGGTCGGATTCAGTGGTTGTTAGTTGCGTTCGATGGGCTTCGAACCTCTCGATCTGCTCACGCAAGATCGCGAAGCGCCTCTCACAACGCTTGAACTCCCAAAGATAGAAATCATTGCACTTCTCGAGCTCCTGATCTATTACCCACTTATCGATGAACTCCTGCACGAACCGGCGCTGCACGGGCGAGTAGACGTTCTGGGAGTCGTACCGGGAGCCGGACGAAGAGTCGCGGTACATTGCTACACTATTGCTCGTCGAAACATTGTTGACCAGCACCTCGCTGGCAGCGATCGTGCTTCTGCACGACTTGATCTTCTTCTTGCCTTTCTTGTAGTCGATGTACTTGTCGATCCATTCTGGAACCGCGGACTCGCGAAGATGCTCTGCAAATTTCATCACCAGGATGTGGTATGGGCGTCGCTACTTCGAAACAAAGACTGGCGCAGGTACTTCTATGAGATTGCAGGCCTTAGAACTATTGGGCTATGGAACTTTTTTCGGGTTACTTGGACTAGAAAATCCCGGTATAGAAATACTCTTCCGGATCTCTTACGATACAATTCTTGGATTACCCGAAGATCTGGTCACCCTCCGATGCCTACACTTTTTTGTTATCCCGTTAAAAACCGGCTAAAGCTTACCGATGTGCTAGCCGATCTGAGTTCAAAACCACTGAATTTTAGTCCTACAAGCTATAGTTCTCCAAGATCTGGTTTGTAGAAGCTCATCGGGGGCCTTAATTTTCCCCACGCGGGCCAATTTAAGGACCTGTAACCGTCTTTAGTGAGATCAACACCTTGCGTATGTCATCAAATGGCTTCACGTGTTGTTATATCGCACTATGAAAGCGATTCGATTCCCCGTTCTTGACGATTGAGGCATTTTTGATTATGTCATTTATGCTGTCAACAGGTCTGTTCCAAGATGAGCCTCGCCGGTTATGTAGAACGGCGCTGCCTGTCAGCTGGTCTTCCAGGGCTCCAGATACGGCACCGGGGTTTGTTTCTCGATTGGCCGTGACGTTAGCCTGAGATCCACTGCACGAAAAAGCACGCATTTAATGTTATATCATGAAAGAGCCCTTGATTGTTCTGGCTATAGCCGGCTGACGCGGGTGATCTCACCTTAATACTAGCATTCAGATATCATCAATATCCCCACGCATTCTGATATGAAAAAAATTTGATATCACTTTGCACTAATCGTCATGATTTTTGATGAGTCTTATCCAAGCTATCAAAAACTAGTACGCTTGGTTAACGCAGTCGCTCTAGTCCTCATTCACCAATACCATCATGGATTTAGTTAACCACTTAAACGACAGATTATTGTTTGCGATCCCTAAGAGTATGAAAAAAATGTGAGATAAACTCAGTTTTCCAGTGTATGTGACTAACAAACCCGCGCGTGCAGAGGGCCGTCTGTATGAAAAGGCAGTTTCGATCCTGAAAGGATCAGACATCAGATTCCACCGCTCTCAGAGACTGGACATTGCTCTTTCTACCAACATGCCTATCGCCCTGATCTTCTTGCCCGCTGCCGACATTCCTATGTTCGTGGGCGAAGGTAAGTGTGATTTGGGTATCACAGGCGTGGACCAGGTGAAGGAGTCGCAAGTCGACGTCCTGCTGCCAATGGATCTGCAGTTTGGCGCGTGTAAGCTCCAGGTGCAAGTTCCTGAGGCGGGACCTTACCAAAAGCCAGAGCAGCTGGTCGGTAAGACAATCGTGTCCAGTTTCACCCAGCTGACCAAGGAATACTTTGCTCAGCTCGAAGGCGTGCCAGTTGACCAAATCACCACTAAAATCAGATACGTCGGCGGCTCGGTCGAGGCTTCTTGTGCGCTAGGAATTGCCGACGCCATTGTTGACTTGGTGGAATCCGGCGAGACTATGCGTGCCGCAGGCCTGAAGGACATTGCCACCGTGTTAGAGACCAGTGCACACTTGATAGAGTCCAAGAATCCTAAGGGCGACACTGAGCTTTTGCAGACAATCAAATCCAGAATCGAGGGTGTGATGACTGCCCAGAAATACGTTTCGTGTAACTACAACGTGCCTGTGTCTTGCCTCCCTCAGGTCCTCAAGATCACGCCAGGAAGAAGAGCTCCTACCATCTCGAAGATTGACGACGAGGGCTGGGTTGCTGTTTCTGCCATGATTGACAGGAAGCAGAAGGGTACGATCATGGATGACTTGAAAAAGAATGGTGCTGCCGACATCATGGTGTTTGAGATCTCTAACTGCCGTGTGTAACTTGATAGATGTGCAGAAGACAATTAAGTAATTAAAGTTTTGAAGCTTGTTTTCAACATTCAAAAAACTCGTGGCGTAAGCACTATATAAAAGTCATAAACACAATTTGACGACAATGGAACCAAGGAGCAACGAGATCCAGCTACTGTGCCGCATAGGTTGCAGTAAATTATCAAAATAAGACCTATATTTTGTCATTTTCCCAAAAACTTACCGAGGGAACCACAGTCAAATCAACATATGGGAAACATTCAATAAGACCAACAAAAGTCAAGTGGCATTAGAGTCTTCGTATTTTATTGTATTAAGCACGTTGTCTTCGTACCGAAGGTGATTCCTTTATACTGTCATTGACACTTCTGTCCAAAGCTTGTTTCACGGGAAATGCCACACTGCAGAATCTTCAATTTCACGTGATACTAGCGCCGAAAATTGACATGTCTCAATCAAACCACAGCGCATCGAACAAACCACCATTACAGTTGAAGATAAGCTCATCTGTACATGTATTAAGGGGATCAAGAAGCTCAGAAGTGTGTCTTGGAGAAGAAGGTAAAAATAGACAAGCATGTTAGAGGAGTTTCCAAAGCAAATGAGCGCTCTTATTGAGCCCGAAGTCAAAACAACACAAAGTACAAGTATGCATGCAAAAAAAGAGGCTCCGGAAGCTGCGAATAGCAGTATTCTGGTGAGCAGCAAAGTTAATGGGAAGAGAGGACTAGAAGACTACGGTGAGGACCAGTCAAGCACAACGGAGTTGCCCTCAGAGGCTTCGGCCCAAAATATGAACAAACGCAGGCGAGGACTGCCGCAGTACAACTTCCTGCGATTCTGCTACCGACACAACCCGGACATCCAACAGTCACCCACCCACACGGCGTGCCGCAAGCAGGACCAGCAACGGTACTCTCTGCTTCAAGGAAAGATCGAGAAGTTGGAGCCTGAAGAACAACGGCAAGTGCAAGACGTGCTGAGCACATTCACAAGTTGCAATGACAAGATGCGTAAGCTGCTTCTAGAAGGGATGCTGACCAACTGCTGTTTCCCCCAACTGTCATTTGTGGCGTCTGAAGTCCAGAACATGATAAAAATCGATTTTATTGGTACACTGCCCGAGGAAGTATCACTCAAGATCCTAGGGTATCTGGACTGCGAAAGTCTCTGCAACGCGGCGAGGGTATGCCGGCGGTGGAAACAGCTAGCAGACGACGACAAGGTATGGTACCACATGTGCCAGCAGCATATCGATCGCAAGTGCCCTAACTGTGGGTGGGGCTTGCCTCTTTTGCATATGAAGCGGGCGCGTTTCATCGATTCCGCAGAGCAAAAGTCTGATCCTAAAGACGTTTGCGCGACGGCGGCGGCCTCAGGGACGTCGAGGAAAACCCGGCCTTGGAAAGTCATTTACCGGGAACGGTTCAAAGTCGAGTCCAACTGGCGGAAGGGTGCTGCGCATATCCAGGACTTTAAGGGGCACATGGATGGCGTTCTGACGCTGCAGTTCAACTACCGCCTGCTCTTCACCGGTTCATACGATTCCACAGTTGCTATCTGGGACCTGGCTACAGGAAAGCTAGTACGGAGGCTTACAGGTCACCGTGATGGCGTGAAGACGCTGTATTTCGACGACCAGAAATTAATCACAGGGTCTTTGGACCGCACTATCCGTGTGTGGAACTACGTCACGGGCGCGTGCGTCTCCACCTACCGTGGGCACTCTGACAGCGTCCTGAGTGTGGATTCTTACAAGAAAATCATTGTGTCGGGCTCCGCTGACAAAACCGTTAAGGTATGGCATGTGGAGTCTCGGACTTGCTACACGCTGCGTGGCCACTCCGAGTGGGTGGGCTGCGTGAAGCTACACCCCAAGAGCTTCACCTGTTTTAGCGGCAGCGACGATACCACTATCCGCATGTGGGACATTCGCTCCAACACATGCCTGAAGGTGTTCCGTGGGCACGTCGGACAGGTCCAGAAGGTTCTTCCTCTGAACATTTTGGACACCGAGAACCTGGTCACGGATCCCGTGACCGAGGCCCAGCGGAACGACGAGCCGGCTAACAACGACCCATCCGAAGGACAACTCGCGCCTCTCGACGACTCGCTTCCATACCCGTCCCACCTGCTGTCCTGCTCGCTTGATAACACTATAAAATTGTGGGACGTGCGCACCGGAAAATGCGTCAGAACGCACTTCGGCCATCTTGAAGGCATCTGGGACATCGCTGCCGACAATTTCAGAATCATTAGCGGCGCACACGACAAGACGGTCAAAGTTTGGGATCTACAAAGCGGTAAATGCATACACACGTTCGACAGCCATCATGCCCCAATCACCTGTGTTGGTATCGGGGACTCGGAGTTTGTGAGCGGCGACGAGTTGGGATGTGTTAAGCTCCATAGGTTCGATTAGCCAGGCCACGGCCCAGAAGTCCAGTCGCGCTTGGCGGGACTGCCAGCGGAACTCAGTACCGAAATCATATCTAACGGACAACCTCGAGGGAGCTCCTCATTCACGTCTCATGATAAAACAAAGGCACAAAGGGTATGGCATCGGATACTTAAACAGCGAGAAAAATCCAACGGTACGAGGCGCACGAAGAGAAGGGTAAGATCCATCTCAGCAAAGCTGGAGGGTACTTGAGACTGTACATAGAGGGGTATTTTCAAGGACCAGGGAAGCGGTACGCCTTCGAGCTGATTCGGGGTGTCAATTTCAATAGATAGCAGCCGTTACACAGGAGCTCCAGCAATAGGTGTCGAAGCAGCAACTTTAAAGGCTAGCAAATGTACATCCGGAGACCCCCTTCGGACACGAATGGAGATGTTATGAACAGGTCGCTTGCGTTTCTGCACAAGCCGCAGCGCGTGTCGCAGCCAAAGCCGTTTGCAGAGGAGTCGTTGCGGCGCAACACAGACCTGAACCGCGGCAAGGTCCAGGTAGACGATGAGCACGACGACTACTTTTCGAGCCAGACGCCTGCCAGCGCGGATAGGAGCGTGGCAGGAGACGTGTCCTCGCAGCTGCGGGTCAACCCCTACTTTCCTGCTAACGATAATTATTACTACAACAACAACAGCAGCAGCAGCAGCAACGGCGGCGGCGACGGCAACGACAACGACAACGCGGCGCCACCGCTGGTGCGCAAGAAGTCCGGCGAGGTGGTGCGGTCAAGTCTGAAGCTGGCGCAGCGGTCGCGGTCGCTGCCCGCGACGCCCAGCGGGCGCGAGCCGGACAAGAGGATTGGAGCGCCGCCGCCGGGGCCGCAGCGGAGCAAGAGTGTACACTTCGACCAGCGCGACGTGGTGAAGTTCAAGTACTTTTGGCAGGAAGACTCGCCGCTCGACGTGGCCTCGCAGGACGTGCTTGAAGGGCCCTTGGACGAGGATCCACACACGGCGACACTTGTGGGCGACGCGTCCGTACAGAACGATCGTGACAACGTCGGGCCCCAGGACCTGACAATGACAATGTCCAACCTGCAAATAGAGAAGCGCATGAGCAGCGGGCTGCGGCGCAGCAAGCGCTACCAGCGACTGCGCTCGAGGGGCGCTGCGAGGGACAGCCCGGCGAAGCCGGGCCTGTACCGCGAGAACTTCGCGACCCTGAGCGACGACGACCAGAGCAGCCTGAAGTCCAACATCTTCCTGAACATCGCCCACAACAGCTACTGTTTTCTGCAGGAGCTGTCGCTGATCGCGGACCAGCACTACCTGGTGGGACACGTCCTGGTAAAGAACATTTTCTACGACAAGGAAGTCGTGGTGCGCTACACGCGCGACCACTGGCGCACTGTGCACGAAGTCGAGTGCGTCTGGGAGAGTAGCGGTGACGACGTTTTGCCCGGGATGGGCATGGATCGCTTCAAGCTGGTGATCGATCTGGCAACGCTGGGCGACGATGGCGGCGCGCCGCGCGCGCCGCGGGCGGGGCCCGCGGCCGCCTTCGCACTAGTGAAACTCGAGTTCTGTATCCGATATACGACGCGGAGCTCGCACGAGCGCGTGGAGCACTGGGACAACAATGGCGGGCGCAACTACGTTGTGGACGTGGTGTGCGCGGCCCAGCGCATGGGGTTCACGGACCCCTTCGGGCCACACTGAGGCGCCGTTGCAGGCTAACGGCGCCCGCGCTCCAACGTCACGTCCGACGACCAGCTACGTAATAAATAAGCATCGCAAGACCCATCACATATAACGAATCCCAACGGGCGCGGCTGCCGTGCCAGTCGCGTGACTCCCAGCCGCACACCGCAGCTCACTCTCGACGGCCACATCGCGCGACACATTTGCGTTTGCCGTGCATTCGCCTGCTGCACCACCATCGCAATTCCGGTCTCGGACTTCCTGGAAGCCCCGGCCTTCGCCGAACGCCTTTTTCCTCCCAGCAAACATCTCCCTAGGTCGCTTGCATTCCCACTCAAGCTCCGGCCCCTTCTTCTGCTGCGAAACGGGCGTGGCGCACAGCTCACACACCCGTACACCACTAAATATCAACGCACGTGACGACATGCTCGTTCCCTGTGATGCCTCATGCGCTTGCTGCATGCTCTAGCCCCTGCGAGCCCGGATCGCCGGAGCTGTCGGTGCTACTTTAGGCGTTTCGGGTATTTTTTCTTTGTTTTTTTTTTTGTTTTTTCTTTGTTTTTGCTCGCCCCAAGAGCAAACCACAGAGCACACGCGCACGGCGCATCTGCAGGTGCCTTCCTGCTTACTTGCTCTTCGCGGTGGTGCCGCGGAATTAACGATCTCGAGGACGGCTTAAACCCGATCGTTCCTGCGCGCGTGCCTGAGCAGGGCGGCAGCGCCAGGTTCCCGTTTGCGCGCTATTTTGGCAAATGCTCATCCTGGACAGCTGAGAGCGCCCTAGCGCCGCTGCCGCATCTGTTTGGGGATATGTGACACAAAGCAAAGCCAAATTGCAATGGACGGGCAAGTGTATATAAGCCTGAGGATTCGTTGGAGTTGTTGTCATGGTTTGGTGCGCGGGAATCTCTTCTGAAGACCAGTACGACTCAAACGCAGGTAGCAAGCTTTTCCGCAGCTCAACAGCACTTTTCTCGCCGTTCACACAGTAGCAGACACGCACGCAGGACGCAGGTGTCGCTCTAGTTATAATACCTTAGACGAGACTTACACACACACACGCACACACGCACACACGCACACATACCCGCACTAATGATAATGCACGACTTGGAGGTCTACGTTTCTATACTGGCGGTGATCTGCCTGTTCTACATGCGCGCGCACAAGGCGACGATGACGCGGTACCGCGGAGTGGTTCCTCTGTTGTGAGGACCGTCGGCGCCGACACGGGCAGCCGCCATGCGATATGCTAATAATGCTTACGACTCAGGGTAATAGTAATACATAATTTAAGAGGTTTTAAGATTCATATTCAGCGTGTCGCGCACCGGCGACGCAGGATCGCCGCGCTCCGTGTATCGCGACCCTCGGAATGCCAAGACCCGAGCGCGCATGCGACGTGCATGGTGACATCAGATCACGCGACATGCACGTGACGCGCTGGCGCGCGTCACGTGCGGGGCGGTCCCCGCGGGCCTCGCCTTTGTTTCGTCCCCGCCTCGTGCGCCGCGATGTGTCGGCCCGGTTGCGGGATTACGCTCGGTTGCGAATGGTGCGCAACTCCGCGGGGCCGCGGCGACTATTTAAGCAAGCGGCTCAGGGAGCTTTTTGGCGCCCCTGTTCATGTTACCTCTTTTCTTCCACCCAATTCATTCTTTCTCGAGCCGCGTCTCGTCCCTTCCTCCTCCGATGTCGCAAAACTCGTCCATCTTCAATTCGCCCAAGCTATACTCCCCTGACTACTACGCGGCGTGCACGATCGGCGGGCTCGTCGCGTGCGGGCCCACGCACTCCGCCGTCACACCGCTCGACCTCGTCAAATGTAGAAGACAAGTAGACTCCTCGCTGTACAAGTCGAATCTCGAGGGCTGGCGCCAGATCATCAAGACCGAAGGCGGCGTCGGCAAGATTTTCACAGGCGTCGGCGCCACCGCGATCGGGTACTCGATGCAGGGTGCGTTCAAGTACGGTGGCTACGAGTTCTTCAAGCACCAGTACTCGCAGCTGGTGTCGCCCGAGACCGCGCACCAGTACCGGACCGGGATCTTCCTGGCCGCGTCCGCGTCCGCCGAGTTCATCGCCGACATCTTCCTGTGTCCCTGGGAAGCCATCAAGGTGCGCCAGCAGACCGCGATGCCGCCTCCGTTCGCGCGCAACGTCTTCGAGGCCTACAGTAAAATGGTGGGTGCCGAGGGCTTCGCCAGCCTCTACAAGGGCATCACGCCTCTGTGGTGCCGCCAGATCCCGTACACCATGTGCAAGTTCACCTCCTTCGAGCGCATCGTCGAGATGATCTACGCGCGCCTGCCCAAGCCCAAGCGCGAAATGTCGCAACTGGGCCAGATCGGGGTCTCTTTCGCCGGTGGCTACCTGGCCGGTATCCTGTGCGCCGTGGTCTCGCACCCCGCCGACGTGATGGTGTCCAAGGTCAACAACGAGCGCAAGAAGGGCGAGTCCATGATGGAGGCCACCTCGCGCATCTACGCCAAGATCGGCTTCCCGGGCCTGTGGAACGGGCTTGCGGTCAGAATCCTCATGATCGGCACCCTCACGAGTTTCCAATGGCTGATCTACGACTCTTTCAAGGCCACCGTTGGCCTGCCAACCACTGGCTGATGTCTCGAGCTCCAACTGCCTCTCTGCCTTCATATACTTTGTACCACATATATTCCAACATCAAGATAAGCACCCAAAACCCGCGCGTCCAGACGCTTGGAGCCTGCGCGTTTCCCCCGAGCGTTCGCTTCTATGGACGTTTATCTTTATTTCGAATACGTAACGCTGCACAGTGTAAGATGATTCCAGCAAGCGCAGGGGCAGATCACGACCACACGTTCTTGAACAAGTCGTTATCCTCTAGTGACGCGCTAGAGGTGGTATTGTTCTCGGCAGGCAGCGAGAAACTAGCGCCTGGCAATGGGAAACCACCAACTGGCACAGAGTTGCTCGCGATGCTTGGCGTCCCTGTGGAGCTCGAGAAGCTCGTGTTGCTCGCTCCGCTGGCGACGCTGGCTGTCGAAGTCCGGGGCCTTGAGTACAGCGACAAAATCGACTTTTTGAGATCCGGCCTGCCGCTTGGCTCTCTTGCGGCTGTATTCAAGGTCGTTCTTGAGGCCACCGATGGAGACGCTAGATTCAAATCGACTTGCGATGGGGTCGCGGATCGGCTCGGAACGCTGCTGGTCTGTGAAGCAAGAGAAGTCTGCGACCCGTGCGCTTGCTGTGTCACCTGCGGCTTCTTCTCGACAGTTCTTGGGTGCGCTGGAGAGGCTGACACCTCAGCGGCGTTCCCGATCCACTTCTTCAGCTCATACTTGTTCCTTATGAAATCTGCAATCTTGGACGCCTCGGGCGTGTGACTTCCTGACAATTTGCACTCGTAAAGTGCGTTCGCGGCAGCGTTGTTCCCAAACTCCACCACTTTACGCATGTGCTCCTCCTGCCAGGTATCCAGATCTACCGACTTGACTTTTGAAATATGTGTCCCCAAAGAGCGGTGGATCCCAGCACATTTGATACATATAAAGACACCCAGAGACCACGAGGCCCACCTAGGGTGACCCGCAGTCTTGCAGTCAGCGCATGTGCCGTTACTTGGATCGCGTAGCAAGGCTGCCAGAGCCTTTTTGATCGCTGGCGAGCTCATTGAACCAGTTCGTCTATCGAATTGCTGCGGTTTCCAGAAATCGATTGACTTAAGAATGATCAAATGGCGATAATATTATTTACTATCACGTGAAAACAGGGCTTCGCGGTGTCATCGCACCGAAAGAACGAGCGGTATCTGTAAAGCCACAGACCAGAAGCCTCCTACAGGTAGCAATGATTCCGAATCGTCCATAGTTTCGTCAAGTGTCCTCAAGGTTGTTCATTGACAAGTTTAGGGCCACCATACACTAGTTTGAGTGGCCTCGAAACTCAGGGTCCAAGAACCTGCATTTCCACAACTTACATAGCTAATAGCCGGAACTCCCCATGACAAGCCCTGCCTGGCAATCTTAGAAAGCACTCTTTTACAAACTCTTCGTTTGTCTCAAACTTCTATTGACGATAGTGTGTCGCTGATTCTCTTCAAGAACGCAGACGGCGCACTCGTACCATGAGGCATGGCCCGTGTTACTTCCGAACTCTTGAAAGGTGCAAGTTTATTAAAATGCCGAGTGTTCGGCTAATCAAGACTAGACCTGTGTTCATGTCAAACAACCTGGTCAAATCCAAAATCTAAATGAATTTAAACAGTTGAAGTTCAGAATTCAAAGGCCCGAACTCCAGTTTGCGAAGCATTGCACGGCAAGGCCATCAGTGTCCATGTATTTCACTTTTTTGTTTGAGTTTTCCGCACTATAGCAGGTCCTGAGGACGCATGGCACATGCCGGCGCTAGAGCTGTCCAAAAGACGCCTCCGATCGTTCGAAACTCCCCGCACTTCATCTCACCGGCTGATTCCAAATTAAAAGAGTCAACTAAGAGTCCGCAATTCAGCCATCCTGATCACCTCGTTCTTGCCTCCTCGTACTTCGAGTGTCATCTACGCTCTCAAGATGCTCCCAAGCTTCGGATCCTGATTAAAGTATTGTCGGCCATGAAACGTGCTACGCTGCTTGCTAGCCTTGCATAGAGCCTTTCAAATCCAATTCCATAAGCGTGTGAACAGCATTCTCCTCACCGGAAACTCATTACTACATGGCCCTCCTAACCCTCAAAATTCAGGCTGGAGAAAAGCTTTAAGTCACATAAAGCCACAAAGCACTGTGCGCCAACTTTCAGGTAGGCTAGCGGTATGCCAGTAGGTTGTTCCTCATTTCGCAAATTCGGGATTAATCTCACTCCTGAGACTCGGATTAATCCTTAATCACCGAAAAAATTAGATAATTCTAAAATACCGTTCGATATTGTCAAACACTAGAGCAACTTTAGTTCCTAAGGAGACCACTGATAGAGCTTTGCTTGAACCCTCGAGGCTACAACTGAGCCACTCCGGAAGAGAAAACACGTTCTATATTGACTCTCTGTTCTTAACAGGGCCATCTCTCAATATTCTTGCATTTTTCGCTATCGCTGAGAAGGAATACCGAACTGATAAAACAGGTTTCAGTATCAACAAGACCGCCCAGCTTGCGTGCAAGACCAGAAGCAAGGGCCACGCAGCACTAGGAAGATCTAAGATTGGATCTCAGCTACTCTACCTTCTGTAGCAACGTCGCGCGATGCCGCTTGAAAGCCTGAAAAAAGTCCGGTTTTGCCTGGAAAACGAGGAGCAGGGTCCTAGCACGACTGAGCATGCCATAGCAGGACAACTGCCTGTAATATCGCGGGAAGAGCTGGCGACACATACGAGTGCTGAAGACTGCTGGCTTGCAATCCACGGCTCGGTCTACGACGTGACCCGGTACTTAACACAACACCCTGGCGGGGCCCAAGTGATGCTAAAACTTGCAGGAAAAGACGCCACCGCTCAGTTCGATGATGTGGGTCACTCGTTAGAGTCTCTAATGTTTGATTTGGGCTCCGGGGCTTGCGTTGGAGTGCTTAAGGCCGTGCCGGTTGCAACAGCGCTGCCAACGTCACAGGAACAACAAAAGGTCATACAGCGTGCCCCGGAAGGCAGCTCACGCTGGGAGCAACTATGGGCGTGGATTCAGCAAGCGCCTGAGGCTCACACAGGCTTCCAGAACTTTAAAAGGGCCACCGACGAACTGCGATCGAGGAAGCCCAGCATATATAAAGGTGACGCCGAGGTTCGCCGTGAACTCAACGTCCTGGCTATCGGTATCGTGATGGGCGTTTGCATAATAATGCTAATCTACGTTAAGCTGCGATGCCCGAGTATGATGGAGCATGTGGTACTGGGCGCACTACCAGATGAGATGGCAGGCGAGAACTACGATATACCCTCGTGGTCGTTATAAGACGGTGGACACAACGCTTGAAAGTCTCTGTCTTTTTAAGGTTACCCTTCAAGCCGCATACGGTCAAAAAGGTACACAGCATAACAGCTCGGGCGTGAGCTGCTAAAGACGAAAAAATTATCATTGCCGGTCCCCCTATCCTATCCAGAGCACTTACCATGATCTATACTTCTGGTGCTTGATTTGCTGTTTCTGGGTCTAGTATAAAAATAAGGTGTCGCTCGCAGTATAAAAACTGTGGCACGTCAAGAAGCTACGTGGTATTGGCTCTTTGGTTCCTCCACTAATACTTTAAACATCAAGAGGAAGTATAATAGAAGCCCCCAAAGCGCGCTAGCCGACGTTCCCGACTGCCGGTTCATTAGCCTTCAACCGTCTCGGTGGAATGGTCAACATGACTCAGTGGCCCGCTGGAAGAAATTTTTTCGCCATGTATATTATATAAATCATTAACCATTTTCGAAAGGTCAAAAGACTAGACCTTCAAATTGTAAACGTAAGCCTTTTCAGGAGCCAACAGAGACTTTTTGCAGCGCACTCAGCTTCATCAACTTTTCACTTCCTCAATACTGAAAAATGGCTCTTCAAACAAATTGGATCGTCCAGAAATTTGGCGGAACCAGTGTCGGCAAATTTCCCGAACAGATAGTCGATGAAATCGTGAAAGTCTACACAACGCAGTTCAAAAACAATGTGGCTGTAGTGTGTTCGGCGCGTTCGAGCGACACTAAGGCTGAAGGAACCACTTCGCGTCTTTTGAGGGCATGTGACCTGGTGTGTAACAGTGACCCAAGCTTCGCCGAGGTTCTGCAGAAGGTGAGAGATGACCATATCTCGAACGCTAAGCAGCGTATCAGCAATCCAGAACTACAAAAAAATTTGATTCAAGACACTATTGCGGAGCTAGATCTGGTAGAAAAATATCTCAATGCGTCGCAAGTATTGGGCGAGGTGTCGCTGAGGACTATGGACCTCGTCATGTCATGCGGCGAGAAGCTCAGCTGTTTGTTCATGGCTGCCTTGTGTAACGAACACGGGGTTCCAGCGCAGTACGTGGATTTGTCCTCGGTTATCCCTCATGATTACGAATGTCGGCAAGGCACCCTTGATACCAGCTTCTACACATTTTTAGTGATGGCTTTCAAGGAGAAGCTACAACCTGTTCTTGACCTGCATGCTGAAGGCAAGCCTGTCGTGCCTGTTATTACAGGTTTCTTTGGCCTGGTCCCCATGGGTCTTTTGAATGGCGTTGGCCGCGGATACACTGACCTTTGCGCAGCCTTAATCGCTGTTGGCCTTAACGCCGACGAACTTCAGGTTTGGAAAGAAGTCGATGGTATTTTCACAGCAGACCCTCGTAAGGTGCCACAGGCTAGACTGCTTGCCAGCGTTACTCCAGAAGAGGCCTCTGAATTGACCTACTACGGATCCGAGGTTATTCACCCTTTTACCATGGAGCAGGTTATCAGAGCTAAAATTCCAATTAGAATCAAGAACGTTCAAAACCCCAGAGGTGACGGAACTGTTATTTATCCCGACAATGTCGCAAAGAAGGGCGAGTCCACTCCTCCTCACCCCCCGGTAACGTTGAGCAATTCTTTCTTTGAGCAAAGGAGGCGTGGCGCTACCGCTATCACCAGTAAAAGCGACATCTACGTTGTCAGCATTCACTCCAACAAAAAGACTTTGTCGCATGGCTTCTTGGCCCAAATATTTACCACACTAGACAAGTACAAGCTTGTTGTCGATTTGATTTCCACTTCCGAAGTACATGTTTCCATGGCTTTGCCCGTACCAGATAACGAGTCTGCGAAAGCCCTGAAGAAGGCTGTCGAAGAGCTGAAAAAGCTCGGATCAGTTGAATTAACCAAAAAACTAGTCATCATTTCGTTGGTCGGCAAGCAAATGAAACAATTTATTGGTATCGCCGGTACGATGTTCACAACCCTGGCTGAGCAAGGCATCAACATTGAAATGATTTCTCAGGGTGCCAATGAGATTAACATCTCCTGCGTGATTGACGAAGACAATGCTATCAAAGCTCTACAATCCATCCACTCGAAGCTTCTGGACTTGAATTCAGAAGTTGAGCTTGGTAAAGCTGTGAATGAGAAACTCGAGCAGATCAAGAGACTTGCGCTGTAAATGTGCAGCCGGCTGCGGGCATTAATGAAAATATGAGTAAAGAGAGAATTTACGTATACCAGCTTTTATAGAATTCAAAGCGTAACTGTAAATAAATTCGATACTTTTCAATGAAATGTTTTGATGAGATCTGTATAGAGATAACTAAATCTGTTTCCTCAGAAAACGAAAACCTGGTCACCCATCTTGGAGATAGGCTTAGCCTTTTCGAAGCCTAGAGCAACAGCATTCTTCTTCACAGAAGAAACCATGCCTGGAGGGCCGCAGACAAGCAATTGAGTGCCTGGACCCGGTGCTGGAAGATGGCTCTTGATAACCTCAGGAGTCACATAGCCAACACCACCAGTCCAAGTGTCTCTAGCCGGCTTATCCAAGAGGTAGTAGACTTTGAACTGTTCTGGGTTAGACTCGACAATCGCGTCTAGCTCTTTCTTCAATAGAATGTCATCTTCGGTTTGACTACCGTAAACGATAGACACCTTTGTACGGTCTTTTGGATCAGAGTGTATAGACTTGATAATCTGATACATGGGAGCGATACCAGTTCCGCCGGCAATCATACCGATATCGGAATTCATATTAGGGGTGTATGTGTAGAATCCTTTGGGACCGCGCACCTTGATCTTGTCACCGATTTGAAGCTCTCCAATCATTTTTGAGACGTTACCTTGTTCATAAGACTTGATCAGCAGTTCGAAAAACCCGACAGAGTCCGAGTCTAGGGAGGTGGGAGTGTAGGATCTCATGATCTCCTTGCCGTCTGGCAAGTTTCCCTTGATCGAGATATGCTGTCCGATTGGGAGCCCGAGCACATCAGTTTGCTTTGGCAGGCCAAATCTGTAAACTGCTGTGTTGTGTGTCAAGACAGTTTTTGAAACCAAGGGGAATTCCTTGTATTGGTCCTTGATCAAAACTGGCACCGCCTTCTTAGATCCCAACAACCGGGAGGCAAGCGTAATGACGCAGATGGCCACGAGACCTCCAATTAATAGTGTCTTCGAGTCGAATGGCAGCGAATCCATGATGTTATTAACGTGCCCTGAAGCAGCTCGTGAAACCCCAGATTACCGAGCCATGCTCATCTTGTTGAATCCTGAAAACTTTTTAGTATTCGGATAGAATCACTGTGTACGTAGATCTCGTTAAAGTGTCCAACGGCTTTTTCGTAGTGCCAGACATGCTGAAACTCCATCAGATAACCTGCGCTTGACCGCTTCGAGCCTCGATATGCTTCTGGAGTTGTGATATTAACTCTCTCTTTGTTGAGAAATTCACAGGTTTGTATTTGAATGTCGGCGTCTTAATATATTCCAACAGTGCTTCCTCTTTTTGAATACTTATAGACAAGTTTTCCTTGGGGCCTGATTTCTGTAGAATTAACTCTGCTGTTTTGCCCATGACGGCTTCAAATTGAGGAAATGTAAACTTCTTGGGTACTTTGGTGAGCTTTTCGATATTGGTAACCACAAGTTGTGTCGCGAGGTCTCTGATCGTGAGAAAATTGCCTCCAACGACTAGCGAGTCTTGCGGGGTATATACTGCATGGATATATCCAGAGGGAATCATGAACAAATCGCCTGCCTGTAGCTCCATTGCGACGCCTTGTTCCAGCTCATCTCCTAGGAAAATAAGATTTTGATGGTCGTTACCACACCAGTTCTCATAAACCTTCAGATTGTGCGGTGTGGGAGGAAACAAGATGAATTTCTTTGATCCAAAAATGACCTTGTAGTACACTGAAGTTCCAGCAAAGTCCAGGTGGAAGTCAGTGTAAGCATTTCCCACTGACATCAAAATATACTTTGTGACTTTCGGCCTTGGTGTGTCGTCTTTGACTTCTTCCCACAGAAGATCGACAAGGTCGTGAGAGTCTACGACACGGGGCCGCCGCAGTCCGGTCTTGAACTGGTCAACGTGAGAGACCTCGAGCGAAATAACGTTCCGGATCCGGTCCCTCGCGTCTGCGGGTGTCTCTGTAAAGTATTGATTCCATTGAGACATTGGCCAGGTTGAATTTTGCTGCGACTGCACGTCCATCACGTCAACAGGATAGTCCGCGCCCAGAAAATTGGTGACTGTGTCTACTGTGAAGGTTCTTCCCTCTGAATATTCCGGGATCCACATGCCTGAATTGTCCGGGTCCTGAACCTTCATTGGGGCTATGATGGAATCGAAATCGCGCTCTAGCCTAGAGCTCTTTATGACATTAGTCTTGTTTTCCCATTTTAGGAAGCATGCCAGAAACGCATGCATATGCGGATGCTCGTCTTTCAAGCGCTTGTCATTGCCTTCATTCAGGGAAATGTAATCTACCTGCTTTTTCTTTCGCAGACCCTGTCGTTTGACCACTTTTTCCGGCACGGTAGACTCAATTTTCCTTTTCTTATTTGCGCATTTGACCTCTAGAACTGGAGTCCCATGTGCTGCGCAGTTGAATCGCTTGACTTGCCGCGCCAACTTTGGGTAAGAGTCTAAGGGTTCTTTCATTTCGTTTACCAGGAATTTGATAGGAATACACGTTACATGGACCCATTGGTCACACACTTCGCACTGAACCCAAAATGCCTCATCTGCTCCATCTGAGGAACAATAGGAGCACACATCTTTGGTCATTTCAGCGAAAAAGGGCTGGACTTTTGTAGTATTCAATCATCTCTTCTAGTGTCACTGATATTTTTTACATGTTTTTCGCTCAGTACGACAGTAAAAACAGAACTCGCCCAAGTCAGTACGAGAATGGACGGAAATGCGCCTCTATGTTAAAGCAGGGCTTCTAGTATTTGTCGAAATGGACTATTGATCCAATAATATTTTTTCCACGTCTTTGCGACTGCACAATCACCCAAAGAGAGTCTCCTGGCGCCCTAAGTGAAAAAATGCTATGGATGTAAATCAATGCCCAAAAATATGTTTTAACAAGCAGTTTGAGTATCTAAGTAGAGACCCTGGCCTGCCAGAGGCATTGGAGCTCGATTTACAGCTTATATACGCGCAGAGGTCCATGCGTAGTAGGGCCATTTCATTGAAGAATTCATTGAAGAATCCATTGAACAACGGAATGTACAGAAAAACTAAAACAGGATAGGCGAAAGGCCGAGAGTATTTTAAAGGTGAAGTTCTAGAGCGGTCAAGTACGGGCTCATTTCCTCCCAGGGAAGAAGTCTTGTCATATTTCATTAGTAGTATTGTTCAAGATTTATTGTCAAGAAAAATTTCCCAGAACATTTGCCCTCTGATTCAAAACCACGAACAGAAAAGCATTGACGTCGGGGCCTAAATAGATCTGCGCACCACAATGCTATCTCTGAGGACTAGCTGGCATACCTTAATCCCTAAGAGGACCTTCACCTCCGGTTTTCCGAAGCAAAACCTTTCCTTCAAGATCAAATTGACTTCCAACGAAAAGTCCCAAATCAACGTGAAGGCACGGGACGCAGGCTCTGCATCGTCCCAGCCCAAGAGAATAGATCCTAGACTGGTGAAAAAGTTCCAGAGTGGTACCACCTACGACCCCTTCGACTTCTCGTTAGCAAGGCTGCATCTTGACAAGAAGTTTTCCTTCAAAAACTCTTCGAATGACCTTTTCGACAAGAGCGGCGTGGACCCGCTAGACCTGTACACGAACCCAGAGTTCTTGTCGCAGTTTGTCACGTCCTCCGGCAAGATTTTGCACAGAGACGTGACTGGTCTCTCAGCCAAGAACCAGCGCCGTTTAAGCAAGGCCATAAGAAGATGTCAGGCTATCGGGCTGATGTCCAAGACACACCGGGACGTCTCATACCTGCCATCCAGGATCATGGGTAAGATTTGAGCAAATGTTCTCTTTAAATCAACAACCGTGTTATATGTAAATAGTACTAAAACCAATATATTTTGTCATGCATGATATAGCGAGCCCCTGGTCACTTCAATAAACTAGGACTAGGGCCCTTCAAACAGATGTAAGCGTCCGTACCCCAACCCCATAGGCTTTGGATGTCGAGGCTTCCCCCAAACATCTCCATGTATGCCTTGCACATTGGCAAACCGAATCCCATGCCTGACACGTTGCACACGTCTTCTCCTGGAATCACGTATGCGCTCATTCCACTGTCCTTG
Organism: Lachancea quebecensis; assembly: GCA_030557885.1. Classification (NCBI taxonomy): domain Eukaryota; kingdom Fungi; phylum Ascomycota; class Saccharomycetes; order Saccharomycetales; family Saccharomycetaceae; genus Lachancea; species Lachancea quebecensis. The sequence goes on along the minus strand of JANIJM010000012.1, from coordinate 116,957 downwards.
GCATCACTGTTAACAGTGCTATAAGAGTAATCAAACATGCGGTCTTCCACGTCCGGCGGGATGCCGCCTCCAAAGTCCCGAATTCTGATCTTCAAGTCGTTGTCGTTACGCACTATAGTGACCTCAATCGGCTTCTCTGCGGTATTATTCTCAGGGACAGAGTTTTCAATGTGAGCTCGACTTGAGTTTTTGAGAATTTCTGTGAGAACATACTCTAGATCTGTGGGAATGCATGGGAACGTCACGTCTTCACCCTCCAATATCTCGATAGGCAGTTGGTGATCATATTTTACAAAGCATAGATCTCCCACAAATTCTTCGACTCGCCGCACTAGTTCAGAAATCTTCAATTCCTTGTGAAGCACACCAATTACGGGCTCTTCGTTAGACTTTTGAGAAACGAGCGCCAGGTAATGCGTCGCAAGTAATTTCATGGCTATCCGGTCCCTCAGGTGAAGATTTAGGAAGTCAAACACGGCTTCTTTTGGGAAAAATTCCATGATTTCTTGAAATCCGCGAGAGAGGGTCACCAGCGTGTCTTGGTGGTCGTCAAGAAACTCTGTTAACTTTTTGGTCATAACGCCTTGATCATGAAGCCCGTATGGGTAGTTTAGCGAGAGAAGGCTTTCCAGCGTTCTAAGGTACAGCCGGTTAGTCTGCTCTATGTTGGGGTTTAATACTGCGATGTACGGCAAACGCTGGATGGCAACCAACCGGCGGCATGTATACATCAGCAGCAAGTTCACAGTCTGGATTGTCAGCGTGTATTTTTGATTTTCTGTCAGCGGCACCCTATACTGTGTTAGAAACTCGTATGACAATGGCGGAATGGGCTTTTTTGCAAAGTCCTGAATCAAAAGCTGTGTGTTGGACCGGATTCGGTAGAGTTCTTCAAACCCCACTTCCTTCAGCTTCTCGCGCATTGAAGTTTTAATAGAATATCGGCGCCGCGTGCAGCCCAAGTGGAAACTGAACTTTGGCAGCTTCGCGGCGATAGCCAACTGTTTCAGGCCTCGGCTAGCGAGCCGAGAGCGTCGCGCAAACATGATCAGATGAATGATCTCAACACTACGCCCGACGATGAAAGATTTACTTCCAAAGATCGATTTTTAGCTGGATATCAGAATTAGACTCAGCACACTGCTTAAGGAAACCGAATGGTCAAGATATTAGCTTTTGGGCCTGTGGAGAACTTATCACCAATTGGTAATTCATTGGTATTTTGAGACGAAAAAGTCCATGAACCTTTAAATACTTTAAAACCGAAGAAATTATATAAGGAGGCCACCGAGTTGATTGAAAAACTCACTTTAGACCGAGCTCATCTAGCTATCAGCTTCCCAAACCAAAATGTCGTTCAACAACTTTGCTGACTCTGTCAACAAGAAGCTACAAGAATTGTCGAGCCAAGTTTCTCAGAGAGCTCAGGACGCGCAGTTGGACAAGAAGTTCAGGGACTTGTCATCTGCTGTCTCACAAAAAACTCAGGATCTGACTACTCAACTTCCATCGTTCGCGCAGTCCACTCAGCGCTTAGTGCAGGAGAAGCTCGGACAGGTCACCGATATCTCGCAATTGCCCCAGGAATATGTTGAGTTAGAGAACAAGATCGATAGGATAAGACTTGTTTACGAGAACTTCCTGAAGGTCACGCAGGTGTACGAAAACGAAAGCTACGACTACCCTAACAATGTCAGAGATTCGGTTAATGAATTTTCTAGTGTCGTGGCTGGAAAGCTGCATGACTTGTCCCGTGCCACCTCCACTAACGAAGCCCAGTCCGTGTTGATCGCCCCTGGTCCTCACAAGGACCCCAAAACACTGAACTACGCGTTAAGTAAGGTTGCGTTGACGTCCAGTGAATACCTGAACAAGTCCGTTGGTGGCGACGACTCGGAAGCCTCTACCGCTCTACTAAAGTACAGCGACGTCCAGGCCAAGATTGCTCAAGCAAGATTGCAACAGGACACCTTGATCCAGACGAGATTCAACAAGAAGTTGCGGGACATCCTGGCCAACGATTTGAATGAAGCCCAGAAGGCCCGCAAAAACGTTGAACACAAGAGACTGCAGTACGACATTGCGCGTTCCTACCTCGCGAACGCGAAGCCTGAAAAGGAGGCTTCCTTGAGAGTTCAAATGGAATCCTTAGAAGACGAATTTGCTCAAGCTACCGACGATGCTGTTGTCGTCATGCAGAAGGTGGCTGGCTCATCAGAGCTACTAAAGGAACTTCGTGAGCTCGTGGCTGCCCAGGCAGATTACCACAAGCAGTCGTCCGAGCTTTTGTCCGAGTTCTTGCCTCAGCTTGAGTCCGCTTAGGCTAGAAGACGCTACTAGAGTTATCTATCGTATCTCTTATGATTATTCATTTACGTTCGTTTGACATCACCGTCCATATTATTATTCCAACATTAGAGGTTCATTTGTCGTTGCCATCCACAGCCTTGACATCCCACTGTGCAGTGATATCCCAGCGACTAGACTTCGCGGACCAACTTACATACTTGATGAATTGTAAAACACTTTCATCTCTCAGAACAAGATTCAGGGAGTTCCAGCTAGGAGGCTTGTTGATCAACACGGCATCCCCCGTGTCATCGCTTTTGTAGACAGCTGCGTCCTCGATGTCTTTGTCCATGTTTTCACTCTCTTCTTGATTGTCCATATACAATTCGTAACCGCCAACTTCCCCGGATTCCCATCCATTGCTTGGGGTTAGGCACAGAGTTCCCTCCAGTACCGCATCAACAAGTCCCTCAACTTCCTTTAGTAGAGCGTTTTTGTTGAGTTGTGTTGCCAACGTAAAGTCTTTTCCGGGGCGGAAACGTCTGATGAGGACCTGCTCACTTATTGGAGACAGGAGAGTGACCAAAGCAAGGTATTTCTTGAAGGCAGTGCTTTGCAAAAACTCCGCAACGGTTATCAATTCTGTTTCCGTGTCGTGCTTCGACTTGTCTAAGGTTTGCTTGAGAAGGACATAATTTGGCCTCTCTTCATTGTTTAAGTTGTCCAGGATGTCTTGCTCGTTGCGGAAGTTCTCATGGGACTTACCATCAATGTATAAGTACCTCCACTTGTGAGGTGGCATCGCAGTTTTCCATGGTCTTTCAACATTCACGCTTTCGTAAGGACAATCCTTTTCAAATTCATCCCTCTTGATTAACCTTTTCAAAAGCTCTGATCTCTCATCGTTGAGAAAATCTTCAATTTGCAAGTGCGACTTTTCGAGAAACTGTGCCTGGAGCCTTAGAATTCCGTCAGGTGTCAGATACTCAGGACTCACGAAACTTGACAAAAACTTCATTTCTTCGTTGGTTAGGAAACTCATGTCAGGCAGTGGCTGCTCAGAGGTTTCTTCCTCATTTTCTTGGTTAGCAGGCTGGTTGTGCAAAAGATTTTCGAAATGTTTTATCTGATGAGGTGGCAAAACGTCCCTCTCTCCCTTTGGAAATTCGTAATCTTGTAACACATTAGATTCCAACTGTGCCAATGTACTCGTGTTTGTCTTGACCCATTCTTCTTCCTCTCCTGGAATGTAACCTTTTTCGCCCTCTTGTGGAATATGGTACCAGCCTTGAATCGATAAACGGTGTCTGTTCACGCGGACCTCCTCGACATCATGGAAAGAGAAACCAGGTTGCACTTGGAAGAAGGCAATTTGGTTGAATTGAGGGACCAGCTTGGCGCTGTGGTCACTGTGTGGCACATTTGCAACGATGCTGGGGAAGAGACGAAGCCCTCCGCCGTAGTGATCCTTCCAACGAGTGTTGGGGTCTGGGAGGTACAAGATGAAGCTTACCCTTCTAGAGCCAATGACATCATCATGAGTAAGAAGGTGACAGCCCTTCGTGTAAGTGTTGATCGACATGTCCATCTTGGAGCCAGACAATTTACCCGCTCCTGTAACGTGCGAGATCACGTCCCGATACACTTCGGAGTACAAAATCTCACGTAGTTTGCACAGGTTGGGAAGACGCGAAAGATCTTCCCAATTTAGGCCCGAGAGATTGGCCAAGTCTCCGCTCTGGTTGACCTTGTAGATGTCCGTCTCTTTCTTTGTGAAGTGAATCTGTGTTTCCACCTCCTTTCTCACAGCACGCAGAAGATCATCGTCGACAAGATCACGGATGGTGCCCCAATTATAAGGCTTAGAGTCGTGGATCTCCTGTCTCAGGTCCTCCTGAAACTTGGGATCCCAGATTTTGGCGTTGAAAAGGGACTTGACTTTCCCCACCTCATTTGTAGGTTGTTTCTTGGGTTGCTGATCCCTCGATGGCGCGGAATTTCTTTTCATGACTGCAGTGCTGTTAGTCCCAATTGCAGGCAAGCACAACTAGGCGATACGCTCAGGATACGGGCTTTTTATATTCTCTCGTTTACCAACTATGAGATGAGCTCTCTTCATCGGCTGATTATAGTGATTTTGAAGGATTTTTGTTTTTTTCTTATTTTGGATATATCATTACGTACGCGTGTGCCAACTCAAGGAACTTTGACTACGCAGATCAAGGCTCTCCAAGGAACGAATCCACCAGGAGACCGCGCCCTCCTTCGGTCTTAATAATTCTTGCTTTGTACTATGTAAGATGAATGAATATGGAGATGAGGGCGGTGGTTCATGAGCCGATGCTGTGTAGCCGAACCGGCCAGTCATTGGTTTTACGGATTTTGTCATCAGCCCTTCGAGTGGTGCTTTGGGTCTAAGGGCTCCACCACCTGTTTGTCGAAAGTGTACATTTGCGAAATGACGGACTGTCTTTTGAGCACACCCAGATCCCTGAGCGCAGTATCCCACGCAGCGCTGATAGTGGTAGGGTCCTCTAGAGCTCTGTTTTTTCTGAAAGTTGTTCTGGCCTTGCGCAAAAAGTACTCGCGATAGTTGTAGTTGTTGAAGCCGTTTGCGTTTTTGATGAACTGTTTGTAAAGCGCCAAAACTTGAGCGCGCGAGGGCCCTGGAGAAGCGGACATAGCGGTGTATTTAGCGTAAGAGAAATGTCTTACGATTACACGGAAAACACACTACTTGAGCAGAGTTAATCCTCCACAACTCCTCGTTGAGCAAACATCATCATATACGGTTATTACAAGAAGTGAGAGAAGGCCTGAGATTTCAGCTGCAGCTTGTAACACTACATGGGCACTTCAAACAGTTCTCCAGGCCGCACTATGTATCACTCAATAAGGCTGCACTCTTTATGGCATTCGTTGAAAGTCTAATCGGCCCAATAATCAAAAAAATAGGTCCTACCCGGATTCGAACCGGGGTTGTCCGGATCAAAACCGAAAGTGATAACCACTACACTATAGGACCGTGATTTGTATTTCGCAGTCAATGGGATACCAATTGTCAATAGGTAGCTGCTGTTTCAGCAGGAGTGTCATAATTTATAATGAGCTCTGGATTAACAAGAAGTCAGCGGTTAGTTGCCTCTGTACAGTTGTAGTTGCCTCTCTTTCTAAAGATATCTTGTTATTTTTTTTCTAGTCAATCTCATACTGAGCTTGGGGTGTAGTAGAACTTATAGTTTTAGGTTTGGAGGCTTACAGGACGTCTCATTATCTCTGGCATAGCTCACCATCTCTGGTGTTGTTCCTTCGTTGTCCCGCAACTTCGTTGTTCCATTATTGTTTTATGGTAAGGATATATGTCCCAGGTTGGTGAATATCTTAACTTATTCGCTGGTCTCAGGTTCTGATATAGTGGCAATGTACAAAATTTTTGAGCGCTCTCTTCTATTTTGCCAGCTTTGGGAATCAGCTTCTATCCCTGACATGCAAGCATGCACTGGGATTTTCAAAGAAACAACACGGCATCTGCTATGCAATCTCATATTAAAGAAAGATGATTAGTGTTTAAGGTTATATAGACTTCCCAGCAACCAACACTCATCCAATTACATGGTTCTATAGTGTAGTGGTTATCACTTTCGGTTCTGATCCGAACAACCCCGGTTCGAATCCGGGTAGGACCTTATTTTTGTCTGGTGGGCTTATATTTTTATACCTGAGACGGCTGTGTATTGCTAATTCTCGGCAATAATTTTGGCTTTCAGCATATCTTCGTTGAATCGCGAAGGTGTATATTTCTATTTTGTAGGCCTTGATGCCTACCTAGGTTTTATGGCTTCTATGCTTTAGGTAGCCGATAAGGAAAATGGACAAAGATTTCGGTGGAAAAAAAAAGGTCCTACCCGGATTCGAACCGGGGTTGTTCGGATCAGAACCGAAAGTGATAACCACTACACTATAGAACCGTGTAATTGCTTGTTCGAGAGTGGTGAAACTGGGGATATAATTTGTGATACCAAGCATGGACTCCGTTGGAGTTGAAATGATATATGGAACAGGCTTTTCGCAGTGAGGTGAACGAAGCAGACGTGACATCTAGAATTAGAGTTTATATACATCATGGAACCAGATTTAGACCAGGTGCAAGCCGGGATCTCACGGTTCGCGTCTTACGTTTTCCGAACGCTCGCCTGGATTCTTCCTCTGGCTTACCGTTTTGCGCAGTCGCATCCCACTATCACAAACATACTGGGCTACATGCTTTCCGCATACATCTTATGGAAAGTTGTCTGTCATTTATGGGCTTTCATCAAGAAGCTGCTCCTTGTGGCGGCGGTGCTTCTTTCAGTGCTTCTGTGGTACAGAGGCTTGCATCAAGTGCTGTCCGTGGACGCGCCCATCCTCCTTGAATATCTCCGCAATGACTCATACCTCCAAGACCGGTGGTCACAAGCAGTGCGGGCGATGAATCCTACTTACCTGGGAGTCTACTCACCCTTCTTACTTGGCCATCACCTTCAAGAGTTACGTAATCGCGGACTACGATTCTTAGCCAACGCCTCTAATTGATGGCAACTTGGCCGCACCACCGAAAGCTAACGTCAATACAGCGTGTATCAAAGCCACGTTGCGGCTTCATCAAGCTATTAGCGTTTTTGTTTTTTAGAAAGGGACATCACTCAATTTTTGATTGTTGTGTCTGTCCTGTCAAGGTCTTTAGGTCGCAGAAAAATATGAAGTAAGAGGCTGGGCTAAAGAAGAATAAACCAAACTCAAAGAAAAAGAGCAACATGGTGAAAGACACCGAGTACTACGATCTGCTCGGCATCCAGCCCGATGCTTCTGCTACGGATATCAAAAAAGCGTACCGGAAGAAAGCTATGCTTACTCATCCGGATAAACATCCCGATGACCCTGAGGCCCAGGCGAAGTTTCAAGCTATTGGCCAGGCATACCAAGTCTTAAGCGATCCTGAGCTCCGCTCACGGTACGACGAGTTTGGAAAAGAGGATGCAGTACCCCAACAAGGGTTCGAGGACGCTGCCGAGTTCTTCTCTACGATATTCGGGGGCGATGCGTTCCAGGACTGGATAGGTGACTTCGCGTTTCTCAAGAACCTTACAAAGGGAGCAGAGATCATGGGCGAAGACGGCGAAGAAGCAGGGACAGCTGCTGAAAACTCTGAGGATCCATCTAAAGATGTTATCCAGCATGACGGCAAGACCGCCAAACCCAAAAACTCGGACAATAAGCTGACAAAAGAGCAGCGTGCCAAGCTGGTTGAAATGGAGAACGAGAGGCGCGCCGAAAAGAAAAAGCAGGTCGAGGACTTAGTACGCAAGCTTGAGGCTAAAATTGAGCAATATGTTGCGGCTGCCCAAAACAAGCATTTAGATGAGTTTGATGCAAAGCTAAATCAGGAGGTCGAGGACCTTAAGCTGGAGAGTTTTGGGCTAGAGCTTTTGCAGCTGATCGCCAAGGTATACAAGACTAAAGCCAATAACTTCCTGGCGTCTCAAAAGACCTACGGCTTCAGCAAGCTCTTCACTGGCGTTCGCGATAAAACCAAAACTGCGAAGTCGGCTTGGGGAATACTGTCATCAGCCATGGACGCTCAATCTGCCATGAAGGAGCTCGAAAAACTTGATGTTGAAACTATGGATGAATACGAGAGAGCAGAGGTCGAAAAGCTGATAACAGGAAAGGTCCTGGGTACAGCATGGGTCATGTCGAAGTTTGAGGCTCAAGGTAAGCTGAAAGATGTCTGCGACAAGATTTTAGGTGACAAGAACGTACCTTCCAAGCAGCGGATTGTCAAGGCCAAGGCACTTCTCTATATTGCAAATAAGTTTGCTTCGGCGAAAAGATCTCCGGATGAAGCTGAAGATGCTCGCGTGTTTGAAGAATTGATCTTTGACGCCCAAGGCAAGAAAAAGAAGGCCGACCCCAAGCGCAAGGATCACACAGTAAAAGCCTAGTCGGAGATTCTGGCGCTTAATCTCTAAGTCCTTTCTCTACTCAACTTTTTGTACTCGCGCCTGCTCTTCCGGTGTTCAGATATAATGCATCAAGATTCTGTAAAAATATATTTAATATAACGATTTTGAGAGGCATCGGTTTATTGTGATAGTACCTTCTGGAAAGACATTGTGCCACACAGTATGATAAGGCCACTGCTTAAGAAGTTCACAGGCTTTACAATTGTGCTAGCAGTTGTCAGCAACATTTACATTTTTACATATCCGTCTCTTTTCCCCGAAAGATGCTCCTGGAGATGCGCTTCTAAACCAGGCACAACCGGAGCCACTGACTCCATGCATGTGGGCGAAAAGGCCTTATACTACAGCGGGAGGTACCTCAACGATCTAAAGAAGCAGTGGCAGGGGTCTCATGAAGAAGCACAGAGCAGTCCTGCAGACATTCATTTGATGGCGTTCGGGGACCCTCAGATTAAAGGCATTTGGAAAAACACACCATACGTGACACGCCTCGACATATTCGGGAATGACTATTATCTCGGCCACATCTTCTCAACTATGAGAAATCGTCTTAATCCTACTCATGTTGCAGTAATGGGGGACTTGTTCTCATCTCAGTGGATAGGAGACTCCGAGTTCTACAACAGAACTATGAGGTACACCAAGCGCATCTTCAAACGCGACACGACTAGCTTGGAGAACATACGCAATGAAAGTCACGATGAGGATGGCCTCTACAAGAACTACTGGGTGCAGTTCGCAGACGAGTTTAAGCGCCGCCTTATAGAGGAGCCAAAGGCACTAGGCTTTGGGTATGAAAACGTCCACACTTGGGACCCTGAACATGAAGACTACCTATTTGTAAATCTCACAGGAAATCACGATATTGGGTACTCTGGCGATGCAACTTTCCAGCACATGTCCCGTTTTCATCAGTTGTTCGGCAAGGACAACTACTGGATTGAGTATGACCGTGACACCGACCACCCATGGAGGCTAGTAGTTCTGGACTCGATGTTGCTCGAGGGCCCACCTCTGCAACAAGAGTTTATCAACGCTACGTGGGAGTTCCTTTTGCAGTTGTTTGAGCAGCGATTCGAGGGTAGCACCGTGCTGCTAACCCATGTGCCTTTTTACAAGAAAGAAGGGCTATGTGCAGACGGAGAGCTTTTCCGCTACTATCCAGATGACTACCCGCGTGAGCCTTACAAGCAGAAATTATTGAGGTCACAGAACCACCTCAGCGAGGACGTCACAAAAAGGGTTCTAAACTTGATCTTTGACAACGGCAAGCCAGGTATTATCCTTACTGGCCACGACCATGAGGGCTGCGAGACTATTTACAATAAGGACAGCAAGACAGGTAATTGGACCGCTGCAAAGACCATGCAGTCCTCGGACTTCCATGTTCGTGAGGTTACGGTTCGCTCGATGATGGGCGAGTTTAATGGAAATACAGGCTTGGTAACGGGTCATTTCAACCATGACACAAAAATGTGGGAATGGTCGTTTTCACTCTGTCCATTTTCAATTCAACACGTTTGGTGGTTTACCAAGGTGGTTACGGTACTAAGCGGGTTTTTGCTGTCGGCATTGCTGATAACGTAAGGAAACCACCTCAAATCAAGCCAAGATTTTTTGTAGCTTTTGGTAGCGTTACATAGCTGATGGTGAAGCCCTTTTTGTATATGGACCCTTGCTGAGTGGAAGTATGTCGCTTTGTTTACGTATCATAGATAGAGTCTAGTTACCGTGAAAAATAGAAGTATTCTTTGCGAAGCGGCATTCACCTTCCAAGAAAGTTGAATCTTGGAACAAATTGCAAGAATAGAAACTCTTCTAGTACTAGCCATATCGCTAGCAGTAAAATAATGGATGCAAGCAGAGAAGGAGGCCTTCTCACTAGGTTTGCTAGGATGCGTAAGAAACCGCAGCAACCTCTAACAGATTTAACAGAACTGTACAGTCAAATAGCCAACGAGTCAATCTACTACCTGAAGTTAGAAGAAAAACACGAATACAAGAAGGCAGTCTTAGGCTGGAAGGCGCTTAATACCCACGTACTCTACGAGCTGACACAGATAGAGCATCATCACCCAAACACAGGCGCATACACAAGAGATGAGATCAGCATACAGAACGGAGTACGGGAACTGTACCATCGAAGCCTTGGCCACCTAGAAAGGGTCTCGAAGCTGTGTCAAGAGAGTGAGAAAGCTCACGAACATGTTAAGCCGCACAGCTCTTCGTTGCCAGGTCGTCCCCGTCCTCCTACTGCTAATTCTAGGTCGATGCTGAAGACCTTGAGAGAGCCCGGTCGACTGAAATATAACAAAAACCATCCATCCTCTGCACCCAATATCGTTTCACCTACTAGCAGAAGTAACAGCAATGTCAATTTTACCACATCAAAACCACTGGGGCACGATAACATATTTCAAGGATTTGAAGAAGATCACAATTTGATAGAATTCTCTGACGACGAATTTGCTTCCAAGCCAGAGGCGGACGCTAAAAGCGACACCAGAAGTGACGCTACATTTGATTTTGATGTGCACGACTACTTCGATGACTACCTGGACGTAGATCAGGAAGAGCTCAAAAGGCTCGAGACGCTCAATAGCCTAGAGGGAGTTCAAAAGAGCGTAGGTACTATGAGCATGGAGTCTAGCGCTTTGGATCCCAAGAACAAAGAGAAAGCTGATGCCGTAAAACCCGCTCAAATACTAGCGACAGCTCCTAAAGAGAAAGCTACGCACAAAACTACCAAGAAGATTGTACCGAAAGTTGCACAAAAGGCGGCGCCAAGGCCAAGTGTCTCTACGCAGGCAACAAGAAACCGAGTACCCACAGCTAAACCAAAGGCTCGGCCGACAGTCAAGGCAGCTCAATCAACACCAGTTTTGCGCAGCAGAGTTGCTTCTCCCCCCTCCAAGTCACCTGCACTCGTAAACAAAAGAGTTGTCAGGAAGAATACACCCGCGGTAGCCAAAACCTCGGATGTTCCACCTGCAAGAAATCCCGGAAAACCGCCACCGTCTAAGCAAAGTGTTCCGGGGGCTGTTAAGAACGCACCAAATGTAACGAAGAAACAGACCGCAAAAACCGCGACACCAACCAACTCCATAAACTCGAATAGTAGTGTCTCGCGCAAGCGGCTAGTGAAGTCGCCAACACCTCCTCCTGTTGCTCCTACAGAGCCTGCCCCCAAAGAGCCCGAGGTTTCGCCTGATGATGAAAAAGCATTGAAGGAAGCGCTGGAAGATGAAATCATCGATCAGATGAGGGGGATTGATAGAACCGCTGCGAAACAAATCTTTTCAGAAATTGTCGTGCATGGAGACGAAGTACATTGGGATGACATCGCTGGTCTTGAAAGCGCCAAAAGCTCGCTGAAGGAGGCTGTCGTGTACCCTTTCTTGAGACCTGATCTGTTCAGAGGGCTGCGCGAACCCGTGAGAGGCATGCTATTGTTTGGTCCACCTGGTACAGGCAAAACGATGCTCGCGAGGGCGGTGGCAACCGAATCTAATTCGACGTTCTTTTCCATCAGTGCGTCTAGTTTGACATCCAAATACCTGGGTGAAAGTGAGAAGCTGGTTCGCGCTCTGTTCGCTATTGCCAAAAAGCTATCGCCCTCCATAGTCTTTGTTGATGAGATTGACTCGATCATGGGGAGCAGAAACAACGACGGTGAAAACGAGTCAAGTCGCAGAATTAAGAATGAGTTTTTGATCCAATGGTCTTCGCTCTCGAACGCGGCGGCCGGAAACAAGGAGGGGTCTGAAGACGAGGAAGACGAGCGGGTTCTGGTTCTGGCGGCCACTAATCTTCCTTGGAGCATAGACGAGGCTGCGAGAAGAAGGTTTGTGCGAAGGCAATACATTCCCCTGCCAGAGCCAGAGACTAGGAAAAAACAGCTGAATAAATTGTTGGCACATCAGACCCACACCCTGACGGAGGATGACTTCGAAGAACTGCTGGCACTGACCGACGGATACTCTGGTAGTGACATCACCTCGCTGGCAAAGGATGCAGCGATGGGCCCGCTCAGAGAGCTGGGAGATAAGCTACTCTTCACCCCACGTGACCAAATCCGGCCCATAAAACTTCAGGACGTCAAGAACAGTCTAGAATACATCAAACCCTCAGTATCTAAAGAAGGCCTTACTGAATACGAGGACTGGGCGAAAAAGTTTGGGTCTTCGGGTGCGTAAAGCCCGAGCGGCCGCTGCCACGTTATCAAGACTGGCGCGAACCTTTTTTTTTTAACAGTTTTTAAACGACTAGTAATCGAACATTTGCATTGAACCACCTAGATAACCAACCCCCACAAATGAAGTTAGCCGGCTACCTCGACCTTTGCTACCTGGCATCTCCTTACTTTGTCTCCTTCCATCCTAGTCACGTGTGTGCCCCTGTTCAGGCATAGTGTCAGTCCAGTATAAAATGATATATAAATTATGGGTCATCTTATCGGCCCATCAAAGGTCTATCAGAATAGAGAGCTTACTGAGCAACTTGGCACTTTAGTGCTGCTTTGATCAAGCGGACTAGTGCGAGTGGCATTACAGCATGAATCTAGTGATTCTAGGAGGGAGATTTTGACTTGGCTCACGTGCCATTTTTTTATCGGTAGATATCGCATTTCTCCACGTCGCTAGCCCGTCCGGGATCACCGGCAAGAGGTGGAAGGAACTGATAAGATGACTAGTTGATCACAAAAGAAGCTGATACATATATAAAGAGGCTGAACTGATGAACTTCAACTGCCCCATGGTAGCCTCAAAACACTATACAATCGTTCTTGAGCAATACGTTTGGCAATCAAATCGCCAACCCCCATTTGCCTAGCGTCGTAATTAGAAGTTGCAATAAGCACCTACTGACATCACAGAACCCTTTTAGTTGAAAGGAACCGATCAAACAAAGAAACCTAACATATCCACAGCCTTGAAAAATGCCAGTGCAAGTTACAAAGCTAGAAGGAAAACCTCTAGGAGCCAAAATCACCCTTCCAGAGGGTTGCACGGACCCTAGCGAGCTCTCTCCAGAGGATTTCGGCACAATTTACAAAGCCCTTCATGAGCATTTGGTCGTGGTGATCCCGGGAATGGAAAATCTCTCTCCCAAGTCGCAGTGGAAGCTGACAACTATGTTTGACCCCACTTGCGATCAAAGTGGCAAGTCTTACGGTCACGGAAAAGAATTCCGTCACGACAAGTCGGTGCTGAGAAGGGACGGTACTTCGATCCCCGACCAGCCCCAAGTGCAAGTTCTAGGCCAGGGCCAATGGCCCGCAGGCCACTACGGCTTAGGCGACATCAGCCTAAGACACCCAACCCACTTCGACTTTCACAGAGAGCCGCTCACGCAGGAACAGGCATTTGAGCAGGACATGACTCGCTTCTATCGCTGGCACATTGACTCCGCTCTTTACGGACTTTCACCCCCTGTGGCGACAACGCTGCTCGGGATCCACGTTCCTCCCCATTCCAAGAAGCAAAAAGTTGTTTACGAAGACAATGGCGATGTCTTGGAGCTCACACAGGGTGCTACTGCCTTTGTTTCCGGTGCAAGAGCATTTGAGCTGCTGAGTCCTGAAGACCAAGAGCGCGCTCTCAAGACTACTGTCGTATACGCCCCTCACCCCTACATTTTCATTTCGCCTGCGCGTGCTACGTCTGACGGACTCACCATGGTTTCAGAGGGCAAAGAGGTACCCTTTAATGAGTTGCCACCTTGGGAGGAATCCAAAGTCAAGAAGTTGCCTTTGGTTTGGACCAACCCAATCACAAAGAAGCACCATCTACAGGTTCACGGATGTTGCATCAACAAGCTAGAGCTCCCAGACGGAACTGTCCTAGAGCTGGAAGATGCTCGCAAGGAAGTGTACAGGATGATGAGGCCAGCGATTGCGCCCGAAAACGTATACGCCCATGACTGGAATAAAGGCGATCTGGCTATCTTCTTTAACAGAGGCGTATGGCATTCAGTGACTGGTCAATTTTCCGAGGGCGAAAGGCGGCTGATGCATCAATGTAACATCGCTTCCGGAAAAGACCCTCAAACCGTTACCGCTTGAAACGGGCCCGCAACGGTTCCCCCGCTTGTTTTATGGTCTCAATATTCACATTAAAAGATCTCTAGTTTTGATTTTTAAATATAGGCTAACAACTCTCATGCAGTGAGGTATCACAACAAAGGAGCAAGCGTATTCCTTCCATTGATTCATAAATACTGTATAATACATTCATGCTTCCATTACCGCTTAACCAAGATGTGAATGGGAAACTCAGTCACTGAACCACGGTACTTTTGGACCAAGCTCCCGACTCATTTGGGTCGTCATCAAGGCCGGTTTCTGCTTCTTTTGAAGGAGGATCCCTCAAAATGCTGTAGTCCAATTTGAAGTTTAGCTTATCTGCGACCGTCCAATCATCAAGATTGAAAATTTTGAAGTCGGCGACCTCACAGAGTTCATTCGAGAACTTAGGCAAGCTATGTCTGGAGAACCAATTCTCTCCGGTTTTGGAAACTTTCCAATTCCTTTCACCGAGAAGAGTATATGCAATTTCCTGTTCGAGGGGAGTTATCGAATAGTAAAAGCAGTAGAATAAAAAGAAGGTCTCCAGGCCGCGAAATTTCTCCAGAAGGTGCGCACGCTCCATGGACCTATCTCCGCTGAATTCTTCTATTTCATCACGAAGGCTGCACCGCGTAACGTCCCATACGCTAGTAGAGCGAAACGCATCTAGAGGAGATGGAGGGTTCACAGATTCAGGGATACTGTCCAGCCTTGAGATACGGCAAGCATCGTTTATAGTCCGCAGCTTGCCGCAGCTGCCATTCGACTTATTGAGACCATTCTTTGATATCAGTGAACTCATGATGAAATCCTGAATTCCTCCAGGCAGCACTAAAAGCTCTAAATCGTCTGATAGCGTTTCCCGGAGATGCTCCCTTATTTGCGATTTTGACGCACTTTCTTCGGTATCTACTATTTCGTCGTCTAGTGATTCATCAAAGTCGTCAATACTATATTCGGAGTCGTAAGACTCTTCAATCACCTCTTCTATTGCTGGTTCTCCAGCCTTACCATCCTGAGGAGTTGTTGCGTTCTGGCTTGGCAGCGTATTATTATATGCCTGAATGCCAACACTTGATGGCACTGTTGCAGTTAGCATACTGGAATTTGAAAGGACTCTTTTCTGTCCAACTGGCGTCAACGCTTGCTTTGCGACCATTGGCGTACTTGCAGCACTCGTTGTCGCACTGTTGTTCACAGAAGATGAACTTGATTGTGAAATTGTCGCTTGGTGATTTAGATGATCAGCCTTCTTTTCCTTTTCAGCGGCTTGAGAAGCCGCTGCAGCCCACCGCAAATCACCTACGGGTCTTGCAGGCACTGTAGCAGGCTTCAAAGTGCTGGTGGTGGTTATACCATTGAGAGTTTGATGAATATGCGTATGGCCTTGCAGTTCAGGAGTGGCTTCTCTGGATATCGTTTGCTGTTTAATTTGAGGGCCCGGTAGCTTACCCGCTAAATTGACAGAACCTGCAGATGATAATGGTTGAATTGTTACCTTTGAGTTCGCGGTATTTGGTATACTCGTACCTGCTGACGAGACGTCCGGTGACGGCGATCGCGAAGCACTGACGGAAGGGGATTCGCTCGTACTATCATTATGTCTCGCCTCGCTTTTCTGAGGAATTACTATGCCTGAGGATTCGGGAAGTGGATCCGAGGTACTTCCTGTTTTGGCCGAGGACTTTGCAGCCTTTTTCGCTTCCCTTTCTAGTTTCCTTTGTTCCTTTTTGGAAAGTTTCGCTCCCTCTTTGGCCATGTCCTCCTCCAATTCTTCACTGCGCTGCGCGGCGAAGGCCGCGGCGACTTCATGAGCAATGGCCTCGTTTGATGTCAGGTCCAGTCCATCGTATATCGTTTCGTCTTCTACGAAATCTGGTTCCTGGTTGGACTCAATATAATAGTTGATATCGTCTTTTACGCGCTTCACGTCCTCTGGATCAAGTTCTTGATTTGCAACAAGTCGCAGTGCAAGCTCCATCTGCTGCAGATGCCACCTGTATCTCCCCTGGAGGCCTTTCAGCTGGTTTTTTTTCTCTTCATTGGCAGTCGTGGCGGTCTTTTTCTTTTTATTAAGCAATATCAGCTTGTCGACCTCAACCTGTACCGAATCATACTGGCGCTCCAGTTCCTCTATCGACTGCGACAGATAGTCCGTAATTTCTTGCCGTTCCCTTTCCTTAGGGTCGAGATTGTCAGACCTTTTAAGGCTGTTATTAGAGTAAGCCTTCTCCTTAGATGCCTTTTCAACTGCTTTATACTTTTCCATTGCTACCTCGACTGATCGCCTATGTTCCAGCAGCGAGTCCTTGTCCTTTATGTCCGGTGAGCTCTGCCATGACTTAATTTGTTCTCGAAGTCGCTGCAGTTTTTTCACCTCTCTTTTGAGATCGCATTCCAACTTGTCTTTCTGCGATGGGTTATTAGTGCAGTTCTCATGCCTCTCATAGTAGGTGTCAAATATTTCTAGCCCTTCGCTGATCTTTTTGAACACCCGATCCACCTCTTGCTGTAATTTCCTATGCGCCATCTTGTATGGTAGAAAGGTCCCACACAACCTCTAATTGAACAAACCCAATGCCAATTAAGCGCTTTCAAGCTACCTTCTTGACGGTTCCGACTACAGCTTCTAACTGTTAATGGGCTCTAAAAAAATTTTTAATACCGCCTCTTGATTCCTAGCTTGATGCTATTAATCTTACTGACAGGTTTATCACGTGAAAAGCATTTAAGAAGCCTATTAAGTTCCTTGGGTCAATGAAACGACCTGTTATCAGGCATCAAGTTAACCATGAGTGACCTCTTGGGTTGTGAGAACGTTTCTAATTCCTAAAAGCCTACATTGCCACTGCCAGAAATCCACATAGAAGATAAAAAACTACACAACCTAAAAGGCAAATGCATCCTTTTTCATAGCGTGCTCGAATAGTTTCAGCGGAGGTTTGGCTTTGCGGTACACTGCTTCTTCTGATCAGAGGTTTTGTTTCAAGGTTTGCTGAGAGTACTATAATTTCGTAAATTTCACGGGTAAGCACTGCCGAGAAAGAAGTGAAGTTAAAAAGCTGCTCGCTACTAATTTCTGTGGTCCAGTAGCTCGTGCTCATATTTATCGTTGGAACTTGATCTTGTAGAGTAGCATTAACATTGCTAAAGTATTCCTCAAGTTGCATATTCGCCTGTGCAACCGTGCCACGACTGGCATCCCACAGCCTTTCGTGGACAACAGTGTTGATTTCAGCATTTACAGCGTTTTCGAACACTGCGCACGAGGAAGAGATGCTTTCAAGGGTAGTGGCAGACATGCTGGTTCTAAGGAACTCGCTCCTTCGATACAGGTTGCTTGGATACATGTTGGTGGGGGGCGCTGTATGACTAACGTCAAGGAAGGATTTGAGGATTTGGCCCTCGATAACTGCCGCAAAAAACAAGCAAAAGACATGCAGTCCGTTGGCAGTCAACCACCAATTGTATATTTTGACAAATTTCACCCCTGCCGCTGGACTCCAGGTTTTACTCAGCGGTTTCCGCAATAACGCTAGTGCCATTTCCGTAAAAGTGCAAGTTACAGGACACTTCACAAAATTATTGTAACAGATCAGGAGATGTTGGAAGCTTCCATGTGCCCGGATTCGGGCGACTGTGATAAGCGCTTCGTCCGTGTACAGCTCGTCAATGCATTGCAACTGGCGCTGAAGGGTGTCTTGGGTGCTCCGAACTTCAATTCTGTAGGTGATGTACTCCAAGGAAGCGAACGCAAACGTCGCTGCAATGTAAGTGGCACCGAGAACAGAGCTAATCCTAATGGCCTTTTGTTTATATTTGCTACTGGCTTCTTTGACGGAATCTCTTCTCGACAATATAGTGGTGCGGAGTTTACTTTCAGAGCCCGAAATACCCAAAAGTTTGGTAGTTAGCATGGACGTGAAATTTGCATTGGTTTTGTTAGACGTGATGGAATCAAGAATCTCAATAGCCGAAGGGGCGCTAGCTGTAGCGGTAGGAGGTGTCGGCAGTGTTAATTTCCGTATTTTATCAAGGTTCGTTGATACATTACCAAATACACTTTGGAGGAAAGATGTGTTCAAGGTTAGACCCCGAACGATGCTCGATTGAGGATCTGCGGCGACGAGAAAGCCGCTGCTCGAAATATATTCTACTGAGGCGTTGATTGTTTGAGCTTGAGAAAGCAAGTTCGAGAAAATTGTGTCGTTGTATGCTACCAAGGTTTCGTACTCACGTTCCCGAGAGTCTAACTGGGTCCCAAGCGAGGTGTTCCAAAGCCGCAGCTTTAGCCTATAGTTGTCGTTGAAGCCCTCAATATATGTAGCCACTTGCTGCGCTGAGTCGTTGGCTTTCAAAGATAGAAACGAATCAACAGCGGAAGCAACAGCGGCTGCCGCTTCTTGAGTTTTGACCGAGCTGGTGTGGGTGACTGTTCTTATAGCAATGGAGGTTGTCGTTGCGGTTGTAGTGGCGGTTGTCACGAGAGTGGCGCTGGCGATCGCTAACGATGACGCCGACGATGAGTTTGCCGTCTCATCTTGGAACAGGAAGTAGAGCATCCAAGTAGAAAACAAGAATACTGCGTGGGGAGCAAAAACCTGTGGCTTGAAAATACAGCTCAAGAGCCGCTGCCTTAGGCTCGGGAAAAGTTCGAGCGGTCCATGCATCAATTCTAAAGCAAGTCGTCAATGCCAGTTGCGAGTGTTGCAATTAAACCTTTAAGCATGCCGTGGGAGCAAACCTGACAGCCCCCCAAGCACCCTGAAGTAGCTATATATTACGGCTGATCGGTGTTTCAACCTGAAACGCTGTTCAGCAGTGCCGGAACCTGAACCTGTAGAAATTTGAGCCTGCTTTCCTTGAACTGAAACGCACAGAGAACCTGCTCCATAAGCTCAGAGTCTGGGCGCATTGCTTGCCGCCTCTCCTCTTCGGGCAGCTTCGCTATATAATGCAGTGCAAGATCCGCCTTCTGACGGTCTAAGCTGGGTTTGTGGAGCTCCTCGAGCAACTTCTCGCGTTGCTCTTCGCACCTGGACCGTACCGCTACGACAGGGCCCGCAAGCGATCCTGCGGTCTCGTCAATACTACCTGACACGGGCCCGTCCAACCGCACGTCACTAGCGCCCCTCGTGCTGCTATCGCAGATCTCCGGCTCCGCAGGCGTCATCTCACGGCCCTTGACGGGGAGCCGCACCCAGAATCGCTTGCGCACGAAGCCTCCGTGAGCCTTCCACCGCCGGCCCCGGAATCGCCAGCTGTAGCACCAACCTTGGTCGTCTGTGTCGTATCGGTTGCCGTGGTCCATGGACACATACCACTTGAAGCCCTTCAGCGGCGAGCGGAGGTCGAAGGGGTACATCCCGCCGCCTGCCTTAATCTCGCCTTCCTCTACCGTGTGTCCGTCCTCGCCCACGAGCTGGAACTGCGGTGGGTCTACGCCGCGTATCAACAGGTTGGGAGAAAACACCGGGTACCCGAGCACCATCGCGCCGCGCTGATGCTCTACGATAATATCCCGCGTTCCAAATAGCATATTGCTGGTCCCAGAATTCTTCTCAAGTCCGATAAACACTTGTTATTGGCCCCTCAGCCGGTTTTAAGGGCCCGCGATGAGCTTCTATTTCTACACAATACGCTATAAGCCTACGTGTTTGCAAAGCAAACCTAGCACGTGATAATAGTCTCGAGCTTTGCTGGCCTTCAACTCATAAAGGATGCCGCAAGGTGTGCTGGGTTTACTCAAGTACCTCGCCTGCAGGGTTCTCGAAGGTTTTCCGCAATTCGAAGCCTTTTAGCCAACGCTCGGAAGGATTTTCGGCGTTTTATCGTGCATTTCGCCAAAGTCCGTTTAGTGTGGTCGTTGCTAGAGCACACCATATAATCTGAAAAATTTGGATGAGCTGATGAGGGCGTTTAGAGCACATATCAGCAGCGAGTCGAGTAGTGGTCACAGGTTCACTGGAACATACGGGTGTAACCGCAAAGGCTCAGCAATAGGAACCAGTTATCTTTGACTGTTAATGGAGAGAGTTCATATTAAAACGGAGGAAAGCCGTACAGGACTGCCTGCAGCGCACGCACAGGGCGTGCTGGTGGCTGGAGCGATGAACCATGGGCAGACGGGTGCGAACTTCGGAGCGTCTGCAGGCCCCGGGATGGGTTTCGTCGGGCCTGGGTCGCCTGGAACGCCTGTGACGCATGGGGCGGCGGGGGCGCCTGGAGCGGTGGAATCCGGTAACTGGCGGGAAACGGGAGGGGTTTTCCCGCACCTGAGCAAGTACCAGCTCAACAACAGCGGGGGAATGGCGGACTCATCGCTACAAGAGTGCCTTTCGCCGTTTTTCCAGCCGTTTGGCGTGGACGTGTCGCACTTTCCGCTTACGAACCCTCCGATTTTCCAGAGCTCGCTAACAAACTTCTCGGACCACCCGCGGCGGCGCCGCATCTCGATCTCGAACGGGCAGATAAGTCAGCTGGGGGACGCTACGCACAGTTTCGATGACTTGTACTTCACGCAGCCTCCTCCTATGCCCATACGCCATGAGAGGCAGGACGCTCCGCCACTCATGGGCGAACACAAACCTACCCCTTCACCGAGCTCTAGGAGCCCGGTGGCGCCCGTACAGGCGCAGGGTGCGCCTCCGGCGCAGCATTTCCTATCGGCGCAGCAAGCTGCAGACGTGGTTCCTGGCCAGCGACACACCCAGCTACAGGTGCCAGCACAACACGTACAGCACGCACAACACGCTCAACATGCTCAACATGCTCAACATGCTCAGCATGCCCAGCCTGCCCAGCCTGCCCAGCCTGCCCAGCAACCACAACATCCACAGCATGTGCAGCACGCGCAGCACCTACAGCAGCCTATAGACGGGGCTCACCAACATGGTCCAGTTCCAGAGGAGCTCTACTCGAAAGATAGCGCTTTCTCCTCCTCTTTCAGCACGCCCACGGACGCTTCTCTACTAGCGTCTGAAAACACACGTCCGCCTCTACAGGCTTTGCCAAAGGAATACCACATTCGCCCCAGAGCAATGTACGAAGACGGCCCTGGGACCCCAGAGTGGAAGCGCGCTCGCCTTCTTGAGAGAAACCGGATCGCGGCCTCCAAATGCCGCCAGAGAAAGAAGATAGCTCAGCAGCAGCTTCAAAAAGACGTTTCACAGCTGTCACAGGAAAATCGATTCATGCGTAAGAGACTAGACTACTACGAAAAACTTGTCAACAAATTCAAGAAATTCACTGAGATACACATGGCGTCATGCGGCGGGTCGGAGCAGCTTAGTGTGATCGAAGACCTACTCAAGATAGACCATAACATCGATGATAAACAAGGCAGCTCTTCTCATTCGTCCGAGGAGGAGGCAAGGCTGTAAGGATTTCGAGTTCTCAAAGAACGCTTTGTGTGAAATGGGGGCGTAACCCCTCGCCCACAGTCTCTCCTTAGTGTCATATTCATTGTACAATAGAAACTGTTTTCAAGCATCTACGCTTAGTTCTGGATTCATGCGCTCTCTTAAAGAGTCCTAATGTTTTAGCGTACTCAATTCTTGGTAGGGTGCAGAAGTGCAACTAATTAGAGGGCTGGTTTCCCATGGGTCAATTCCGCTGTCAGCGGCATTCGAAGCTGGAATTCTATTTTAGGGTTTTCAATGGTTAATTTGGAGCACTAATATATATGCGGTTGTAAAAGTGTAGATGTGATATGAAATGATAGTGAATGGTGTAAGGTTATTTGTTTGTGTTTTCTCGTTTGCACTGTTGGTGAAGTTGTTGAGTCAAACTTATGTTCTTAACAATCTTGTAGGGTCACCATCATAAATCTTCAGCTTTTCAAGAAGATTATCACACAACAATGGTCTATTCCGATGCTTCTCATGAGACGGATAACGGCTCAAGAGATTTTGACCTTGCCCTGGTATGTTGAGTACTCACGTCACCTTAGACTGCAACTACTTAGCGCCTGCACCGACTAACCTCTCAAAAGGCTCTTTCCCTCATTAAGCAAAGAAACCCCAGTCTCTGGCATAAGCTGATGGATCAAGGATCTTTCCAGAAGCCTGCAAGTATGCCCGAGCTGACCTTGACTAAGCGGCATGTTTTAAAAAGCTCAGCGGCTAACAAACCTGACACCGGAATTGCAAGCATTGAAGACAGCTTTCTCTACAAGTTCACCACCAACAACATATCCAGCCACATTGAGCGGGCAATGATGTTTTTAGGATGCAATAGACACACATGGAAGTCGTTGTCTACACAGATGTCTACTCTGGAGTCGTTGGGATACGGGCTAGAAGAGGACGAGGTCGCAAAGTGGGTTTTACCCAACTACAGGATATTAAAATGGCTCTATGCAAAGGATCCTCCACAGTTGCAGAAAAGGGGTCGCGCGCTCCGAATGGTCAATTCGTTTCAACTTCTGCTGATATCACACTACTCATTTTCCAGCAAAACAAACAGAGTTCTTCATGCTCTGTGTCAAAACCTAATTTACAAATTCATTAAAGATGAGTTAATTGGCTTCGGTTCATCTAAGGTGCGGATACTAAAGCTAATTAGAGAATATACCGGCTCGAACGCCATTCAAGTCGCGGATGTTTCCTTGGTTTCGTTGACTGAAGGTCATCTAAAACTAGTGAAACTTATTTTGAGTGTCCGCGTCTTGTTGCGAGACCGGGAGCTTCTGTCTAAATCTCTTCAGTTTTTGTTGAAGCTCTTAGAGAGCCTAATTGTTTGTCTTATCAAATTGAGTAGAAGCCACTGCTGTCCTATCGGTAAGCCAAGAGCTTATGAGATTATTTATAGTGCTCGGTCCAAAAATATGGGCTATCAGCACGTCACCAAACTTCTTGAAGCGTGTCATTCACTACCTCTTAAGGAGGCGAGAATCCGACTCAAACTCTCATTTAATTTTCTATTGAAACTGATTGCTAGCGTCGAATGGTTGAGCGCCTTTGACAATTTCAGCCCAGAACGCAACGAAGTTGTGCGGACTTTCAGAGAGTACCGGACTCATATAGTCGGTTCGCTTCTGGTCCTAAACGACCCTACCCTGATCTCGAAATTTCTCAAAACCAGATGGCCCGCATAGTAGGTTTACAAATATTATAGTCCCTAGAAAAATATCTATTTAATATACAGAGGATACGTTATTTCGCGTCTTGTTCACCACTGTGTTCGCCACTTCTGATTGGTGTGAACCACGCGTGTTGCATAGCTTCTCTGGCTGTAAGTCTCTCTTGGTGATCGTAACGTAACAAATTATCAATCAAGTCTATAATGTCGCCATTTCCTGATAGGTGCTTATTTGAGTCATTAACAAACCTATGCCAAGGCCTCCTAATGTACTGGTCTATGTCATGGAACTCTTGAGGCAAAGTGATTTGATATTTGTTAAGGTAATTTTCAAAGTCATCACTTCCCAGGATGCGAACAATTTTGACTAACTGGTCTGTGTTGCTAGTTCCATGGAAGAAAGGTTCCTTCTTAAATATCATTGACGCTAGCATAGTACCAAAGGACCATAAGTCCAAGGAATAGTCATACATTCTGTAATCGACTAAAAGCTCTGGTCCCTTGAAAAACCTGGACGCAACGCGAACATTGTACTCCATGTTAGGGTGATAGAACTCTGCGAGGCCCCAGTCTATAAGTCTCAGTTTCTTTCGCTTATGATCGATCATGACGTTGTGAGGCTTAACGTCCCTATGCATGATACCCATTGAGTGACAGTAATCAAGAGCCTTAAGTAACTCAAACATGTAGAAGCGGACATCGAGATCAGTAAAAGTTGGATAGAGAGTACGGAAATCAACGTTGTCAACGTGCTCGAATATAAGTGCGGGGGTCCTAGATATTTGGTCCTTGACCACATCTAATAGCTGAATGATATTTTTATGGCCGTCGTGGGCAAGCTCGTAGACCTCTGATCTCGTAAACTGCAAAACCTCTTCCTTCTTGTTTTCATAATAAGCATCTTTATCGAAGGGCTGTGCAGTAGGGGGGTTGGTCTCGTTAGATAGGTTTGTAAGAATGCTAATTTCACGCTTGATCTTCTTCTTTTTCACGGGCTTCAGCATCTTGATTACAATTTTTGACTTAGTTGACAACTGCACACCCTGGAATACCTCCGAATACTTTCCCCGTCCAACTTTCGTCTCAATCTCGTAAGTTCCGTTGTTGGGGACCCAATCTATCACCGTGTTTTCATAGTCCCAGTAAGCTTGACCACGTTTGACATTAGCTGTCGTGTAGACCCTCGCTTCACTCCAAGTCCGACACTTCATGATACTTCGGACAATTAATTAAAACGTTGAGAAGGCACACAAGTGGTAGAGAGGCCCGTAAAGTGTCCTCAAATAGAGTTTATCTTTTTGATGTGTACGTGCTTTCCAAAGTTGAAAAAATTGGTGTTCTCATATTGATAGTCGTCACGTGAACTGAGGTTGCCTCAGCACTGTACTTGGATTTTACATAAAGAGGGCCGCACGGGCCGGTGTAGCTATCTTACATGCCTTGTAAACCCTTGACGACCTCTTCATGAGCGGACCTATTCTGTGTAGTGGTCTCTTGACTGGAGTCTCTGAGCTCGCGATAAATGTCCTTTGTCTTTTCAAAGTAAACAACCTCGAGCTGGTTCCGCATCTGGGATTCGACCTCCTCAATGACGGAGCCTAAATTTGAGACGTGCCAGATGCCCGCTTGCTCGAGCGACGGATGGCCAGGGGGTACAAACGACCGCTCTGTCTGCCTAGTAAGATTACCAGCGAGGGTCA
Organism: Lachancea quebecensis; assembly: GCA_030557885.1. Classification (NCBI taxonomy): domain Eukaryota; kingdom Fungi; phylum Ascomycota; class Saccharomycetes; order Saccharomycetales; family Saccharomycetaceae; genus Lachancea; species Lachancea quebecensis. The sequence continues at coordinate 91,818 of JANIJM010000012.1, read as the reverse complement.
TCTTCTTTTCTGAGTTTAGGTGTAGGATGATAGTCGTGGTAATTCTGTAGCTGACTTGACCTTGAGTGCCACCTTCCTGTAGCACCTCGAAAACATGGATGGCATCCCATGAGCTGCGGCTGTTTTCGCCCTTTTTAAGCAAAACCACGCCCGCAAAGTCATTAGGGGCTTCATCAGCGCTAGTGCCGTCGCTCAGGTCCCATAGGTACACTGAAGAGACACCGCCTTCGTAGTACAGGTCTCTATAGATGTCAAATGAGTCGTTTGCGAGCACTTCCATGGTCCTGATAGCGTCCGACGGAAAGGGTGATTCCTCGAGGTCCTCTGCTGAGAGTGCGGGAACATATTTGTTCGACCATGGGGATCTGTGGGAGTCTATGTCACGGTTGTAGTCGCAACATAGAAACTCTTTTTGAGATGCACTTGGGTCTTTTTTTACTTTCAACGGGGTGTCCACGGATGCAAGTAAATCTTCCGCCAGGTCCGGGTCCAGTTTTATCAATTGGTTGAGGTTTTGCTCCACCTTTGTAGGGTCAAGCCGTCTGAGCAAATCTAGGGCAGCCTCGTAAGATGACATGGTTTATTAAATGTGCTGTTTCTATGTCGTTTCACTTGTTATATGTGGGTTCAAGAGTTAATTTTCTATAAGGGATCAATTCAATCCTCGCAACATCAAATTGCGAAAGTCAGACAGCTTGTCTAACCAAAGGTATGCCAAACAGGCAACCAGTTCATCTGCATTGATTCGTTCGAAAATCTAACTTGGTGGCCTAATTCTTTTATATCAGCAAGTGTGTATCTTGTTTAAACGGTACACATAAAGAACTTCTTGGTTTTGAGCAACGCGCTGAGAACAACATATTATTTAATCGAGCTTGATGCGGTATATAAGCACTCGATTGCTTAGTATACGAAGAACTTTTTTGGTGTTTGTATAGCTGCGTCCTAAGGTGATTCCAAGAAAGATGTCTATGCCACTGCGGCCAGCTTCATATTGATAAAAACAATATAGCGAGCTTTCTTGCTCCTGAAAAGATGTTAAGGGAGGGGGCTGCTATTTGTAACTAAAATTGGGGAGGGTCGGTACGTTTTTTTGCATCTTTTTGTGGGACCGACACCGCGAGTTTTTTGGCAGCAGTTTGCAGAGATTAGCGGCTACCTTTAGAATTAAGATTATTTCACATTCACTGCATCCCTGAAATTTTTAGAGCAAGGTAGCAGCTCCATCAAGCTTTCTGGTGCTTTCAGCAAGGCGCAGCGACATTATTGTCTTATTTTGTCAGTTGAATATTTGAAAATATAACCTGCATGACGCAGGACGTATTAACGAGGAAAGCTTGAAAACAATACTATCGGTGATTTGTGAACTCCAACGAGGGGTGGAATGGTGCTGACGTATTGATTGCCTTAATATTGAGCAAATGGTGTTTGATATCCATATTTCGGCTACCTTTCAGGCAGCTTTTCTGCAACACTGCTTTTTTGGTATTTCCGCTTTTGGAATTTTGGGTCTAGCGAGTTGGAGTTAGTAACGCGTAGCTATTGCTTTCTGCTACCAGGCTTTTGCTTGTTTGTAACACTTGAATTGGGTTTTACTGGCAAAATGACCATCCACCAGCTTCGTGGAAGTAAACGAAGGCGCTGGCATATTTAGATCAACTTTTTGACAGCCGATGATATTCTATGCTGAAGTGGCGTAGAGCTACGGGTAGAGCTCAAAAGTTTTACGTCAAAAGAAAAATAGCAACTTCGATCCTGTGAACACCAAGAACTTGCATTTCAACGCAGCTGAACAAACCCCTGTGGATTATATTGTGTTTAATGCTTGACATTGAGTATTTAATCTTCCGGGGGTTGGCTGCTGCCTCCCACTCGTTTGACTTTTCATGCTCCTTAAGACAGACGTTCAGCAGCTCGCGTCTTCCTTGCTTAGCAGCAGCTGTTTAGAATTTTGCAGCAGAGTAAAGAAATAAGGTAGTGCTCAAAAAAAACAATCTTGAGTTGTGAGAACATCTACTACCAATCGTAGAGCTGTTAAAGTGGTTACAACTTGGGCTGGCCTATTGCGCCAACTCCAACCACCTTGGAATTGGCTACTGCATTCTTTACACAATCAATGCCCCGCAAGAAGGCCTTTAGAAAAACCGCTCACTTCCGGAAGGCCCAGTTGAGCACAAGAAGAAGTGATTGTTGTATCATGATAGTTTCTTAGTCAAAATGTGGACAGTACATTCGAAGTGCTCATAAATTGACTCTGGCCATCTAGTGGAGAAGTACACATCGCGAGGCATTCATTCAGGTCTCGAAATCTTTTGTGGACTTTAAAATTAGCCAGAATCCCTGTTTAAGGGTTTCAAGAGGGCTTCTTAGATTGTTTACCTTGCCATTGTCTTGGACGAAAATATAGTATATCCATTGGAACTTGAAGTATGGAGGCTTACGTTATTTCTTTATATTATACAAACAAAAAAAGGTGTCATTAAAAAGACCTTTCAAAAGCTACCATGGCAAGAGATAATAGAACCGCGTCAGTCACAGACAATGATGCCCTTGTAAGGCGGAGGAGGCGGAAAATAATAAAATCGTGCACCTTTTGCCGACAGCGAAAACTCAAGTGCGACCATAAAAGGCCCAAATGCGGGTCCTGTCTCGCCCGTAAGATTCCTGAGTGCATATACATGGACACTCTCAACCTACAACTAAGTTCGGATGAACTATACAGTAACAAGCCTAACGTTGCTCTCCTCAGAAGAATACAAGAACTGGAACTAGAGCTTGACAAAACCTATCTGGATGGCGCAAATGAGGACTCAGATAAGGGCCGCGATTCTGAAGCAGGTAGTCGAACCAGTATATCAAGCGTGAACGATACGCTATTACTAGGCGAGCCTTGTAGAAACAGGGCGTTGGAATTCAATGTGTTACATGTTAGAAAAGGCCAATTTGTTTACTATGGGCCTACATCAATTCGTGCCACAATTAGTGCATCGGGTGAGCGCTTTGTTGCCGAGTACAGCAAATTTTGGGATAAGGTAAAGTCTGATTTAGCCTCTTGGAGAACAGCTTATGGGCGATTTCCAGCAATGGAACATAATATTATAACAGCCCCACAAACTGGCAGTGTTTTAGAGTCTATTATTATCGACCTGCCATATTATGAAGTTATCGGAATGAGAATCAATGAATTTTTCGATGACCCCCTTCATGATTATTTTAGGTTCCTTGACAAGCAAAAAGTATTAGGTGACTTTGCTCGTTGCTTCGTTCCAGGGTATGCCACTACGCCTGAAAGCAACGACATTCCAAAGCAGCAGGTTATAATGATTGCTGCCCCAGAGAATAAAAATTTTTACACAATTGGAGTAGTATTGATGATATTATGCCTAAACCACTATAAAGCCGGCATACCTTTATCAATTGAGCGCTTTATTGTTACTCTAGAAGGATTCACCACGGCAAACTCGATATTTGTAGAGAGAGCACAGTTCCTGCTCCTGGTCTACATTTTCAGGGTTTATAACGGGATGGGAGGTAATGGAAGCTCAAACTTAGTTTCATTGGTTTCACTTCTTACATCTGCAGCTTTGAGGTTGGGTCTTCACAAGGATATTGATATAATATATGCTGGTCAGGAGCATCTTGTAGGGTCTTTGTGTGCATTAAAGAATCTTTGGTATTGGACCCTGTTCGCGGACCTATGCGTTGCTTTCGACATGGGAATCCTAATGAACGTTACTTCCGCTCACTTCGATGATTCCAATCTTCCTACAAGCGAGAGAGGTCGGATCCCTTTACTAAGAAACTTTCTCTTCTTAGGCCGTAAATGCATGCAGTCACTGCTAAATCCAAAAGCTGCTCCTGATCTGCACTTGAAAGCCAGTGAATTGATTTCCTTTGTTGAGTCCCAATTTCGGCCAATACGATTTTACACCAACAGCCATTTAATTTCGCAAGTTGACTTATTTGAAGTTATAGTATTATCCCCTGCCCTCGCTATGATAACTAATTTCTTTGACTTGATGAGAATCATTGACTCACATAGGGATACTTTTAAGGAGATGACTGTCTACTTGAAAAACAAATTCGTCAAATGCATGCTTGTCGCTACCTCATTAACGGTAAACACCATTATACAGTGTTACAAGCTCGACAAGGAACGCTTATCAACGGCTGAATTTTTACAGCTTAAACATCTCACTCCTTGGCTAAACCTTTGTGTGTTGTTACTGAACTCATTCCCCATACGCGTACTTACTGAAATGTACGCACTCATGCTTTACAAAATATCTTTATTTGAAAAAGGCCAGAGGATCACGGTAGACAAAGGCCAGTTCAGCGATTTTCCATCTCTAGACGACCTCTCGGTACCGCGCAATACCTATTTGCATTTCAAAGATTCCTTCGAGACGTTCTGCGCAACCTTCGATGAATTGTGGACACCCGAAAATACCGGAATGATCCAAATGCTTCTTAACTCCCATTATTTTGTTATCATGATGGCATTGGAGCGCGTCAACCGCAAGGTGTTTCAGCTCGCCCTCCAGAGCCGAACCGAGGTCGAGAAAGTCCATGATTGGCCAAAGCTCGTTCAAAACAATGTTTCGGACGATGTCATCAAAATGCTAGCAGACGAAGTTTGGAACAACTACAGCACGGGCCTAAGCGGATTAACGGAGATGCCAGCCAGCGACTTTTTAGCCAACCTCGAAATGCCAGATAGGTGAATATAACGTCGTGTATGCTGGCATATCGGCACGGAGTCGCAGCTAACCCGGCGGTGAAAGCAAAATCACTATAAGTTTTATTCGGGGTAGAATTATTATCAAAGAACGAGCCTTGAGGTTTCATCAGATAACTCTGTATAGACCGTGAAAAAAAAAAACAGAAGTTGAGAACTTATGGCTGTCGTCACTTCTGTATAAAACTATTGAGTAGTCCGCAGGGCGTCGACTTATTATATAAGCGCGACTAGGATTTTGTTGTCCTTCAGACCATTTCAATTACTAACAAATACAAGGGGCGCCGGCGCAGAAATATCCGACAGGTGCTTTTTGCAGTATAACGAACGCGAACAGGGAACATTTTGTAACTGTGAATCCCTTCGTTAATGGTTATTTTTGGTTAGCCATGAGAGAATCATCATGGCACCCCACAATCTCCAAGTTATGGCACTTGATAATGTCGCAATTCTCCGAGCGACACTCCATTAACGGTTCTGGGATTTGCTTGTTGAACTCAGAAAACAGCTAATGACGCTTGCAAACTCCTCCTATCTTCCCTCGTTACCTCGCTTTAACGCAGTGCCATGGAAAGTATACTTCAACGCAGGCTTGCTTGAACAAAACTTGACCAGAATTGGGTATAGCTGTAAAGGACTGGCAGATCGGGCTCAGAAACGCGAAAGCTTAATAAGTCAAAGCTTGTCTCGGGAGAGAGCGCTGACGGTACCAGCTACCAAGAAGGGCAGGTTCGACAAAGCCAAATGCCGACACAGGCTCGGTTTGCATGCTCAAGGCAATTGACTGTGCAAACTCGCCTCACTGAGGTTTCAACGTCACCCAGAATTGGGCTGCACTCTGGTGTATTCTTCAACCGTGCTACGCCAAGAACGAGCTGCGCGCAACGTTGTCTGCCCTTACTTACAATTGTTTCCCGAGGCCCGACTGGAGTACTGAGCGGTTTTGAGCGTCCTCGGCTGAAAGAATCCAGTGCTGCTCTACGTGCTTTTTTTTACTAGAAGTGCCTCATTCGATGCATTTTCATCTTTGCTTTGAACTCAAAATATGACCAACGTGCAGATCCGTCTCTGGTATGCGCACTAATAATGAGAACACTTCGTTGCCTGCCGGATAGTCCGTATTTGGCGTGTCATTGGCTCTATTCCACCACCACGTGCAACTAAAGGTTTTAAGCTTAGGACCTCCAGTTTCCCGCCAACAGTACTTTGTTTCTCATCACATAACAGAGACGGACAACACAAAAAAGCAGGTCCCGCTTTTCATGAAAACAAGTCTAGGGTATCTCATATGCAGCGAATCCACGAAGCTCCAAATGTATTGCCTCGCCTCGAGCGCAATTGTCCACATCATTTTAACTCGCCTCATGTCTATTAACTCACTTTCATTTCTTCCTGCATTACTGAAAATCTCAATTTCGACCAACGCAATCCGGAAGTTGATTTTTCCACGCGCCAGGCATGCAGCTAAGTTCAGGGCTTAGGAGACCCTACGAATCCCCGCATAATTAATTCTCCCCGCGAAGCATCACTTGTTGCTTTTTTGCTGGACGGCTTTTTATGCTACCTTAGGTGGCATGAGACTACCAGAAACAAAGAGACGTAAGCCAATCACCATCCTTGCTGCTGTTCATTGAAGCACGGAAGGACGGGTATAGGTTCATCCGTGCATAAACCACCGTTTTTTTCCACATTCTCGCAGCACCTGATATTTTTTTGACACGATTTCCAAGCTCATCCCATAGTAGGCTCGCGGTGGGTGATTTAGGACAGCAGCAAAGGGATGGTTACGTTAGCGAACACAGCCAGAAGTTGACTTTAATTAATTCCAATTTAAACGTCAACGGGCTTCAAGATTTGTAGGCAATCATACCAGGCAGTGCGGAAATTTCCGGAGCTGAACGAGACAGTCTCTTCGAGAAGACATATTAAAACTGTGAAAGTGGAGCCCCACCCAAGTTTTAAATTGGTTCTTATGAGACGTAGCGAAGAAGACCCACGAACCTAGGAAATCTCTTTCCACATCATGTCTGCTCTCAAACCTTCCACAGTCGCCGGCAAACTAAATACAGGCGCCAGTATCCCACTGGTTGGCCTCGGTACTTATCTTTCTGAAGACGAGACTGGTTACAAGGCTGTTCTCCATGCCATCAGGAGTGGCTACAGGCATCTGGATTGTGCAGCACAGTACAAAAATGAGGAGGCCATCGGGCGCGCGATTCGTGACTCTGGCGTGCCTCGTGAGGAATTGTTTGTAACCACAAAGGTTTGGAACACGCAACACCGCGAACCGGCCAAGGCGCTGGAACAGTCCTTATCGCGTCTCGGTTTGGATTACGTTGACTTATACTTGATTCATTGGCCTCAGGCACTGCGCACAGATCGCATCACCGACGGAGACCTGATCGCCGTGCCTACAAGGGAAGACGGCAAGCCGGACGTGGACACTGAGTGGAACTTCATTAAGACCTGGCATTTGATGCAAGATCTGCCTGCCTCGGGCAAAACCAAGGCAGTAGGTGTTTCCAACTTTTCCGTGGCCCAACTCGAGAAGCTCTTGGCTGATCCGGGCACCAAGGTTGTCCCAGCATGCAACCAGGTTGAAGTCCACCCTCTACTGCCTCAAATACCCCTTTATGACTTCTGCAAGAAGAAAGGCATTATGCTCGCAGCGTATTCTCCTTTGGGATCGCAGAAAGCTCCATTGCTTAGCGACCCTGTAATTATGGAAATTGCTGCCGAGCACAAAGTAGACCCAGCACAGGTTGTCATCGGATGGGATGTCAAGAGAGGCTGCGTGGCGCTGCCCAAGTCTGTCACCCCATCCAGGATCGAGTCTAATATTAAAGTTGCGAATCTAACAGACAATGACTTGGAAAAGATCAATGCGATTCACAAGAAAGGCGAGAAGAGATTAGTCGACCCTGAATGGTTCGACTTCGACGAACAATAAGTGCTCACGAGCTCGTCAAACTAACCATCTATGTACATGTAAACAGTTGGATTACAGTACTGGTCTGAAGATATTTTAGTATTTTATCGTTGAAATTCTCGTTCATGATTCTTTATTGAAGCAAACTTGCGGAGATTTTGAATTCTTAACCTTTTACTGCAGCGCGCATTGCCCTCCTTCAACGAGCTGACCCCAGATTCAATGCTATCTTTCCAGCAAGTAGCTAATTTCACCTGAACACGCTCAGTTCAATGTCACCTGGGCTACTTCCGCAAGTGGTCACTCTTTATCTCTGTTGCTTCGGTATTCGACTCTGTTAAGACTTGCATTTCGAGTCTTGATCTTAGGCGCAGGGTCTATGAGTACAAGCCATCCGAGACTACAAGCTTAAGTGCCAGGACTTTTGGAACCTGGACATTCATTAGCTGTGTCATTAGGCTCTACGGCGCATTGTTCCTGTACGAAGAGCACATCTACCAACTCGTGTGTATCTCATACCTTGTTGCTCTGTTTCATTGCGGCAGCGAATTGTTGTTGTTCCGCACCCGCAAACTGGGCAAGGGTTTCATGGGCCCTCCCGTGGTTTCCACCACATCTTTGACCGTCCAACCCGCAGTGAGTTGATTCTCATAAAAACACATAGAGTAGGACAACAGAGAATCTCATCTTTTTTGCCGCAGAAACACACCTAAATCCTCTCGTATTCAGTGGACCCCGAAAGACCCCAGTGTATCGTTTCGCCTCGAGCATACTTATCCCACATCATTTTAACTCATCTGCCCTTTATTAACTCACTTTTTAATTCAATTTTTGCAATTACAGAATTTTCAAGTTCAATTAACAACGCCAGTAATGGATCTATACACAAGCCAGACCTGTGCCCATATTCAAAACTTAAAAGACCCCGTGAATTCTTGAACAATGGATTACTCTCGCGAGGGATTCTTTTGTTGCTTACTCTCCCGATAGCTCCTTTATCTGCTTCAGGTAGTACGAAATCATGAAAGGCGAAAAGACATTTGTCAACTCCATTCTCGTTGCTGTTAATTGAAGCGCGGAAGGACGGGTATCGTCAGCAGTCTGCATAGTGCCGCAATTTTCCAAATTCTCTCGGCAGTCCGAAATTTTTTTGGCCCTAACCCCGAGCTGGTACCGGATAGTACGCTCGCCGCGGTTTATTGAGAAGAGCAGCAGAGATGGTATCGTTAAGCGGACCCCGCTAGAGGCTGGCCTTTCCGGGTAAGAACAGGACCTTGGTTGGCTTCAAGATCTGCGAGTTGCCATGATGAACAAAGAGGAAAATTCCATCGCCGAACACGAGATAGTCTGATAAGGCATATTAAGACTGGCTAGGTGGCGCTTACCTACCATTTTGAAAAGCTTCTTGTAAAAAGACTCAGAAATTCAGGCAATCCCCTTTCACACCATGTCTACTCCCAAACCTTCTACAATCGTCGGCAAACTAAACACAGGTGCCAGTATCCCACTGGTTGGCCTCGGTACTTATCTTTCTGAAGACGAGACTGGTTACAAGGCTGTTCTCCACGCCATCAAGAGTGGCTACAGGCATCTGGATTGCGCAGCGCTGTACAAAAATGAGGAGGCTGTCGGGCGCGCGATTCGTGACTCTGGCGTGCCTCGTGAGGAATTGTTTGTAACCACAAAGGTTTGGAACACGCAACACCGCGAACCGGCCAAGGCGCTGGAACAGTCCCTATCGCGTCTCGGTTTGGATTACGTTGACTTGTACTTGATGCATTGGCCTCAGGCACTACGCACGGATCGCATCACCGACGGAGACCTGATCTCCGTGCCTACAAGGGAAGACGGCAAGCCGGACGTGGACACTGAGTGGAACTTCATTAAGACCTGGCATTTGATGCAAGATCTGCCTGCCTCGGGCAAAACCAAGGCAGTAGGTGTTTCCAACTTTTCCGTGGCCCAACTCGAGAAGCTCTTGGCTGATCCGGGCACCAAGGTTGTCCCAGCATGCAACCAGGTTGAAGTCCACCCTCTACTGCCTCAAATACCCCTTTATGACTTCTGCAAGAAGAAAGGCATTATGCTCGCAGCGTATTCTCCTTTGGGATCGCAGAAAGCTCCATTGCTTAGCGACCCTGTAATTATGGAAATTGCTGCCGAGCACAAAGTAGACCCAGCACAGGTTGTCATCGGATGGGATGTCAAGAGAGGCTGCGTGGCGCTGCCCAAGTCTGTCACCCCATCCAGGATCGAGTCTAATATTAAAGTTGCGAATCTAACAGACAATGACTTGGAAAAGATCAATGCGATTCACAAGAAAGGCGAGAAGAGATTAGTCGATCCTGAATGGTTCGACTTCGATGAACAATAAGTGCTCGCAAACTTATTCAATTAGCGTTCTACGTATAGATAAATAGCTAGACTACCGAACTGGTCTGAAGATATTTTAATTTAAATATCGTTGAAATTCTCGTTTAGGTTACCTTATAAAAACAAACCTGCGGAGAATCTGAACTTTTAACCTTCTACTTCCGCGCGCATTGCCCTCCTTCAACAAGCCAACCCCAAAATTCGATGCTATCTTTCCAGCAAGTGGTCAACTTCACGCAGAACACGCTCAGTTCAATGCCACCGGGCTACTTGCCCAAGTGGTTACTCTTTATCTCTGTTGTCTCGGTATTTAACTCTATTCAGACCTACATTTCGGGTCTTGAACTCACGCGCAGAGTCTATGAGCGCAAGCCATCCGAGACTACGAGCTTAAGTGCCAGGACTTTTGGAACCTGGACATTCATTAGCTGTGTCATTAGGCTCTACGGCGCATTGTTCCTGTACGAGGAGCACATCTACCAACTCGTGTGTATCTCATACCTTGTTGCTCTGTTTCATTTCGGTAGCGAGTTGCTGTTGTTCCGCACCTGCAAACTGGGCAAGGGTTTCATGGGCCCTCTCGTGGTTTCCACCACGTCTTTGTTGTGGATGTACAGCCAAAAGGAGTTTTACACAGGCAAAGGCTGGTAAATTATTACAGCATGCACAGCGTATTTTTACCGTGTGTCCATAGATATCCTACAAGCTCTAGTGTAAGCGTTACGATCTCAAATATATAACATTGCAACACATTTAAGTTATTGGAATTCAAGGGTGCTCTTCCGGGACTAGTGATCCACGCGAGTAGGGTCATTGAGCTTCAGGACTTCGACTGCAGGTCCTAACAGTCTCTGAAACCCACTTTTACCGAGGGTGGCAACCTTGGTCTTCTTGATCGCTTTCACTGTGGCTTGGCGAGGTAGGTCGTTCAACAAGGCTATCTCTCCGAAGTAGTCGCCTTGTTTCAAATGCGCAATGATACCCTGGCCCTCCTTAGACACCTCAGCTTCACCATACTCGATGAAGTAAAAGTTCTCGCCGCTGTCGCCTTCGCGAATAATAACTTGCCCTGGGTGATAAAGCTCTGTGTCTAACGCATCTGCCAACTTGGCACGATCGTATGTGGACAGTGACTGAAGCACAGGCATCGATTTCAGGAATTCGTCGTAGAGTATTCTCTTCTTGAAAGAACCTCCAAGCAGGATCCGTCTGAAGGTCAGCCTATCCAGTGCCCACAGTACACAGTCTGTGTTTGCTACGACAGTAGCGGCTCTGGGGCTATTGTACATCAACGCCAACTCGCCGAAGCTAGATCCGGGACCGGAAGTATTCACTTTTTCGTTTCCGACATAAAAGTCGACTGTACCTTTCTCAACAATGTAGAAGTAGTCACCCTCGTCGCCTTGCTTGATAATCTCTTGACTTTGTTTGACGGCTTTTTCTTCCAGTGAGTTGATTACAAGTCTCTTAGACTCAGAGTCTAATTTGTTGAACAGGAAGTTTCTACCGATGGCTTTTTCTAAACGAGCAAGCTGCTCACCCGTCTTCTCATTGAAGTTCTCGGGAGTCCAGTCATCTAAGTTGTCAGGAGTCATCGTTTCAGCGCTCACAGATGTACGCCTTTGAGCGTTGAAGTTCAGTGGCAAAGGTTGTGGTGCAAGAGTAGATCTCCTGGGTATCTTAGTGGGCTGAGGGGATGGTGATTTCGTGTGATCTGGCGCCATAGGGTCTACAGGCTTCTTGATGTCCTTGTCGCTAGACTGGTTTACTCTGAAGTTATTCTTGAAGAGCCCGCCAGCATCGCTGTCATCCGGCTGCTCACCGTTTTGCGAATTGTCGTGAGTCGCGTGCGGGTCGTGAGCGTGTGGGTCTTGTTCAGTGAAGGGTGTTTTAAAGAGAACGTCTTGCTCATCCGTCCCGCCTAGACTGCCCAGACCGCCAATCCTTCCGCCAAGGCCACCGGATGCGACTACAGAATCATTTCTGGTAGCCGAAGGAAATAGTACAATTCCCTTTGACAGTGCGAGCGACTCTTGGTTCCGCGCAAAGAATCTTTGTTGCTCTAATCTCCTGTTAAAGTAGTTTGCCGCAAACTGAAGCAAGTCCTTGGGCTGATCTTCAAGGACCTTCCTCTGGAACAGATTCAGCTCCTCCATTTGGTTCGATGACAACGGCATGCTCACTATATCTCCTCTTTGCGCTACGTCAACTCAATGCTGGGCCGTTGCTGATCAAAAACGTTCCAAGGGGTTCTAAGTTTTTAAACTTCACATTCATTTGTATCATTATATACGTATTCGCCTTGAGTTCACCTTCGGTCGGACTTTTAACAAATCTATAAAGATCAAGGCTTGAGACAGGCCTTCTAGGCGTAATCGGTAGCGATCTGAATAGGGCTGTGTATTCTATAAGCAGCTTCTTAGTACAGAGAAATTTTGAGCCTCTTTTGTTCACATGCCGCGCTACTAATAACCCAATATCTAACAATTGTGACGGACAAGTAGGTAGCTATGACCGATTCTATTCCGCAGCTGTAGTACTTTCAAACAAACGTATATGTGGCCATTCTTTTTTTGTATTTTCTGCGCCATAAGCCTTATCAGAACGGTCGAACAACTCGGTTAGCTCATCTGGAGTTAACTTTGGATCCCCGCTCCGGGAAAAACCACTTATACTTGACTCATCACTCATCAGGAGCTGTGAGAGCTCGCGCATGAGCTCTTTGTTTGAATTAGCGGGGGTATGGCCTGGGGTGATGAAGGAGCTCTCGTTGCCAGCCAGACGCTTGAGGGTACCAAAATTGCCAAGTTGGATTACCATTTTTTCGAGCTTGCGCTTGCTTGCTGCCCTCGTTAGAATGACATGCTCTACTGTGTTGTCGCAGCACAACCGGTACACTACCACTGGCTTGGTCTGCCCGATACGATGTGTGCGGTCCATGGCCTGCAGGTCCACCTGTGGGTTCCAGTCGCTATCGAAAAGTACCACCGTGTCGGCCGCGGTCAGGTTAATACCGAGCCCTCCTGCACGGGTGGATATGAGGAATGCATCGTAAGAGTCGTGTGCATCATTGAAACGTTCTATGTGCTCTTGGCGTGCTTCGTTGTCCATTGACCCATCAATGCGGCAAACGCGGATTTCATTGAGCTCACACCAGTCCTCGATCAAGTCCAGCATACTGACAAACTGGGTGAAGATCAAAACTCTGTGCTTCTTCTGAACCAGAGGAGGTACCAGTTGCTGAAGAATCTGGAGCTTGCCAGAAGTCTGAAGCAAAAAGTCAAGTGTTAACTGCTCGGGATTTAGGAATGGAAAGAAAAAAAGCAGTGTAGAGTCCACCACCTGCCGAAGCTGTATCATGGGGTTTTGGAGCCTTTTTTGCAGGAGCGCGCGGTGGACATGCTGGTTGTATAGCTCGTTCATCTGTCGTAGTATTTTGGTCTCGGGCTCCTCTCGACCATGCTTCAGTCTCCATTCTATGAAATCTCGGATGGACTTGTTACTAACACTGCCTATCTTGTCCTGGTTCAAAATAAAGAAGTTTTTCACTGCCTGCTTGAATATTGCCTGTTTCAACTTCCCACCTAGTGCAGCTTTATAAAACTTTCTTTGTATTGGAGTTAGCGGGCAGTTTACAATGTACTCCCGCTTTGGTGGAAGACTTTTGGCAAGTACAACTTTTTTAAGCCTCCTCAGCAAAAACGGTTTCAAAATAGTATGCAGATTAGAGATCAGGTTCTTCTCGAGCTCATCATTTATAAGTCTATTGAGTCCTTGAGACGAGCTGTTCAATTCTAAATCGCTGAAGTCAAACCATTTGTGAAATATCTCAAAATCGGCAAAAATATCAGGCATTACAAAGTTAAGGAGTGACCAGAGCTCGCTTAGGTTATTCTGTAATGCTGTGCCAGTAATCAAAAGTCGATTCAATGTGTTGATACGCTTTAACTCCCGTATCAACTTGCAATTAATATTCTTGATGCGATGACCCTCATCCACGATCAGGAATTTCCATTGATAGGATAGAATTTGCTCTATGTCCCGGATAATGACCTCATAAGAAGTTATAATAACGCCCTCACTTTTTGTTTTCCGGAAAAAATCCCTTAGAAGTAACTCGCGCTGACGCTGGCCCTGTGAGCTGTAGTATTTCAATACCTTTATGTCGGGCGCAAATCTAGCAAATTCATTAACCCATGTATCCAGTGTACTCAAAGGAGCTGCGATGAGGAACGGCCCTCCTGTGTCCATTTCTGTAATGAAGGCAAGGAGAGCTATACTCTGTAGTGTTTTGCCTAGTCCCATCTCGTCTGCTAGGATTCCATTCAGCCCGTTCTCATAAAGCGTTATAAGCCAGTTGACACCTTCAAGCTGGTAGGGTTTTAGCTGACAGTTTTTCAGCATTGATGGTTGCTGGTGCAATACTGGCTCTGAGCCTCCATTCTCCACAGTTGGCTCCTTTTTGCTCTTTTTAAAAAAGTCTGTGACCTTGGTACGCTTTCTGGGAGGTTCTTTTACCTCTTTCTCGGTCTGCTTTTCTTGCGACCGCGTTAGCAGAGTGTCTGCTATAATCCTCGAATATACCTGGCTCTGTTTCACAAATTCCTGCAACCTGTTTAGCTTCATGGAGACAGTTGTGTCGTCGACTTCTTCCTCGGATTTTTCCCCACCATCGTTTTTCAACTGTGTTTCTTGGCGTTTCGACTCCTGCTCTTGAATCAGGTTGTTCAGCTCTGTGTCGTCCTCTTCACCCCCGGAACTCAAGTCTATGTCTTCATCTCCGAGCGGGTTGTTTTCGCTTAACCATATAGAGACATCGTCTTTTTCCTCATCATCGCTGGATTCGCTCGAGACAAGCGTATCGGGCTCGAGGTTCGATTCTTGTTTTTCTTTATAGTCTATCCGTTGACTCTTGCGGGTCGAGTTCCGTGTCTTTACCATCGCCAGCTATTGAATTTTTGGTAAGGTGCAAGCGGTATCTTCCAACGCTCTGGTCTGTCTTTACAATCTGCGGGTCCCAGAGAAGCTTTGATAGTCACCTTGGTTGTCAACAAAAATAGTGAGATTCACTCAATAACAGCGCTAAAAAGCTCAAAAAAGTTCAGTAAGAAGCTTCAGTTGGCTCTGGTTATCTAGTGATAGCTAAACTGGTAAGGGCTTGACCGCTTCCTTCGATCTTCGACCTTTAATATTTGGTGCATCGTATTCCTTGATTCAGGTTCAAGTATTGAAGTTGGAAAAAACTTTAGTTTGTTGATAAGTACCACATACAACCATAAAAAAAGAGGGTATCTACACCTTGCAATAGCCTTCTGAAGTGTTTCAATGAGCGAGCCAGAAGTTCCACAGTCCGTGGAGAAAATGCTGCCCCATTTGCAGCAGCAGCAGCAACAACAGGATAACTCCAAAATTGACTATGAGCAGGAGGCTGCCAAGCTGGAAGAGAAAGCCATCAGATTTTTGGCCAAGCAAGCACATCCGGTGATTGTTCCTTCCTTTTCATCGTGGTTCCAGTTTTCTGATGTTCATGAAATCGAACGGAGAATCCTGCCTGATTTTTTTGACGATTCCTCGAGGTTTAAAACCGAGAAGGCGTACAAAGATGTTAGGAACTTTATGATCAACACGTACAGACTTTCCCCTTACGAGTACCTCACAATAACGGCTATCAGGAGAAACGTGGCAATGGATGTTGCGTCAATCGTGAGAATTCACAACTTTCTGGAACAATGGGGTCTGATAAACTACCAGGTGGACCCAAGATCCAAGCCATCGCTGTTAGGACCCAGCTTCACAGGCCACTTCCAGGTTGTTCTAGACACCCCTCAGGGGCTCAAGCCGTTTGTTCCCACCCGAGTTATAACCAAGACGCCGCCTGGATCGCAGGCGACCACAGAAGCCCAAGCAGCTTCCGAAGAACAAGCAACTGCTGAGAACCAGTTAGCTACGAAGTCCCAAGGAACTTCAAATCCTGAAACGATCACTGAGACTCAGGGAGTTGTAGTGCCTCAAAGCGCGCAGCCAGTACCTAGATCTGATGATGTTGACACCAGGAGCGCAACTCCTACCGAAACTGCAGTTAATTCCAATGCCCAAAATATAACTGAGCAGGGTTCCAATAATGAGGGGGAGGTCCCAACTGAGGTCAAGTCTGAGGCTAAAGCCGATGTAAAATTGGAAAACAAATCTGAAGTCAAGCCAGAGGTTGAATTTGTGAAGCCCGAAAAGTTTCCTGTGAACCTGTCTTTACGGAAAAACATCTATGACAGCGCACAGAATTTCAATTCCCTGCAAACCGATTCACAGCAATCGAAGCAGATAAACAGAGCCTACATATGCCATACATGCGGCAATGATGCCGTAGGGGTCCGCTACCATAACCTGCGGTCGCGAGACACTAACTTGTGCTCCCGCTGTTTTCAAGAAGGTCATTTTAGCGCACATTTCTCATCTTCTGACTTTCTGCGTCTTGAGAACAATGCGCACACTAAGAAACAGTGGTCAGACCAAGAAGTTCTGCTTCTTTTAGAAGGCATCGAAATGTACGAGGACCAATGGGACAGAGTAGTGGAGCATATTGGAGGCACCAAGACATTAGAGGAGTGTGTCGAGAAGTTTTTGACGCTGCCAATCGAAGACAAATATATCGAAGAGGTGATCCCTGCTTTACCACGGAAATCCGGCCAAGGAAGTGCTACTCCTGAAGTTACGCAGGCGGTTGACGCCACCATTGAGGCTTTACTGAATGGCTTCAACGACAAGGTGTTAAAGGGGACGCTTCCCGAAAACGCCAAGCACGTTTCTGAGAAATACTTGCAAGAAGCTCAGCTGGTTGTTCAAGACCTTATCAAGCTCACGCTGGAAAAGGTTGACCTGAAATTCCAAAAACTGAATACTCTTGAAGAAACCCTAAATAAAGAGAGGCAGAGGTATACGCAAGAGTCTGACAAGCTTCTCGGTGAGAGACAGTCCCTAAGCAAACAGGTTACGGAGCTAAATGAAGAACTGGGCAGGTTAAATGTTTCTAAAAAGCTGGTTATGCTATCCGAACAGGCTGATTCTGGTGTAAAGCTTGTCGAGAAGGATGCCGAGAGCCAGAACAAAAATAAACTAGTGAAGAGTGTTGACGAATTTCAGAGCGTCTCCCACATCGATCCTCAGCAGTATAAGTCTTGGACAATGTCTTGACCATAGAATGTAAAAGTATTAAAGTCGTTAATTGTTTAGAAGAAACCTACAAAGTTCACATGAAAATCTCGTTAATTAAGTAAGTAATCTTCGTAAATCTGGCTTAAAAACCACATGCGGGTCCGGAGCCAAAAGTCTCTCTATTCAATGCCTGCGCCATGCCAAACATGCTGATATCACTCGCACACTTCTGTGATAAACACGGTCCAAGGATCTTGTTGGGAACGCAGTTTGCCAAAGACGGGGAAGAGCTATTTCTACCTGATTATCCCACAGACACATATTGTGACTCCTGTTCAATCCACTTTCCAGACAGTGACAAGTCTTCTAGGTCAATGCGGAGCACGCTCCGTTCGATTGACTATGTCTCCACAAACTATCCATCCGTGCGGTATCAGTTGATATCTTCAGTTATTCGGCACATGTTCTCAGAGGAGACTATGACTTACGATGGATCGCCTCTAACTTTCTATGATCAATCGCGAGGCCTCAATCTGGTGGTAGGGTTCAAGCTCCAAGACAATGACGCCAGAGGTGATGAAAGGCGATATGGACTTCTTCTGACGATCGACTCCCCAGACCTCGCCTCGGCGATGAAGCTGCTGTCTAGGCACTGGGAGTTCGTGAACTACAGTTTCAACAAAGTAATACAATATATTAAACAGCAGCGAGAGGATGAGCTCCGGCGCAGGCAAGTCTCTGAGTCGTACGGCGAGTTTACGCCCATGGCGGGCAGCTACTTGAGGGGGAACAAACTAAAGATTCCGCGGAATCTTGCCCATCTCACCAATGATGATTTACTGTTTGTTAGGCTGCATAAATGGAACACTTATATGTTAGACGTTTTAAATACGGATGAATAACTAATATACACATGGAGCCAGTTCAGGAAACCTTACTTATAGATCGTCTAAACGCTCAACTTGACTTGCTCGTCAGTAATCTTGTCTTGGAATGGAGCCAACGCCTGCGCCACATCTCCGCCGACAAACTTCTCAACTTGTTGTGGAGCTCTTCCTACAAAAGTGGAGGGCTCCAGCAAGGAGTCCAATTCGTCCCAGATAGGCTGGAAGAAGTTGTCCTTCTTGATGCGTTCTATTAGGTCATTGTCGCCACCCTCTTCCTTCACAACAGCTGCAGCCTGATGAGAAAGAACTCTGATAGCCTCGTGTACCTCTTGTCTTGAAGCGCCCTTGCTCACCATAGCCATGATGATGTTCTCCGTGGCCATAAATGGCAACTCGCTTTTGATTCTTCTTTCGATGACCTTGGGGTAGACCACCAAACCAGAAGAGATGTTCAATAAGGTGGATAATAGAATGTCAGTAGTCAGGAAAGCACTTGGCAAAGAAATTCTTCTGATAGCAGAGTCATCTAGAGTTCTCTCAAACCACTGGACGGAGGCTGTTTGAACAGCATCGTTAAATAGAGAGCCCAGGTGTCTAGCAAGAGAGCAAACACGCTCGCAACGCATTGGGTTTCTCTTGTAAGCCATGGCTGAAGAACCAATTTGAGACTTCTCAAAAGGTTCTTCAATCTCCTTCAAATTAGCCAACAATCTAATGTCAGTAGCCATTTTGTGCGCGGTGGCAGCGAAGGAGCATAGAGGTGCCAGAACATCGATGTCAATTTTTCTGGAGTAAGTTTGGCCGGTAACAGGGTACACAGTGTCAAACCCAAGCAGCTCAGTGACTCTCTTGTCGAGAGCTTCAACCTTGTCGTGATCGCCGTGGAAAAGGGCAAGGAAAGATGCCTGAGTACCAGTGGTACCCTTCACACCACGCAGACCAATGTCGTTTCTAGCTCTAACAAAGTTTCTCAAGTCCCACAACAGCTCTTGGATCCAAAGAGTCACTCTCTTGCCCAGAGTCGTCAATTGGGCAGGTTGAAAGTGGGTCCATCCCAAAACCGGCAGGTCCTTCCACTGCAGGGCAAATTGAGACAGCCTGTTGATAACATTCACAAGCTTGGGTATCAAGATGTCGTAAGCGTCTCTCAAGAAAATCAGGTCTGCATTATCAGTGACGAAGCATGAAGTAGCGCCAAGGTGGATGATCCCGGCTGCGCTAGGACAGGTTTGGCCAAAGGCGTGAACGTGGGCCATGACGTCGTGTCTCACAATGGCTTCCTGTTTGGATGCCTCGCCAATTTCAGCATCAGTGATCTCCAAGTGCTGGCGCATTTGCTCAATCGCCTCATCAGTGATCACGGACAAACCCAATTCCTTTTCCGCAACAGCGAGGTTCAGCCATAGCTTTCTCCACGTTGAGAAACGATTTCTCAAAGAGAAGATTGATGACATCTCTTCTGAAGCATAACGGGATGACAATGGGGTAGTGTATTTGTCAAATTCGGACATCTTTAGGTGGGTGATTGTACTTGATGAAATTGTGGCCTTTGAGATGATAGAATAGTACTGAAGTAGTTAGAAAGCCTGCATATATATTTTGTTTCCAATTTAATCCTAATCAATGAAACTATAGATACCCAATAATTTTTTATAGGACTCATATGATGACTTCGGCTTGGTAGATATTATTATTCGATTTTTTTGGAGCACGGGAAAATCACGAGAAAGAAGTCAAAAATGAAGTAAAATACAGATCAGCTGACACGATAAAATTAGTAGCCGCGATCAATCGGCCTGAATATTCGCATGCTGTGCATGCTGTGCATGCTGTGCTTGCTGGGTTTGCTGGGTCTGCTGGTGTTGTTGTAGCTGCTGTAGTTGTTGGGCCTCTTGTGTGTGCTGGGTTTGCTGTGCTATCTTGAAGGCCATGTAAGAAACCGACGGCCTCAGCCCTAAGGGGAACGTCCCAGCGAGAGATGATTCCTCGTCCTCGGAATCCTCATCACCTTGGTTGTCGTCTTCTTGATCGTCATTAACATAGTCATTGTCCTCTGCATCAACCTCCTCGTACTCCATTCTGCGCTTTTTGAACCATCTGTTCAATGGAACATCGGTATATTCATTCTTGGAGTTCAAAAGACGCTCGGTTATAGCAACGCTAGGGCCCTTAAACCACAACACTTCACCCTTCGTCCGCTTGCGCTTGGGCACTTGGTCCTTACCGAGCCTTCTCGTCTGTGAGCTGTAGTCCGCTCTCTGCAGAAGCTCGACATTCTTCGTAATTTGGAGCGGAAGCACGTAAGCACCTGGTGTATCGGTGGAAATTGTTCCAATAACGGAGTTGTTCGTGCGCGCTTGAGCTGCTAAGCTGTTTATAATCGTGGGAGGCTGATAAGCTGGCGTACTGCCAGCAGACCCCGATTTTCCGTTTGCCTGTTGGTGGGAAATAGAGGCCTGTGAAGGCAAAGGTGTCTGCTGCATAGGTAGCGGGCTCTGACTTGATGCAGGTAATTGACCGGGTGGAAAATACTGCGTCGACTTCATGGCGGGCGGGTTATAAACCGCCGTGTTCGACTGGCGCATACTCGCCAAGCCGCTGGCACTTCTGCTTTTAGTTAGAGATGCAAGCCTTGTGGTTGAAGGTCCGCCCTTGGGTAGTGCGGTCGTCGTTTGTGTATTAGTGACAATAGTTCCGGTTTCAATGTCCACTTTTCCATGTTCCACGGGATCACCGGGCCTCATGATATAACGGGGGCATTCGTCCGACGTCGAATACTCGCCTAAATCATCTTTTTTGACTTTCGGTCTCAAGTACACTGCTCCTACCAAAGGAGGGGCATTAACTGCGCCTTCTGTAGGCATTGGAATGGGGTCATTAACAGTAGCATTTGGAGGGAGCAAGTGCTTAATAGGAGACTCATACTTGAAGAATTTCCTGCCCAATACAGGTATGGTTGCCTCTTCAACATCACGTATTTCTTCTGGAAGACAGCCTTTCCAAGTCCTGATCTTATTGAAAACCTTTTCGCTTTCGTTGTAACGGAATTCACAAACAAACAGAGGACCCTCAATTTCTAAGTCAGGGTCGCCTCTCTGGAATCTGGTGAAATGGCACACATAACACTTGCCGACGATTTCATCAACAAGATGATCTCTATACTGGCCTGATTTAACCACCTCGTTTTTGTAAAACAGCCTGTCTACGCGGTGGACGGTCTGCTCAGGTCTCAGGTACCAGCACGCGTTAAGCCAACGTCTTCCGTCGGAGGTGTGCCACAGTCTGAAAATCTGCGCAATAGTTGGCTTCGAGGCATCATTAGAATTGTGAATTAAGATCCAGTCACCGATCTTGTAAGTCGACCCATTATGCTCCACTTGATTCATTGGATACTTGAGCTCGCCATCAGTCATGTAGTCCTCGTCTGGACGTGAAAGTTCGTACTTTGCTAACTCGTTGAAGCGTTTCTCTAGCTCTGCAGCACGTCTAAGTTCCGCGGGTTGTGAGCGGTGATACAGCTGGTAGTTACTTATAGCCAACTTGAAGTCCTGCTGAAATAGCTGGAAGGTCTTGTACTTTCTTTGTTTGACCTTTTTCCGTATATCGTCGACCGAGATTGGATTGGCAATTATGGCATAGTACTGTGGTTCACGCTCTTCATCAGGGAGCCGATCAAAAGCGGCGGTGATGTTCTCACCTCTTTCGTTGATA
Source organism: Lachancea quebecensis (assembly GCA_030557885.1). Lineage (NCBI taxonomy): Eukaryota > Fungi > Ascomycota > Saccharomycetes > Saccharomycetales > Saccharomycetaceae > Lachancea > Lachancea quebecensis. The sequence continues at coordinate 70,031 of JANIJM010000012.1, read as the reverse complement.
TCCTTCTTCAGCACCTTCAAGACATTCTTGATACGCTGCTCGTATGGCAGGTCTATAACCGGGGGTCTACCGCGCCTCATATGGGTCTTCTGCTGCTGGTGTCTTTGGTATAGAGGTGTCGGCGTCATAGAATGTGAAGGAAGCTGGTGAGGTACAGGAGACTGCGCCGCAGGGGGGATACGAATTTTAGGTAGTGGCTTTTTCTGCTCCGTGTATTCTTCGTCCTCGTCTTCTTCCTGCTGCTGAGCATTATAGTCGTCATCATCATCGTTCTCATGGGTGTCGTCCGGACCGTTGCCGTTGTCGGGGCCATTACTTGTAGCCAGAATCTCGTTGCTCACAGGAATGTCGGCAACGTCCTGGTCTTTGTGCGCCCGTGACGCAGAGTCGACCTCATCTGGAAGTGGGCCAAGGTTGGGGTAAGAAACATTTGGGTCTAACTTGCGGAGCTCGGGGATTACGTGCGCTTTTATATGATCGTCCAAGATCGTCGCGTAAAGGTATATGTCCGACTGCTTAGTGTTGTACGTTCTGGCATTCCATGTAATCTGTACCAGATCGCGCACAAACTCATTCGCGCTACCGTAGTGGTGGCTTAGCCGCTTTTTGATTGTGCTCAGAGACATGGGGTGTTTTATTACCCTGTAGTAGTCTGGATAGTCTTTCCTTGGTGGCAAGATTTGAAATATGGGGTAAATTTCAAGCCCATTGGGCTCCTTTAGTTTCAACACCTCATCGTAGAGTGGTTTTAGTCGTTTCTGTAGTTGTTTCTTCTCTTCTGACATCGCAACCGATGAGCTTTTTGTCTGGCTCTCCACTCTATTTTATTACGGAATTGTTCTTCCAGTAGTTTTCAGTATTTTGAATTAACTTTTAAAAATGTGTTGATGTCATCGTCAACGAACATAACTTATGGTTGGAAACTTAAACGCTCATCGACCTCATCGGGTACATCTTTGAGCGAACAAGATCGAGTGAAGCTGGTTGTTCGGGTTTTAGAATGGCGGAATCAGATGAGCAGATGCAAAAGTTCCAGAGATACCTTTTGAAAGCGCGAAAAATTTTGTGTATCGTAGGATCAGGTGTGTCTGCAAGCTCCGGAATCGCCACTTACCAGCTTCAAAAGGGCACATGGCATGGCTACACTGCATTGGATTTGGCGACGCCTGAAGCATTCCAGAATGATCCTGGTTTGGTATGGCTGTTCTATTCCAGCAGGAGGTATGAAGCGCTACGCGCGAAACCAAACGAAGGCCACTTCGCTTTAGCGGAGCTGTGCAAGCGGTATCCAAGCGGAATCCTACGCAGAGAGAACTCTGCAGCTGGTCAGCAGCCACCGGCACCTGGTAGTGATAAGAAGAAGGTTCTTGTGGTGTCTCAAAACGTTGATGGGTTACATCAGCGAGCAGGCCATCCGCCAGAATCGCTGGTTGAACTGCATGGCAGCGTTTTCGGACTCAGATGTACGCAGTTTTTTTGCAATTATCGATCCAAAAACACCAATGATCGGTTTCTGACACCTGCGTTGTACAGATATACTCCAAGAAACCATGAAATAAGCAAGAAAAGAGCGAAACACAGTTCGCCGCATGACAACGCTGAAACTAAGAAGCGGCATCTTGATAGCGCGGCTAATGAAGTACAAAATCAAGAACAAGGCTCAGAAACTCGCTCCTCCGAGGAGGAGTCCGAACAACCTGAAATGCTACCAGCGCTGGAAGTCGGCGACCTCCCAAGCTGCCCTAAGTGTCATCAGGGAATCCTCCGCCCAGCAGTGGTATGGTACGGTGAGTCTCTTCCTTTGAACCAGATGGATGAGGTTGACCAGTTTTTCAACAAGGGCGGCCCAGTGGATCTAGTTTTAGTAATCGGAACCTCCGGCAAGGTCTGGCCTGCGATGGGTTATGTGGAACGTGCTAAAAAGTCCGGGAGTAGAGTGGCCATTTTCAACAGAGTTATAGAAGACCTGGACCAGGTTCGAGACAGCAAGGACATATGGGGTTTCCAGGGTGATGCTGCAAAACTGCTACCCCAAGCATTGAAGCCGTTAATTGGCGAACGGTACAAACCCCGCGACTGGAAAAGGCGCTGAAACTCTCAAATCAGCCGAATTAAAGCTATGAAATCCTTGATAAATGCAGAGACGTTGATCGTCTATGCTGCTAATGTACAGAAATATTTATTATTAAGCGATGCTCTGATAGTGGATGCCTCAAGGTAATGGTCAAAGCCCAGCTTTGTTAGAGTCTTTTGAGGAGTCCGCAGTGTTCTTGATGGAGATCGTTTCAGCGACAACGTTGTTATCGCTTTCATCATCGTTGCCGCTTTCATTGTCGCCGAGGTAGTGTTTGGTAATTTTCTTTCTCCAGAAACCGTCATCTCCGATGACTTCAATATCAACGAGTTCATATTTTCCAATCTTAGGCATCAGGTAGGCCCATACAACCCAATATGCGGCGCCGAATGCAAAGATACCCCATGTGACAACACAGTGAATCCAATAAGGCAGAGAATTGTAGACCGATTGGTCACCAGTTGGAGGAACGTAAGGCGCAACCACCAGGTAAAGGTTGGAAAGTGTGAAGAAGGTAGTGACAACGACGCCTGCCTTGATAGGAGGGTTCCAGGTGATTTCTCCTTGACGGCGTTTCCAGTATATCCACAACAGACCCGAACTTACGACGAGGTTGACCACGTTCATAGGATACGAGATAAGGTTAAGAATAAAGTTGTAGGCGTCACCTGGCGGAGGAGCCAAGATAGTAACGACACAGACAATGAAATGTTGTAACAGGCCGACAAGCGGAGAGTCAAAAGGCTTAGAGGTCGCAAAAAAGTTTGAAAAGGGTAGGACGCCCTCACGACCAAGTTGCTGGATGATTCTGCCCTGTGAGAAAATGACAGACATAACGTTGCCAACGGCGCTCAGCCCCACAATAACAGAGGCAGCCTTTTTGCCGCTGCCGCCGAAGACAATGTCGAAAAAGTCTGCGGCAAGCACCAGCTTGGACGAAATGAGCTTCTCCTTAGGTACCACGGCGAAGTACGCAATGTTGACGAAAATGTACACGATAGCCAGGAAGATCAGGGAGGTAGGGCCCGCTATTTTGAGGGTGCGGACTGGGTTCTTGACCTCGCCCAGAGCGTAGTTTACGTTGGAGTAACCAACAAACGACCAAATTACGTTGTAGAGCGCATTGACAACGCCGTAGGCGGTAGCGTCCTTGGTTCCCTCGAAGGCATTGTGGAAGTTGTTAGTCTTTACGCCGTCACGCAAGCCGCCACCCAGGGCCACCCAACCTGTCACAGAGATAAACAGCACGATAACGATCTTGAAGATTCCCAGCACGTTCTGAATAAGAAGGCCAACACGCACGTTCAATGCATTGACGAGAAAGCAGAAGGACACGACTGCAACCGCGACACCCCGCTGCTTCCACGTTGTGATTTCCACGTCCGCAGCAGTGAGAAACATGACCGCCGAGTTGACCGAGTTACTGGCGGCCCAGCCAAGGAAAAACACGTATGCTGCGTACATGCAAGTGATAAAGAAGCGAGGCTTCTCGAAAATGTGTTCCAGGTAGTTTTTCTCCCCACCATTACGTGGGATCGCAGTGCCGAATTCCATGTATACATAAAGTCCGGACAGGGCGATAATTGCGCCCACGGCCCACATAATGAGCGCCAACCCAACCGACCCACACAGCGTGTAGATTGTCGACGACACGGCGAACACTCCCGTACCCAGCATCCGGTTGCAGATCAGCCCAATACATGATACCAGCCCCAGCCGCTTAGAGCCCTGGTCCAGTTCCGTGACGAATTGCTCACCGTGCTCGACGTCTTCACCGCCCGAGAACTCCGTTGTAGCGGCCTTAGACTCGCTAGGGCCTCTGCCCTCGCTTTTGCTGAAGGGATTTAACTGAGAGGCGTACTTAGAGCGAAACATAACCTGCTAAACACAAGATCTACGCGCACTTACCATGGACCCGTGCTATGCGCCTCTTAAGTACTACTCTTCGGCTACAAACTGTGGCTGGCATGCAGGGCGTTTGAGCGTAAAGCTGAATAACTACCCGCCTGCGCCGAGAAACACACACACAGTATCGTATTACGGGCGCAAAGGCGCCTCCCGCTAGAAACCAACTGGGCCTCCGCCTGCTCATCACTATGGGCATCTTGCCAAGCATGCGAATAGCTTGCTCTCACTCTGCGCAGACCAAAACCCGACTCTCGTTCTTCCTGTCTTGCTTGCCCGAAGCCATAGGAGCCACGAAACCATGAGCAGACTTTACTGCGCCGCGAGCCTGCCAGACTCTGCGGATAGAAGTCATTTGGGCTCCTAAGTTACACCTTCCGTGCGGCCGCTTTAATGCTATTTGAGCCGTACGCGCCTTATCTCCTATGACGATGGCCCCGCTAGGCTACTTTTTATTAGCATAAGGCATCGGACACAATAGCTTAAGGCACGTGAGCCTTTGGGAAACGGCGCGAGGCATCCACGTACGCTGACATAAGCACGAGTGGGAAAAAGAAATGACTAGTCACGTGTGTGGCGCCATCTTCGATTGTTCACGTGGTCGGTGGTGAATTATTGCTTATGTAATTGTTGGTGTCGCTTCATACGTTTTGTCACGTGTGTGAGTGTTTATTCACGTGATATATTGGCTATCGTCTTACACGCGGGCATCTGTCAGCTGGAGAAGTGTTATGTCCGGCGTAAACCTAGTCCAAGAGCGGCAGCCTGTCTGATGCTTCTGCTTCGTTCGTACGTAGCCTGAATGCTCATTGTGTGCTGCGGCCCCTCTTTCCCCAAGCTGCCTTTGCGCTTTTCATTGTCTCCACAACTTCACCATTCACACTTCCGCAACCGGTAATGCACAATCTTTCTCGATCAACTTGAAAACTCAAACGTACATGGGCCGGAGCCTCATCCCAGCGCGCTGCGACGGATCTCTGTTATTCCCACCATGCGTGTGAAGCATGGCAGTCGCCCTATAAGACCGATCTGTTTCTCGTCAAACGACTAGTATCCTTTCTGGCTACCTGGACAGCGAATTTTCCTCCTCTGCAGCAACAATCACGATGGCTGCGCTCCATTCCGCCTCAGAGATGCTTCTCACTTTTCAGTCTTCTTTCAGCAACGAGACCCAGGTTGATTTTGGCCAACTTCAGGCCCTCGCCGATACCAGGATTACGCAGGGTATCCTCTTCGGTACCCGCATAGGCACATCCATACTCACCATCATCACCCTTTACATGGTTTCCAAAAATCGCAGGACGCCTATCTTCATCAGCAACTTTGTCTCGCTTTTCTTCGTCGGGCTCCACTCGGCGCTCTACCTTGGCTACCTTACAACACCTTTTGCCTCACTGACTTTCAACATGACACTGTTTCCAGACCTAATACCACGTTCTAACTTGCACCTTTTCGCGGCCACGAATGTCATCCAGGTGTTACTCGTAGCCGCTGTGGAGGCATCTTTGATCCTTCAAGTGCGCATTATTTTCCACAGCAATACTCTCAAACCCGTTGGCAGGACTCTAGTTGCTCTCTCGACTGTGCTGGCCACAGCCACTACTGTGCTCTTTCTTGTCTCTGCCGTGAAGTCTATTAAGAGCGTGTACGCCGATGTTCTTGCTGTTCAGGAGACGTTGTACTTTAACCTCGCAACCATCATGTTGGCCACATCTGTCAACTTCATGACCCTCCTACTGACTGTTAAGCTGGTCCTTGCAATAAGATCCAGAAGATTTTTGGGGTTAAAGCAGTTCGATAGTTTTCATATCTTGCTCATCATGTCCTTTCAGACCATGATCTTCCCTAGTTTATTATTGATCCTTTCATATGCGCTGAATGGTAAGAAGGGAACCGACACGCTTTCGACTCTGGCTACATTATTAGTCACGCTGTCGTTGCCTCTTTCGTCTATGTGGGCTACATCCGCTAATAACTCACTGAGGCCCTCGTCTGTGAACACACGCTTCTCTCCATGCCTCAGCGATAGCGGCGGTAGCAAGTTTGACAACCATAGCCTCTTTTCTCACAGCATGAACTCTACGACCTACCAACGCAACGAAGAGCGCGCCTACGATCTTTACCCGATCTCGAGATCAGGAAATACAAACGAAGATTATGGTTACGGCATGGAATCTCTTGACAAAGACAACTGCAGAACGCTTGCTGTCTCGATCAAATCGGGCGATACCAGCCCTGGTTCCAGCAGCAACGGCGAGCTCTCAAGATTGCCGACCTCCGACTCTAGGCAGCATACGCTAGATGCGTTGGAGCGCACGATACAAGCAGGCGCTTTTACCCCGAATACGGTGGATGACGAAGCAGCCCGCAGCTTTTGGGCCAATGCCAAACCTTGAGTCTGGGACATATTCAATTTTTAGGCTTGCCAACAGACAGCCATATTTCAAATGCGCTTGAGCTATTAGAAATTCCACGTATCGCTAAGGACAAGTATGCAGCACATATTTGTGAGAGCTGTGTCTATATTACATAAGGAGTTAATTCACGGATATTATATGCGTTTACACTAGGTCTGCGCTGTACTGTTTTTTTATGCAAGGGTTTTTAGAAACAGCATTGAGCATAATGAATTGAAAAGATGATGGAGCCAGTAGAGGTTCCTTGTTCCAAAAATGAAGCTGTAAAGCGACATATACAAGAGCCATCCTAAGATTGCAAGGCTGATGAGGTTATTAGTTGATGATCTTAGTGGAATTCGTGATCTTGCATTGCTCTCTATAAGCAGGATTATCGGCAAAATGGCAAGGCAGTTATGATGTGACCTAAAAGGCGTTTCCCATCTAATCGCAAAGTTCCGCATGAATACCATGACGATTGGCGCGTTGATAGGTACTAAAAATAACATCAGTAAGAGCACTGTATTATTGTAATTCACCAGATTCTTTTTGGCGCCCTCTTCGACCGATACAGCGATTTTCAAACATAATAACGACTGGACAACTGTGAGGATAATGAAGGCAAATTGATAAGGGATATAGAAAACAACCCCAAGCACTAGGATCAACGCGCCTGTAAACTGTCGCAAATTAAAGCTGCGCATGTTGGACGTCTCTGTCGCGATAGAACTCACCTCAACAGTCCTGTGAGAGAGCAGCACCTTCGAGTAAACTATCCTGGCCGCCGCCTCAATAATTGTAATAAGTCGAAATAGTAGGTATACGGATGAGACTGTCATCAGAAAAAAAGCGGGTCCCAGCCACCACATAAAGATCTCATCTATCCCAAGGAAAAAAGTGTTGGAAGCCCAAGACTGAGAAGTAGGCACTAATGGACGTGTACGGTTTGCGAAGTTTGCGATACTAGTTAACTTGTGCAAGCCAAAAAAAATGCACAAAGGTGTCAGCAAACTGGTTAAAGCGAGAAAAACTGCCCAGTACTTTCCCAACAAAAGCTTTGTCGCGGCATCAAATGCAACAAAGCGTCCCGTTTTGTTGTATTCGTAATATTGCAGGGACATTACCAGTGACACAAACCCCACTGTGAACGCAGCAATGGTAAGCCTAAACCTAATGAGTAACATTTTTATTGTCAATGCCCAGTTGATCTCCAGGGTCATAGTCATCTTGCTTCCTGGTGGGGAGATAAAATCTAATTTAAGCGACCTGTCGTTTAATGGATTCGAAGGAATGAAGGGTGCGACGTTGTGAAAATTAATATCTTGTGGGCCCTGCTTGAGGTTCACATGCCACTTCGTTTCAAACGGTAATTCGATGGACTGTCTTATTAGAGGTTCGAATATGAGGTCTTCGCCAACTGTTGTTGTCTTAAGGCGGTAAGAAATAACTGAGGACCATAAATTAGGAAAGCAGATAGTCGAAATCAAAGAAGACGTATCGATATGTACCTTTCTCTGTGCTAAGCTTGTCAACAGCACCATGAGAGGGCTATCGCCGAAAGAGCGCGTTGAATTTGTCGTCTTCATTTCGGCAATTAAAAAATCGTCATCACGGGTCAAGGCTTCAGGCGTCGACAAAGCCACAAACTCGAACTGTGACAGCACCGCGCCTTTTATCTTGAGCAAGTAAAAGGGACTCATAGGCTCACCTATGGAGGAATCTGAGGGAAACAGACTATCTTTCGTAGACCTTGGAACCTTAATGAAGTCGTCTTTCGCAGAAACGCATTTAAACCTCGCTTCCTCGAATCTCCCATCTATTTTAGCCCTGACAGTATTTTTTTGGCAAAAGCGAACTTCAGGAGACGCTATGTTTGTTAATAAGACAAACTCGTAATCGTTTTCATCGCTAGGGATCTTGAATAAGTTGAGGAATTCGTGGTTTCCTGTTGCACGAGCTAAGATAAGCTTTTCGTCTATTGCTACCTCGTTGAAATCATCAGGAAGTTCGAAGGGCTTGTAAGAGCTCTCCGATCTAGTATTGATTTTCAAGTCTTGGACAGCGTAGTCTTCAAGCCCCGATATAAGGCTCTTACGGTACAAGCGCATTCTGTCATTTAGAGGACGACTCTTGTAAGGGGATTGTACATCAACAGTTTCCAGTAGCAGCTTTGCAAGCACCTTTCTCAGTTGGTCACACCAAACAATAGCAAGGTGGTCTATGGGGGTCCACACCTGGGGGATTGTTGTTGTATAAGTAGTGAAACCATTTGAGTAAGGTATGGTATCTTCAATCAATGTCAAGTCTGCGGGTAAAGTAGTATCGAGTACACCACCGGTTATCGAAATGAGGGACACATTCTGAGAAAAAAAGCTAGAATTATCGCTGAACTGGCTCTTCCAAAATTTGGAAACACTGTCATATATTTTAAGCATGTCTCCATCAAAGGTAACCGGGGAAGCAGCATGAGGAGCTGAAAGTGTAATGTAGGAGTTTACCGACTCTGGGACAAAGTTTTTCAGAGTCGGCATGACCCTTGCAACCACTCCTCCCATAGAATGACCTATCACAAGCACTGACTGGGGTTGCGGTTCGGTTCGATCCTGGTTAACTGAGTAAAGTGATATGATGTACTTTATAGCATCGTTCAGATACTCTGCCTGATCAAGAAGTGACCTTCCATGAAATGCTGTAAAATCCTCATTGAAGTCTGCAGTAAAAAAGTCCAAGTTCTTGGTCCAGTGGTTTTCGATTATTTCAGGTTCATCAAAATACAAGTCGGCACTAGCTGCAGCAATTGATCTTGCTTGCTTGAAGCTGCCTGCATTGCCAGGAATAAAGAGGACGGGGACCCCGTCAAGCTGAATCAGGTTATTCTCCAGAGGCTCACGATCCTTTCCCTGCTCCCTGTATAAGTACAGATGGTATTTCTTGGCAAGCTTCGTGAACCTTTCATCGAACCCATCGATTCGAGCATATGACGGGTACATATAAATTGATCGACATTTTGGAGAGTCCGCGCCTGTGAACTTCTTGAAGAAACTTGCTGCTGCTACGAGCAGTACAAGTAAGAATCCTAGCGTGATGATTCGCAGTGGGATTTTATCGACAGAACCCCTTCGGTTGTGCAACGCATCGCCAGTAACAATTTCGGGGCCTGTACGTTTTCTCTTCGGCTGGGAATTTCTCGCGTCGCTACTCGCATACTTGTCAATCTTGTGTTCTCCCATTTTTAAGTAGCGATCCGCAAAATAAAATCCCTTATGCGCGAGAGCGTTTAAGCTCCTCCGCAAACCCATAAACACAGGTGGTTTGGACCTTGGTTGAAAGATGGTTAGGTCGGCTTCGGAATCTTCTCAGCAACTCCGGCGCATCAACCCTCTGGCGTCTTTCGAAATATCTGTCAAGAGTTGGGAATTTTATGCCGCTGTTATAATATCTTTCTATACGTTCCCAGCTTTGTAGGATCTTTCGAGTCATTAAAGTCATTATTAGTTTATATATGATCGCTGAAATTTATGATGCTATTGTCGCGCTGATGCGCCAGTGTTTTTGTTGATGGTTACAATGTGGACCTCTAGTTGATAGAGGTAACGTGCTGCTTTGTGTTGGAATTCCTCTTGATTGAAGAAGAAGAGGATGTCCTTGCTGGCGTTGAGGACATGCTTGTTGTTGATGCAGATGCAGGGATTGTCCCGTTTGCACGGGGGTGTTTTTGGGAAGTAGAATTCTTTTGGGTTCTCCGCTGATTGTAAATTTCTTGGCGATACTTAAACGTCGCGTCGCGCAATTGTTCGTAAGACTTCGTGCCCAGCATGGTGCCAAACCGTATGACTTGAGTATCATTTGAAATTTGATTGAGGCGCGCCGGTTCGTGGGAGAACTTGGTTCCATGATCGTTATAGTCAGAATCGTGCTTCCATCTATCGTGCAATCGGGAAAGCGCGTCCAGCTTTGAATCATATACATCAATGACATCGTTTTCACGCTCCTGTTTTTCAACTTCCGTTAGATTGATAAAACTGCTAAGCGGTTCAAACGCCGCTGGCGGCCTTCTGCGGTCGATGTACTCGAGTCCGAGACGACCCACACGTCTTCTTAGCCTAAAAGGCAGTTCGCGAGTGTGTACTCCCGAGTTTTGCTGAAATGGCCTGTAGCGCTCGATTTTGCGGTACTTGGGATTTTCTATCCTATCGCCGTCTCTGTTCAACACAAGCACGTCGTCGGCCTTGCCCTCCATGTAGTTCTCGAGGCCAGGAACGTAGTAGGACTTTTCAATCTCAAACTTAGAGGACGCTATTGACGAGAAGGGCGCGTTTGCCGGAGACACGCCTGAAGGGATGGATATATCGAAAACAGGGTTGTAGGGGTCATCGGTAAGGTTGAAAAACCTATCGCCATCTTCGAGTTTGCGCTTGCGCATCCTTTCCTCCACATAGCTGCGGGCGCTTCTTTCCTTTTTCAACAGGATGTCGTCCACATCCTCCAGTAGTATGTCGGGAATTTTTGAAGTGGGAAGCTTAACATAAACATGAGCTGCAATCGTGTTGGCTTGTTGTTTCTGCTGTTGAGCTTGCTGTTGCGCTTGCTGTTGCTGGAGCAGAGCCTGCTGTTGCGCATGCAACTGTTGAGCTGATTGCTGACTCTGAGTTTGACTGCCTCTCGATTGAGGTTTGGTGGCAACTGCGGCCTTGGGATTTACTGCATCGGCACTTGCTTTCTTAGACTTGGCCCTCAGTTTTTTAGGATTAGATTCCAAAGCTGTGCTTGCAATAACGTTGCTGATCAGTCTACGCTTCTTTTGATCTACGAAAAGATCATCGTCGCCTATAATCACCGCTGAGCGTTTGATGGGTTTGATGTCACGCCGCAGTTCAAACACCCGCTGATCATTTTCAAGCATATCCATGAAGGCTTTTTCCCGCTTGGCAACTAAAAGGGCCAGTTTCTTAGTATACAGAAGTTGCTGATGCAGGAGCCGTAGCTTGTGGCTATTTTGATAATCAACCCTTCTTGTTTTCCGCGCCTGCCGCACCTCTCTTCTTCGAAAACAAACGTACGGATCATTATCGTCGCGGTCTCCTGGCCTTTCAGATTTGAGTTGAGGGCTAATTTCGCCCCCATGAGCCTCGATTTTACGCCCCTTCCAATAGTTGTAGATCTGCTTTCCAAACTTCTCAAAGAGGACAGTGATGGGACGGCTATCCTGCTGAACCGCAGAATCAAACTGAGTGATGAATTGCTGTGGTTGCACCCCAATTTCCTCTGCTAGCTTGTCCTTGATACCTGCATCGCCGAGGTCGCGTTTCAAAATCGTCGGCTTTATTTCCTCCAAAGATAATATGTTTTCTGGATCGATACTAAGGAAAGGTTGCCTTTCATGTATTGCAGCCTCGAGACTACTACACATAAGCTCGAACTCAGTTTCGGAGAGCTTTTCGTCGCCCTTGAGCTTGTTGTTTACCTTGGAGTCTAGAAAACGCTCGTCCCGCTCATCCATGTTGTAGCAAGAGCCGCAGCAGTCCTCAACGGTGGCGGAAAACCGTATATAACTCACTGGCTCTTCGAATTTGCCTCTGTAGAAGTCCTCGTATTCCCCCCATGTTTGCGATGCATCTGGCGTTGGGATATAAAGCTCTTTGCGAGTAAGCTGATTCCTTTGCAGGATCTTGTGCAAATGCTCCTCCTTTTCTTCGTTCTTTTCGACACCGGTTTCGATCTCCACAAGCTCGCGCTGCTGAAGCTCGTCTTTGTCGAGCTTTCGCAGGTCCGACGCCTTGTAGACCTGCAGTCGTTGCTTGACCGAGATCTTACGGTGCCTGAAGCGTGTGTTGGCCGCCTCTTGGCTCGACGGTGCAGCCATTGCACCTGTCACTGACGCGCTTAGGGTTCGTGTAGATTTAGCTCGGTATATGGGTCACGTGTGTATCACGTAATCTTCCCTGTCCACGTGCTATTTTAGTCTTACCCGCGCTTCCACTCAGCAAGCTGCGAAAAACAACGGCAAAACAAAAGGGACCACGACACCTAATGCTACCGACTTTTCCCCTGAACTGTAGTCTCAGTCGAAAACCAGCGACTATAGAAGTAGGACCCCGTGTGTTCTGGTGAATGCGGCGACCAGCTCCTTCTTCCACCCGTAATAAAAATAGGAGTTAGCAAGTGAGTTATTCGCCACCCGAAAACCAGAAAAAATTTGCCACGTCCGGAAATGTTTTTTTCCCGCCCGTTCTTGTTGCTTCAGTCTTCTTATCATGTTATACGTGCAGAGCAAATCTCCGAACAGAGCTGCTGAACAGACCCTAGGCCGCCAGTCCTCAGCTGTTGGGTGGGCGCATTACTTCCTGTTTTTTTGGTGTTAAAACGGGAGTGTTTTGCACCAGCTACGGCCCGTAATATCGCGGCGGTCTGGTTGTGCCTTCGAACGATTTACCAAAACCGCGGTCTCGTAGCCGCCGCTGCCGTTTTCTTGAATCTCTGCGAGGAGCGCAACCAGTGCTCAAAGAGCTTCCTGGCGCGGTGCCTCGTGCATTAGTATAGTAAAGACATGTGTTTCGTCATATGTGATTCGTCGTCACGTGGTATATGCACTCGTCGGCGGCTAGTGGAAGAAATTGTCAATAAAGGCAGTAGGCGAGCGTGGTTGGGCGAGCATTTCATTGGGCGTCTGTGCTGTCTTGTTCTTCATATATTCAGTCCACTGGAGTCGCTGGTTGACTGCCGGAAGACGACGGAGATCCGACTGCTCTGCGGCAGATAATCCGCTTGCGTTTTGAAGGTGCAGCGGAGATCTAAATATGGACTCGCTGTTGGATCGTCGTGCTCCGTTCCAAAAAACGTGTGTGACGAGCCGCACGCAGTGGCTGTTGAAGAATCAAAAGAGAAAGCACTGAAGTTGGTTGTTAGACAAAAAACGGTTGTGACTTCCGCAATGGAAACCACTAGAATGTCTTTGTTCCACTAAGCTCTCTGAATACGTACTACTGGATGCAAACCTTGTTCATCTCTCTATTTCTGTAAATAGTTGTAAGTGGAAACTCTTTAAACGAGAAACGACCTGGGTTTTGAGAAGCTCGAGCTGGCGAACATTAACATTGGCTTTTCGAAAGTATAAAGCTGCTTGTGGGAATTCTCTTTGATATTGCTCCTTCCACTTAAAAGTGAATTTCATTTACATCTTATTCTCAAAATTGTCTTTCAGAGAAAGTGTAAAATATTCACGAGATGAGTTTCCAAAAGAAGTGGAGGAAACCGCATGCTGACACACAGGGCGCCATGGATTCGTTGGTAGATATTGTATCGAAGACCTCCTTCAACCTGGAGAATAAACTAAGGTTCTTGAAAGAGCAGAAGCTACACTACTCAGAAATAAGACGCAACCTAGTGGAATATGACAAAGGCAACTATGATGACAATCAAGATGGCAACAAAAGAGGTCTAGTGTTTGGGGAAATCATCATTTCCTCCAAAATTTACTTGAATATTGGCTACGAGTATTACGTGGAGAAAAGCCAACTCGAGGCTATTGATTTCATCACTGAGAAGCTGCGTCTCATCGACGAAGCCGCCGCGCGCTTCGAAGGGAAAATTCAGGAGGCTAAAGAAACACTCAAGAATCTCAAAGAAGCGCAGAAATTAGAGGAGGATCAAGCATCGTCGGGCAGCCATGACCCTTACCCAAATCCACCTGAAAATGAAGATGGTTTGCCATTCATGGAGATTAGGGAAGATTTGGACGAAGAGGGAAATATTCTTAACAGTTCCGTTAACCCAACTGCAACTCCCCAACCCCCACAGTCACGCATCGAAGAGATAAATGATGAGATAGAATCTGTTACTAGCGGCAAACCAACTACTGTAGACGCAGAATTTAGTGACCAAAATGCGCGCTTCGATAACGACTTCGAGCAAAGCATCCGCGAAAAAACCTCGAGAGACTCTAGAGAGTCTAAAGAAAAGACGGAAGCGAACGCGGCCTTTGAGAAGTCTCCAATCGTAAAGGATGCGAATATAGAGGATCTGGACATCCAGGGACCTACTATTAAGAAACATGGACCTGCTATTGAGCCAAATGATATTTACACATTCGACGATATTGTAGCACAATTAGAAAAAGAGGATGGACTTGAAGATGGTGAAATCAACGATGAGGATATACAGTACGACTTTGAGAACTACAATCAAGACAATCTGCTAGATTTCTCAGAAAGTGGAGGGGATGATGAGGGAGACTATGACGACGACTACGATGAATCTTCAATGCCCTCTCTGATCCCTGGCTTTGCGCAAAACAGGTTCTTGGATCAAATCAATCAATTACGGTCTCAAAGGCAACAGTCCCCACAGTCCCAACAATCCCAGCAAGCTCAGCAGTCTCAGCAGTCTCAGCACAGTAACGAAACCGTAAAAACCAAATCAATATTGAAAAAAGACAAGGACACTAAAAAGGCTTCTAAGAAAGTTGGCTTTGCTCCCACACTTGATATTCACGAGATCGAGAGTGTAAAGCATGAAACAAAAGCAAACACATTCATAGGCTCTCCCATTATCGCACGCGCAAGTGCCGAGGACGTTGCGTGTACTGATGACGATGAAGGCTTCGATGCGGACTTGTTCGCTCAGCTAATCGGTGCCAAGGATTCCAATGATGTTCATGAAATATACGAGAAAGAGGTGGAACAGCCACCAGCAAAGAGAAAGTCTAGGATCTCACGATTCATGAAAGACAGAAACCCTTCAGCTGCACCAGATAGCACAAAAGCTGTGGCAAACAAAGAAGCGCAAGATCCCTTGAACGGCCAAGCAGTTGAAGATATCGTGGAGAGAAGCCCTGAAGCCGCTGAGCCAGTGGGGCAAGTCACAAGGGACCTTGCTAAGGTAAACCTGGGTAATGGTGGGCCTGTTGCTGATGTTTTTGAAAGAAACAACGAAACGGGCGTGCCATCATCTCCCAACCGCGGCACTTCTGTCTCGAGTAACTCGGGAAAGTCGGAAACCTTAGTAAGCAAGGCACCTAACTCAGGTAGGGACTCTAAATTTAAAAAGAACCTAAATTCCTTGCAGAAACCTGCAAAGAAGCGCCCAGTTCAGAAGAAATTGCCAGAGTTCCCTGAACAAGAAGAGACAGAAACAGCAGCTTTTGAGGAGCTAAAACCGCGACCTGTGTTCGAAAAACAAGACCAGCCGAAGGCATTCCCAAAGGAAATTAACGCCGCTGTGAACAATAATCCTTCCGAAGTGGTCCAAAACCCTCACGTTGATTTCCACAAACTGGGAGATGACCTCGATGATATGGCCCGTGCGTATCTTCTAGGACTGTACAACAGTGATGTTGAGGACCCTGGTGCTGTTGTCGAGAAATTAGGTGACTTAAACTCTTACAATAAAGAAGTTGAAACTCTACAGGGCGAGATATCTACCTTTCTAAAAGAGAACCCAGCCACAACAGCCAATGGAGCTCCTGGCACCGACGATGACGATGACGAGAAAGGACCTATTATGACTGATGTTGTGGAGAAAGAAGTCGAATTACCGCCTGATTACGACGAAGCGGATGTTGAACTTAGCACGGAGGCTTTGAATTACAGTGTGGCCGTTGAGTACCATAAATTGAGGGAGAGAATGATCGCTTCTCAGGGCGCGGTCGAGAAATCTCCTGAAGAACTTCAATTCGAGGCCATAGACGAATACGGAAATCCAATCAAGACAAGCAAGTTCAAGGCTAACAAGCTTAGACTCGAAACTGACGAAAAGCTTGGCTAAGTACTAATATAGCAACCCTCGTATCAAGAAAGTTACAGGCCCCTGACATGTTATTGTAACCACATGTCCTCTTAAATCCGGGCTTTGTCCGTGTTCTGGTGCGCTTGCCCAGTATCTATCGGCTTGCTTCCCGCGCGGCTCCGAGTCCAAAGACTTCGCGCTAATTACACGTGATCTTGTCGGTCTTTAGATATTACTAGGGCGCGATCCTGAGACAGCGGGCGCTAGTATGGGGAAATAGTGATTAGTTTTAGATGGTCCCCGCGTTGGCAGCTAGATTTTTGGCTGCACCTGCACCTCAACCTGCCCTTGGATTTTTGTAAGCCAAGGAAGTTTTGGTGTGGCTCTCCGAGCCCTTGATGCGATGCTCCACGACAATTATAGGATCTGAATTGGAGGGAGACTATTTAGAGTGCAGTCCAAGGAGTTGAAGTAGCTATTTTTTTAACGCTAGTTGTAGTTTGCAAGATATTGTGTCTTCGTCGTTTGGGAACTGTCGAGTAACCGTTTTGGCGTACTGTACCACCCAGCACTCTTAATTGCTTTCAACAAGCTGTTATCAATTCCATACAGTCTTTTTTGGGAAGCGAACTCATTATCTTGAGACGTTCATCACCTTGATTGTGCACGATGGAAACTGACAAGGTGTCGAGTGTTAGTGAAAGATTGCAGCTCTTGATGGATGTAAACCACGAGCAGCATGACCGGTCATCGGGATCGCTGCTGACTCATCTAATTAGCACCCTGGACCAGGAAACCACTGCACCTACTACACTAATCGAAGAAGCACCAAGTCCGCAAGCAAGCGCGACTGAGCGCACGTTTACTGCCAATTCTTATTATACCTCCTTCGTCCCAGCGCGTCCACATGCAGACTACTTCGACTTCGATACAGAATACAACGAAAAGGCCAAGGATATCTACGGAGACGTTGAGGAAGTTGAGGCAGCGGCTGGTCACAGTAGTACGGGCGCTGACCGCCACCATGAGACGTTGAAAGAAAGCTCCCTTGAGCTGTCACTAACAGAGCCGCTCGCAGATGACCCACCGGATGACGCAGACCAGAACGTGCAAATGATTCTAGACAAGCTAGATACTTTCAAACGCGAGTTTCGTCTTTTAATACAAAGAATGGATGAAGCCTCTCTGGTGTCCCGCATATCGGGCTTTGAAACCTTGCCTGATATGACAGCTCGCCCACGGGTCATGAACACGTTGGTAGGGGATATTATAGATACACTTCAGTCCTTCGTCCCCCAGCCAAGTCGAAAGAGATCAAGGCGCGATTCCGATGTAGGAATAGCAGAAAAAGAGGAGGACGATTCGCTTCTTGATGTGGTGGCCAAAGAAACACTGGAGAACGACCCTTGTTACGGCGTGCCGAATTTTGGTGTAGTGCTGATAAAATCGCCCACCACTGTCTCCCAGCTTTGGAACGAGTATACAAAGCTTCCTAGTGAATGGGCGCTGCCCGACTGGTTCGACGTAGCGTCGCAGCAGTCCGCTGCTGCAAGCACCGCTAGAAAGCCTGCAATATTATTGAAGCGTCGCACTTCGATAAGGGATTTGGAGAGGGTATATGGTTCATCATGGCGTAATGGTGACAAAAACTTCTCGCGCCAGGTCAATCGGCGTAAGAAGATCTGGCATGCAATCGAGGAGGGACTTGAAAGCGGCATTCCTCTTGAAGAATGCTTTACGCTTTTAGAGTCTTATGTAAAAGAAAGAGGAAAGGGGCTGAGCTGGTATTATAATGGTGTCCCCTTCAAACTTTCGGACCTTAGGGCTAGGAGCTAGTCTTAAATAAACAATATTCTTCAGCATGCATTAATATCAAATCATCTTTGCTAAGTATTTAATTGATTTTAATTTTTGTGTCATTGCTAGAGTCTTTAAAGTGGTCATTTTGTGCAAGAACATATATTCAAAATAGCTTCAAGTTTGTCGACACCGTGAAAGCTTCCAAGTGCCATGGGGAAATCGCTAACATGTCTCATAGGTTTGTGCTATATTTGCCACTGATATCAAATCGAGAAACTAGATTGTATCCAGACTAACAATTAAATTAAAAGTTGGTGAAACGCCGGCCACACAATTCCTTGCTTGGAGACTCAGCCTCTCCAATGAATTTATTATACTAGTTTCATCCAATATTTCGAGCGACGGACTTGTTTCGTGGAAGTCTCCAAAACTGGGTTCAAACTTCTATAGACCCAACGAGTTCGCCAAGGGATATGAAGAGCTGGGCTTAAAACTCGAGGATACCGACGGTAACAAAAGATACAGCATTGACGTGATAATTCTTTCTTGCCTATCTTTCCCTTCTTTGAACCGTTACTGTGATCTTCTTTCGAGATATAGCGGAAAACAAACAATAGTTTTGGTGGATGCCAACTTTGGGGTGCAGCTCGAAAAGCCGGTTCTTGATAAATTCTTTGGCGCCTGTGCATGCGTTTTATCTGTGTTATGCGATGCTGAAGCACGCCAACTGTCTTCTGGGTCATACGCGCTAGTCAATGATAGCTGCAAGTTTTATCTTGGCTTAACGTACGCCTGCAAAGGATTCAAGAAACAGACAAGTAAGCACGACAGGTTATCAGCAAATCTTCAATGCGTTCAGAATACTTTCTCCGACGAAAACTCCACACTGAATGCAATGGTTGCACAATTGGAGGGCACCAACGTCGACAGTATTGTTAAGCTCGCGCCCGAAGAGTCCTGTGAAATGGCGCTTAAAGTGTGGGAGCACATTATCCCTCGCATTTCGCTCCACATACTCTCCATTGTTTTTGAGCAGTTCGACTACGATAAACTGCTGGAAAACTCGTCATCTAGATTCATCTTTGAGGACTTAGTAAGAGAACTCTCGAGGATATGCTATGCACAATGTGGTGAAGTAAGTGAGAGGTACTTAAAATCCAAGACTGCGCCGCGTAACTCGTCAACTTCCACAGATGATTGGATTTTAGAATTGGACTTTGATAAAGTCTTGGAAGAGACAAAACAACGCAAAAGACAGATGGATCGTTCAACCATAAATGAGTATCCTGAGTTTTTAACACTTTCGTTTGAAGCCTATTGTTTCTATCATCGCTTGGAGTTTCCTGCACACATCCTTCTCCATCAGCCAATCCAACTAGCTAGCGGCTACCACGTCAATTACTCGAGTATTAATTTTCTCTATGGGTTCTACTCGCGACTGCTTGCAATTAGCGGCTTCAGTATCGAGGGCGAACCGAACAAAGTTTCTGCCCCGTCACTGCTTTTCGGGATACGAGCGCAGCTGACGAGCCAGAGTGAGCAGACACTTGTATCCAAACACAGTCCTAGTGGAGATAAAAATGCGCTTGGTACCGGTTCAAAGGCTGTAGGCGTGAAGTCCAAGTTAAAAGCAAAATTCAAGAGAATTGGGCACGGAAACAAGGAGACGCTTAATGGCGCTGTGTGTAGTGTTGAGGATCCTGCATTAACCGACGAGGGGTCTGGAAGCTCCCTCGACAACTTCCTGGCTGGTGATGTCCACGATAGGTCCAGTACGGACCCTGAAGACCCAGGAGAGGCACAGGTCGGTCGCGATTTTATGTTTTGGTGCAATGAGGCAATCCAAGATGCAAACTCCGAGCCTGAAGTTGATGACAACGACAACTCTTCGATCGTGGATGAGTTGATCAGGCTTCCGAACTTTCGAAAACGCGACTTCCGTAAGCAGGGCATGCAGATGGACCTCGCGCCCACTGTGGTGCCCCTTTTTGAGCAGGAAATCCGCAACGATCCTTTCGCCATGTCTAGGTACTACTTTGATGCCTACAAACTGGGCGATCCCAAAACGTTTTTATCGCTGAAAGAGAGCGATCCGCGGCCCGCAAGCGCGCGGAGGATCCAGAGGCGCTATCGAAGAGAATATGCAGGGGTTGCGGGCATGTCTACTCTGCCCGAAAATCTTTTCCGCGATCATGTCGATCTGCTGAAGCGCGTTAATATGGGGGGAATTCTCAGTGTCACCACTAGCCGCTACGGTCACGTGGACTCATCACAGAAAATGCTCGACAACTGGAATCGTGGCCTTGGCTATCTCAAGACATTGGCCCTGCGTGAGAGTGTCTTACAGCCGGGCGCTAGCTGTCATGTTGCGCGGCGTTCCCCGCCGCGGCTCCAGCGCCATGATTCACGGAGATCTTCCTTCTCGCCCGAGGTTGAGTAGTATTTCATCTGACATGTTCTTGTATTTTTTTTTCTGTGCATGATCCTGCAGCATTCCATAGAGGAAGCTCAATTAATTTTAACTGAGAAAAAAAAAAAGTTTTTATAGCGAATTATCAATATCTTTCGCCTTGGCACTCGTGCGAGGCGGGGCTCTCTACGGGAACCAACGAACTTGTGAACTTTGGTGCCTCCCTGTACTGCGCCACTTATCTGATAGGCAAGTAGTGCGTTGAATTATTTTGCCGACTTAAGAAACTGGATTCCAGTTAGTTGAATGTGTAGCCAAAAAATAAACTTGAGCACCCGTGACAACAGGAGTGGGTGCAACTTCCTACCGAGGTGCGAAAATCCTTAAAGATTCGCGTGGTCATCTTGGCGAAAAGTCCACAGGTTAATGGTTGTTTATGGCGCATGTCCTCTATCTTTTGAAGGGTTTCTCGTAGCAGCGCGAAAAAAGGTCTGGTGATTGCCAAATGTAGTAATGATTTGACATAATTTGGCGATATGCTGCCTGAATAGGAGGAGCACTGTGGCGGAACTCCGAAAGAAGCGAGTTTGAGCAGGCATTACGGGCCAGTTAGTGCTTTATTTCCGAGACGCGGGTTTCGGAGGGCCATCAAGGCACAACTTCGGCTGCAATGCTGGGGCTGTAAAACAAAAGATTTTCACTGCGAGTGAAAGGCGGCGAGATCGGTGCTTACTCTAGCGGTGGGCAAAAATCTGGCAGGCGAGGTATATAATTAATCTGAATGGGGCGGGGCGAAGCATAGCTCTCATTAAGGTGGGGTCAAGATCACACCGGCACACATGATATTCGCACATACAGACCTTGATTTCCAGGAGGCGAGCGCAGGATTTGCCAGGCCCTGCCAGGAGTTAGATGGGAGATCGCTCAGCAAAGAAACAGAGCAGGAACAGCAGCCGCGCGCACCCATAGAAGACGTCCTCGAACTCATGATTTCTGGACCGGAGTCCGAGCTTGATCCACCAGTCTTCGAAGTGGAGCTTCTCGCTTCCGACATGGCCATGAACGAGCTACGACAGGACAGCATATTTTCGCTCGACGGCGACGCAGAATTATCGTTACCGGATCTTCAGGAGACCGAGAGCTTTGACGACTCTTTGAAGCCACTCCTCTATGAATCTTTCGATACACAGGCAGAGGAGGCCATAGAAACTCCCGGCGCTCCAGTAAGGCCGCGCCTCTTGCAACGCAAGAGCAACCCATTCTACCTCCCTTCGAAACACATTAAGAACATGATATCCAAAGACAGACATCGCCAGGGCGCTCGCAAGGCTGAGAGCGGTTCCCGGTCGCAGTGGGGTGGTGCGGAAGAAGCCCTGGTTTCCGCTCAGTGCGCAAAGCCCTTCCTGGAGAGGCGGCAGACAGTAGGCTAACGACTTGCCGGTCAAGTATATATAAGGTAAGGTCATTCACGTTCGTAGAAATTATAGAATAAGCGAACACGGTTATTTTAGAAATCTAGGAGTTTATCAAGATTGTATGAAGCGAGGCGTTTGTGGCACTGCCAAAATTTCTCGAAGGCCTTGGTTCTTTTCCCGGTATGAGCAGGGCGACTGAAATTCATTCGTAGAGGTCCTCGTCCAATCTCGCAGCTGGGTTTGTCTCGATGAAGTCGAGCGAGACCTTGTGGCCCAGTAGCTCTCTAATGTTCTGCACGCCGTACTTGATCATGGTTGGTCTTTCCAGCGACAGACCCCAACCCAACACTCTCATGTTAGAAGGGAGACCCATGGACTCCAACATCTCAGGTCTGAACATACCAGAGTTTCCAATTTCGACCCACTTGCCTAGGCCCTCGTGCCATGAGAAGATTTCCATAGAAGGCTCGGTGTATGGATTGTAGGTTGGCTTGAAACGCAGACCAGTGACACCCATCTTTTCGAAGAAACCTTCCATAAACTGGATCAAGTCACCCAGTGTAATGTTGTAGTCAGCCAAGACACCCTCGACTTGGTGAAACTCAGCCAAGTGAGTAGCGTCCACTGCTTCGTTACGGAAGACTCTGTCAATCGAGAATAGTCTTGTAGGCTTAGGGTCCTCAGCTAGTTTCTTCAGCATATAAGCGGAAGTAGCAGTGGAGTGAGTTCTCAAAACAAGCTTTTGAGACTCTTCTGGCTTCCAGTCGTAGCGGTAACCGATGGACTCGAACTTACCTTGCTCATGCACCGCCCTGATGTTCTCCATGTATGTCTTGTCCTCTGGCAGATCACTCTTTATTGGGTCCTTTAAGTAGAAGGTATCCTGCAGGTCACGAGCAGGATGCTTCTGAGGAACATATAGAGCGTCGAAGTTCCAGAAACCAGTGTCAACATACTGGTTAGCAGGCATTTCGGTGAAGCCCATCGAGAAAAAGATCTGTCTGAACTCTTCTCTGACCTTGTTCAGAGGGTGTAGGGCACCAGATTCAGGCAGAATACCTTCAGAGTTGAAGTTATAAGGCTTGAATTTCAGGTCCTTGTAGGTTCCTGCAGCAACCATGTCGGCGGTGAGGTCAGTTTCCAACTTTGTGAGCTCTGTAGAGAAGTCCGCACCCTTGGTAACATGGAAACTGATCTCCTTCTTGGCCGCTACCAGCTTACGCTTCTTCAGGTCGTTGAGTGTCTTGTCATTCACACCTTGGTAGTTGCCGTTTTTGATCTGGACCAAAATATCTTTGGTTTCGTCCTGCACGTCGTTGACCGATGCGATTTTGTCACTGACGGTCAGTTCGTTGTCCTTGTTTTTCGAGATCCACCCGTTTTTGAACGCACGCGCCTGACCCACCTTTCCGTCGGCTCCCATGTGGGCAGCAACATCCTTGATTTGGAGCTTGGTGAACTTGTCGACTAACTGAAGCAGTCTGATTTCATGCGAGCCCTTCTCCATGATCTCATCACCCTCCTTGCTCAACGTATAGTAGGTCTTGTCTTGCTTGGTGTACTCTAGCTTCCCATGAGCTTTCAATGAGTTCAACGACGACAGCACCACTTGAGGGTTTATGTTGGGGAAGACCTCGAGCGTAGATTGGATCTCGCCCAATTGGTCAAGTTTCTGAAGAATTTCCAGTTGCAAATCGGACATCTTAAAGTCAAAAGAAGCCGCTGTAGCCCGCGATGGCCTTCAGCTGTCCGATTTCAAGCTCCATCTTACTTTGAAAATTTTTATGTATGAGAAACCTCGACCTTAAAGTCATTACCCGCACCTCATCTCTATAAAGAGAGACTCTCCGACACTGTCACAGGGTCTCTTGGTGAGGCTCAAGAGCTATCGCCAAGCTATTAAGCGTGCACGATGTCAAGCACAGCGGCAGAACGCGATAGCATTCATTGGCCTGTCGTTAAACACTTGTGGAGTTTCTCTAGGGCTACAATAGCAGTGAACGTCAGTAGTGAGATGCCCCTATCCTAGTGAAACATGCAAAGGCCTGCGGTATCCTTGCTACCCAGCTGCAATGTGCTTTGGTCCTCGTCGTGAGTTGTGAAAAGGTCGAGCTTGGCGTTGGCGTCAAGTAGCACCTCCTTCTTTAGAAACCATTTTTTCTCCTCCTGAAGAAGAGTGTTGTACTGTTGTAGCAGGTCTTTATGGATCTCGGCCAGCCATTTCGCCTGCTGATCCAGGGGAATGTCGTTTGCCATCGAAGCGGTACCGGCTGCGTCCTTCGCATCCCCCGGGTCCGCTCCGCTTTCAGGCGACTGCGAGGCGCTGTAGGGTGCCGGCTCTAGCGTGCCCTGCTCTGCCAGAAACTGCTCATTCATGTTGTACAGCCTCTTCTTGTAGTAGTTCGTTTTCATCTTTGTCACTTTGCCGGCTTTCTCCTTGAGGGTCTTGTTCTTGGATGCTGAGACGCTGCTCTCAATAAACGTACCAGGCGTCATCTTCACCATCTCATAGTTGATCTTAAGATTGTCATCCACAGCTATAATATTGCGTTTGTGCCTGCTTTTGCGTTCGTCGTCCACATCTACAGCCTCGCTGCTCTTGTATCGTCTTATTGCGTTCTGGGCATACTGGATCTGCGTATCCTTCTCGAGCAACTGTGTGAACTCCTTAATTGAGCTCTCGCATATGCTGAGTGCCGATTCATCACTCATTTGGTGGCTTCCGCTGTAGGCTAGTCGCGGAACTGGGTTAGTTAAGGGCAAGGAGCGGAATATCTTGCAAGTTCATGCAAACTCGTCTTCAATGCCTGCCATTTTTATTACTTGCATCTACACTAATTATGTGCTCTGAAAAATTTCAAGCTCTTTACCCATGCGATGAGCAGGTCAGCACTCAAAAAAAAACACTCAAACGCAGCCTGAACAATGGCATCTGACAGCATAGAAGACCTTTTCGCGGAGCTGAAGAAACTGGAGTCTGTTGATGCGGCCCTCGGCGCCTCGGGACGCGAGAACAACACGCCAGCTGATGGTGAAGACTTTGACCAGGACAAGCTTGAGTTCGAGGACGATTCCAAGATTGCCCAGCAGCAGAAGACATTCAGAGAGATAGAGCAGCGAATCCGCAAGCTCCCACGCATGGAAACGGGATTTGACAATCTGACGCTGCCTGCAGGCGGTAGCGCGGAGGGGATCAAGGTGGTGACCAAGGTTGAAGACCCTGTTTCGATCCTGCACTCGCGGAAAAAGGATGCTACAACCAAGAAGCCCTCTACCACTGAACAGTGGTTCACCCTGCCAAAACCGGAACTTACGAAGGAGCTCAAGCGTGACCTGCTGGTGCTGAAGCACCGTGCCGCGCTGGACCCTAAACGGCACTACAAGAAAGAGAAGTGGGTTACTCCAGAGCGCTTCTCTGTGGGCACTATAGTCGAAGACAAGACTGAGTTCTACAGCAGCAGGCTGAACAACAAACAGCGCAAGAGCACGATGGTCGCCTCATTGATGGACAGCGATGATACAACCAAGTATTTCAAGCGCAAGTACACCGAGGTCCAGGCCAAAAAGACCAGTGGTGCTAAGGGCCACTACAGGAAGGTGCGCGAGAAGCGCAACAAGATGTGAGTGCTACTCGCTCCCTACGATCTGCATCCCTCCATTGTAACATAACTAACTTATCTGCATTCGGTCAACAGAGCCTCCCTAACTGACGACTATGTACACATTTGGTGGCGTTTTGACAGAGTATATATGTTCACTTTTTTGTAGCATTCTGTAATCGAGTCCCACTGCGTTCTGCTTAGCCGCCCGCGCCCTTTGCTCTGTTGGGTACCCCCTTCCCCCAACCAATTCAGGTTAAAATACGGGGTAGGAATCGGTTTTCTGGGGTATAAAAAAAGCTCGAAAAGCGCGGTTCCCAAGCCTCAAAGACACACTACTTTCCCTTTCCGTCGTAAGAACAAAAGCGCCAGATAGCCTACTAACGTACTACGGACTAGACGTCTATAATGGCAGATGTGAGACAATATAGAACAAAGATGTACAGGAGCATGCGTCGGAGAGGGCGTGATTCGAGCTCTTCTTGAGGTGGGCGGCTACTATTTGAGCACGTGATAATATGCGTATCGTTGATCACGTGGTATGTAATATGTGGTTCGTGGTCACATGTGCCTCCGTACGTTGAGCTTTCATTCTTCCTCGTGTACATCCTCGGCATGCATACGACGTGAGGAGTCTTAGTGGGGCTGACTCCTTCCGTTTCTGTGGATCTCCTATTGCAGCCGACCGGACCAGCCTCCTCTGTTATCGCAGTCGAAATCGGTGCTAAGGTCTTTATCACTAGTGTCAATAAAAAAAAAAAAATTGACCAGTTTTCAAATCTTCCGCTGCTGCGTTATCAGCTCAGCTTTTGATTGGTCTTGGTTACATGAAATTCCACAGCCTTTTCTCTACGTCTCTGCTCAGCGAACAGTAAGCCTTGTAGAGGAGTCTGGCTGCGGGCAAGGCCGGTGCCGGTTTTGGCACAGGGGTAGGAATCAAAGCTGTTTCGAGGACCTGCGCAGTTAAGCATAGCGGGCATTCTGGCCGGCGCCTGCTGCAGGCCCTCTTTGCATGCGCAGGAAAAAAAAGCACCGCAGTTGTACGGGCTTTCCCTATGATTGTTGACGCCGGCCTGGGTCAGTACGATAAGATGAGGGAGCAGACGCATATTGTAGCATTTGCCTGCGTGAAAGGCTGCCCACTACGTAGAGTATACACTCTGGGCGTTGTGGTAAGTTGTCTTTCTACTTACTCTTCACACATACACACATACAGATTCACAAACGCCACTGGTTCATCAGCCAAGCAAAGAGAACTTGCGGAAGCGTTTTGACTAACATCCCTAACGTCTAATCCTCCAACAAAACGACTTTTCAATTTTATAGCCCCCTGTCTTTCCAAGTCTATCTCTTGGACTCCATTACAGTTGAACGCTCATGACAGAGACGAAAGAAGACGCTCGCGGCCGTGAGCGTCAGTGCCAGAAAAAGCTGCAAGAAGCGATATCAGACTCTTCAGCTGAGGCCCTGTGGCACATGTATTCCAGCGCGCAGGCCTCGCTTCCCTACCGCGACCGCATGGTCAATCTGACATGGCGCATGTTGGGAGCACGCATGCGGAAGAACATACCAGTTGCTAGACAGGACCAGGACCAGTTATTTCCTGAGCAAGTCAAGTATTTAAGCCAAAGCGATAAGTCGAGCCCTATGGTGTCCGAAGAAATTGACTACATGGCGGAGTTGCGGGAGCTAAGAGACCAGAGTCTCTCCACGGCTGCTTCTTCGACACTAAACATGCAGACCACAGGTAGACTAGCTGAGGGCAGAGTGTCTTCCCCTTCGGTAGGTGTGCGCGTCAAAACCGAGCCCCTTGAGTCCAAGCTTGGCATAAGCGATCAAATCGTGAGCGAAATGGGGCGAGGGCCGACTTCGGGGCCGACGCCGTCCAACTCTATGAGACCTTTCTCTCAACGCGATATGGACCCATCCACTCTTGGCTTTGACGACAACGTTCAATTTGGCTCGTTCTCGAACGTCAGCCAGCATGTAGGCTTCATGGCCGATGTCGATGTTGACAGTTTTAACATACTGGATGGTCGCGATTCGGCATCGGCCCGCGGATTGGGCCATGAGGATGACGAGGATATGGGGATACGCGCAACTACGTATTCTTCTCCGGCGCTTATAAGCGACAGTGGGGTATCATCCGCTGACAATCCATCTTACGGCCAGCAGTCTATGCCCAATTCTACGCTCCTCAACAACATGGATCAAGCCAACGCTCTTTCGACGGTGCCGAACTCAGTCACCATAGGCGGCCTTAATTCCAGCATCCTGGGGGGTCAAACATTTTTTGACGACCACGATTTCTTGCATTCAGTGAATGAAGGGAGTAATGACAACGAGTCTGTCTTTCCGCCACTGCACGCTACGAACTCACAAATTTCGCTACCTGATCTTTATGATAGAACATCCAACATTACCCCAATATCTATTAGACGGCCTAGCAGTGCATGGCAAACCATGCCCAATGGTCTGGGTGCATCCGCCCCGGGTTCATCTGCCATAGCACCAAATTCTCTTCCAAACCCACAAGTTTCTCGTCGCCCAGTTAGCGTCAATTCCGTTCGCAAGAAGCAAATTAAAAGCTCCAATTCAAGAAGAGGGAGCCTAAGTTTCACGTCTATAAATGGCGGCTCCATTCCAACAGGGTTTGTGGGCCAGCAAGAGAAGGGATCAAATGATGCAGCCCGAAAGCCATCGGCCAATGATGCAACTGCCGGCGCGAGTGCGTCAGGTGGAAAAACAGATACCAAATGTACAAACTGCCACACAAAAACAACGCCCTTGTGGAGGAGAGATCCACAAGGAAACCCTCTTTGCAACGCGTGTGGTCTTTTCCTGAAGCTGCACGGCGTTGTACGGCCTTTGTCGTTGAAGACTGATGTAATCAAGAAGCGTCAACGATCTTCTAACAAGGCTTCTGCATCAAGCTCCTCCGCTGTCTCAGTGCAAGATAGTTCTCCTTCGAAAGATGCAGTGCAAACCTCGAAGAGCAAGCGCCCGCTAAGCAGAAAAAAAACGTCTTCAATCAATATGCTGGGCGAGACGAGGCCTAGTCTACCGAGATCTCAATCATCTTTTGCGAGACGAAAATCAAAGGCCACTTTTAATACCCGAGACGCAGAGAACGCGAGCAGCGAGAGCGGGTCAGGTACCCCTACTCCAGTACAAGCGCCGGGAGCAGACGCCCAAACAATCGGCCACGCCGCTTCCGAGATGGACATCGACCAGCATTCGACAGCAAACGGAGATGAAGGCACGAAGCACAACGAATCCAGCTTTGACCTTATTCTTGAACAATGGACGCAACCCACGAATTCAGCAGATAATTCCGGGCGCAGTGATCCGCAGCAAGGATCTCAGCCTCAATCGAAACAGACCGAGGGCCAGTCAGCCTTCTACTTCGCATCCTCACATGGCAGGGATGGGAGAAGAAACCCCGAGCCTGCAAGCGGGCTCAATGGAGCTCAGAACCCGACCGAAAAAAAGAATGCAGGAGAGAATGCTAACTGGGACTGGCTCACATTGAGCTTGTAAGTCCCCAGGTCTCGTTTTCGAGATCCTAATTACTTATTGTTTTGAACTTTTAGCCTAGAAACCGCATTGCATAGGACCTGTCTACCACAGCATCCAACCTGTTGTTAGAACGTGTGCCCTGCACGTTCTGCGTCACTACTCATTTAATAGAATTCGTAATTTTAATTTAATCATGTATCAACGTTTATTGTTGAAGAATCATTGAGAAAATGGAGGCCAAATGATTTAGCACTGTTAGCGCAGCCGGAGCCCTCAAGCTGCACCGGCCAAGAAAAAAAGAGAAGGTTTACCACATCTTTTCGCAAATCGCTCCGCGAACGTAGGCTTATGGTCAAATCGACAATTGAGAATCAGCAGAATTTTTCAATAGCTGATATATTTCCTAATAATGAAACACATTATCAACAGGGCGTGTGGCGTAGTTGGTAGCGCGCTCCCTTAGCATGGGAGAGGTCATCGGTTCGACTCCGGTCTCGTCCAATCTTTTTGTCAAATTAGTTATTTTTTTCGATTGGGTCTTTTATTCTGTTACTACGTCTATTTCCGGGAGCCAGCGGCAATTCTCAGCACAGTCAGTTGTTTTATATGTACCGTGATAAAATAGTAAGTATCGTTATAACAAGAGCGGCGATATAGCTAGGACTAAAAGTTAATAGGTTTGGAATAAGCGGCCAAGTTTGCCTCTTTGAAAGCTTCAGAAAGAGTTGGATGAGCATGGCACACGCGAGCGACGTCTTCTGCGGAAGCGCCGTATTCCAAAGCAAGACCTGCCTCCGCAATCATCTCGCCGGCGTTAGGACCAATAATGTGGGCACCCAAGATCCGCTCGGTCTCGGCATCGATTAAGATCTTGACAAAACCTTCGGAGTCCTGGTTTGTCTTGGCTCTGGAGTTGGCCATGAATGGGAACTTGCCAATCTTGTAGGAGATGCCAGCTTCCTTCAACTGCTCCTCAGTCTTTCCGACCCAAGCGACCTCAGGATGGGTATACATAACGGATGGGATGTTGGCATAGTTAACGTGGCCGTGGCCCTGTTTCAAGTATTCAACAGCAGCGATACCTTCTTCCTCGGCCTTGTGAGCCAACATAGGGCCAAAGGTTACGTCACCAATGACCTTGATGTGAGGGAACTTGGTGTTGAACTGTTCGTCAATGACCAGGCGACCTCTCTTGTCAACCTCTAGACCCAGCTTTTCGGCGTTTAGACCCTGGATGTAAGGCCTTCTGCCAATAGCGACCAAAAGAACATCGGCCTCCAAGGACTCTTTCTTCCCGGTCTTCACGTTTTCAACTTCGATGTTTACGACATCGCCATTACGCTCACCAGAGAGAACCTTGGTTCCTAGCTTGAAGTCGAAGCCCTGCTTCTTCAAAAACTTCTGAGTGGTAGATGCAACTTCGTCGTCCATAGTGGCACCAATCTTAGGCAAGAACTCAACCACAGTAACCTTGGAGCCTAGTCTGGAGTAAACAGAGCCCATTTCCAGACCAATGATACCACCGCCGATAACAGCTAGCCTCTTAGGAACCTCTTTGAGGGATAGAGCGCCGGTCGAAGAGACTATCCTCTCCTCGTCGATCTTAATTCCTGGAAATGGGGTAACCTCGGAACCAGTAGCCACGATGATGTTCTTGGCCTCCAAGATCGTCTCTTCAGCAACGCTGCCTTCCACACCTTCTACTGGAGACACTTTGATGCTGTTTTCGTCTTCGAAGGAGCCCTGGCCCTTGTAGTACGTAACACCGTTTTTCTTGAACAACATCTCGATACCACCAGTCAACTGCTTGACGGAGGTATCCTTTGCTTTCTGCAGCTGGGAGACATTAACAGAGATGTCACCGTTGATGTCGATACCTCTCTGCTTAGCCTCGTGTTTCATCTGGTGGTACAGATGAGAGTTGTTCAGCAACGCCTTGGAAGGGATGCATCCCACGTTCAAACAGGTGCCACCGGCCCTGCCGCGCTTCTCCACACACGCTGTGTCGAAACCCAGCTGAGCGGCCTTAATAGCAGCCACGTAACCACCGGGACCAGCGCCAACTACCACGAGATCATGCTTCTTCTTCTCCGCAAGCATGCGCGACGTGCCGCTCAAAAAACGGCGCGAAGCACCCGCCTGGAGTCTCATTCTCAACATCTTCTTCTGCTATTTCAACAAATCACGCAAGTACCAATAAATATACAAGCTCTGCGCGTGCGAATGGTGCCAACGCAAACTGAAATATGTTGTTCAAACTTACAAGTATTGCCCCTTCTCAGAAATCTATCTAATATTTTCAATTGGCTGACCTATCGCATTATATATTAATTTTTGTAATCTTAGTACAAAGAGATGTGTAAAAAGATCAAGTTCGGATGGCGGCGTTGGCTGGCCTAGAGCTTGTCTGCTCTTGCTCAGTGGCCGGCTACCGGCCTTTGTACATCGTTTTCCAGCGCACTTTGTAGCTCTATCCTACTTCACCGCTTTTCTCCGCATTGTAGTCGTTAAAGTAAGATTCTCAAGAGCCGGGAAGTCGGGTCCGAGAAGGAAAATAAAAATAATACGCCTGAGTCAGTTGTAAGAGTAGGGGTCAGTACCAGCAGTATGCTGACTTGATTAAAGGAGGCCACTGGGCACTAAGTCGGTACTGTTGAAGTGCAGCGCCCATATTTCAAGGTCGTTTTACGTGATTAATTACGGGTATTCGCAAGCATATTACGGTCTTCTTTTCTTGTGTGAGTCATTGCCGTCTGCTCGGAAGCTTTAATATAGTAATGAGGGCGACATTTTAACCTAATGGCGCTCTTGCGCCAAGAACAAGGTGTTTGAGCACATTTTTTGCAGGAAACAATCCCAAGGTTGTCAACAGCGAGTGGCATAAAGGACAAGCACGCCATATCTCGACTCCCCATAACGGGCACGAAACCAGTGTACCAGATACTCACGTCCTCACCACTGAGCGTTTCTGGTTTCTTGTTTGTCATTGTAGACGAACGTCGACACATGTAATTAAAGTTCTTGATCAGTAGATGAGGTGCCGGCGAGGAGTTCGAATCAAAGATCGCTACAGCTCCACAGCTCCATTCTCATTATGGTATCGACTCCAGAACTCAAGAAAGTATGTTACGCTCTTCACATTGCCCGTGGATCTTTTCTATCTCACTAACGCGTCTTTGTAGTATATGGACAAAAAGGTGTATATCCAGCTGAATGGATCGCGCAAACTCGTCGGCGTCCTGCGAGGCTACGATATTTTCCTGAACGTTGTGCTCGACGACGCGGTTGAAGTGCGCAAGGACGGGAGTAAATGTGCAATGGGGTCGCAGTCCGTCGTGCGCGGAAACTCCATCGTATCCCTCGAAACGCTCGAGACGTTTGCTTAAGGCTCACCGCCCAACACATTTACGTTTTGTAATTATGTACACTAGGAAAAGCTGCATTTGTTAGGACCGACGGTCCATCTCAACGCCCTTTATACTGTAGCCACACTTTTGGTAGAAGCCCACGTTTTTCTCGTCGCAGTCGAGGATCACTTTGTAGCAGCCGCGAGAAAGCGCAAGGTCTGACAGGTGCTCTATCAGCAGCTGGCCCAGCTTCTTGCCTTGTTGGTTCTTAGCAACCGCGATATCCTCGATGTGGCCCACAAGCCCGCAGTCGTGTAATACTTTTCTCTCAATGAAGACATTTCCGGTGGCAACTACTTTCCCAGAGTCATCGGTGATAACGTGTGGGTTGTAGGCTTTCATGGACTCTCCCTTAGATTTCACGGTAACCTCATTCCAATAGGCGACCGTTTCCTCGAACTGTTCCTTAGTTACGTCGCCAACAACTGTCAAAACTTTTAGTGTTTCAACCACTCCCTCGTAGTCACTGGATTCAACTCTTCTTATGGAGTAGCCGCTTGGTAAAACTGGCATCTTTGGACTGTTTCTTTGGCTGGGGCGTAAAGTATTCTGATTGTTTTACCCGACGAAACGCCGCGCTCACTGTCACTTGTGAGGAATGGTATGCATGTTACACGAATATGGAGGGAAGTTGACGACTAGCGCTCTCTCCTGGATCGCGCTTCCACCTTACTTGAATCTATCTAGTGTCTAGAGTGTCTTTTTTACTACTAGTTAACTCCTTCAGTCTGTCTGGATTGTGCTTGAAGAGTCTGCAGAAGCGTCGGTAGGTGAGCGTCGACTGACCTAATCTCATCGCGAACATTCTCGCGAGAACCGAAGAACTTGTGAGACTGTTCCTTCAATACAATCTCCCAAATCTTGTCGAGCATTTCGTCTATCTCGCCGTAGTACGATGTGAGCACCAAGGTGTCTACAAGTTTCACAACCATATCTGCAGGACCGTGGTTCAAACAGTGACAGAGCACTGTGGCTAATAATGGCCACACGAATTCTCGAACTGGGTCAATCCCCAGTGAAATTGTTATGTGGTAGTACAATGATTCGAACTCGAGCTCGAATATTTGGTAGAAGTTGAAGGCGGGAGGGGCTCCGTTTTTCAGCCACTTTGACCGAGTGTACAGGTTGCGAAAAATCTCATCACCCCTACCGTCTACTGCACTGTCAATAGCTGACCGAAGCTGAGCAAGTAATGGTGTGGAGGGAGGGGCTTCCAGATCCTTGATTAGACACAGGTCATAAATCCTCTGCCTGTGTTGCCAGGGCAGCCCGTCTAGCACCAGATTACGGCGCCGAATCTCTATTAAAATGTCCTTGTTTCCACTTTGCCCAATCTCGGCCCATTGCTTTTGGGCAAATTCCTCTCTGCGCAGAAGCTTTCTGTTGGTATACTTGAGGGCCCTCGCGTCCCGATGTTCTAGTCGCTCGGCATGCCGAACAAGTTCTTCGATGGCATTCTCATGCAGTGCCTTTTCTTTCGACAGTTTCGGTGGCAAAGAAGAGGGCCTGGAGCAGGTCGCGTACTTTCTGTTGTTTACTGCTGGCGTCTCCGACACAGCCTTCAGGAGTGATACATTGCCCTCGTGGTCCGTAATGCGCTTCTTGTTTTGTAGTATCATTGAGTCAAGAGAGTAGTTGCGAAACATTAGGTTCTGAAGCTCTCCGTTTGCTGTAGAATCCAGATCGTCCTGCGATCCGAACTCCGAACCAGTCCCGCACGGTTGGGAGAAAATCGACGAGGACCTTTCCGAACTGCTAACAGCCTTCTTGGGGGGTTTTCTAAAGTCAAGTACCGGAACTGAGAAGTCTAGAAGAGCTGGCTCGTCTACAGAAAGGGTCAGGTCGTCCACCGTATATGATTTCCACAAGTCTTTTCGCGTAACTTTGTGACGGGCGCGGTACAACCGCTTCGCAGGTGCCACATACTTTGGACCGTCCATCAGCCTCGTTGCTCCGTTAAGCTGTTAAGCACGGAAAGGTGTGCTCGAGCGTGTCGGGTCAAGTTCTCCAGAAGTTTGTTGATGACGGTGAACAAAATATATACTGAAATTGTCTTAATTACTTGTACATAGCATGCATGGCGAAAAATACGAGCTGGACGCCGAAAAGAGACTAAACGCGGCTAATCGCGACTGACCATCAAAAAACGCATTTTTTGCTCAGGTAGGCTCATGAAGCCCAGTAGGTAGGTTATGTCTCTTCTGCTCGAGCCGAACTAGTATGGTATAATTTTATCGTGGTGTGTGTCGGCGAAAATCTGCCTAGAAGGACTCTACGCGAAGCATAACCTCAGGGGGATAAGCACATATGGCACGTAGATGGCCATGAGTTTGATTTTGTCATGCGTGTTCATGGGCGAGAACTCGCCGCTCGGGTAATACCCTCTTGTCCAAACGGTCCACAGACAGATGAGAGTGGTGATGGATGCATTCCAGCCGTAGACCCTTAGCCACTTCGAAAGCGACTTTTCGCAGTTGCGAGCGGCCATCTTATCGGCCTTGCTCTGGCCCTCTTTCAGGGACCATAGCTGCCTGAACTTGGCGGCGAACCAAAAGAAGCCAGGCAGCTGGCCCACACACTCGATGAGCACGAAGCACCAGAGCCAGGCTGGCTTTTCGAACAGCAGGAAGTCATTGTTTTGTGCGATGTGCCATTCCACCAGCGGTTGCGTAAATTGGAACTTGGCCGGGAGGATAACCGAGGAGTCGATCAATATCGTTGTGAAAATGTGGATGATGAAATAGTAGTAGTAGAACTTCTGCAAGCCTTTGGAAAGCATTTTGGCCGCAATTGAAGATTTAAGCTATTCGTTCCTCTTCGCAAATGTGTGTGAGTGTGTGTGTATAAATTTAATGTATATGAATGAATCGTTTAATTTTACTATAGAGAATACAAACACAGATCACGCAGCTGCACAATGGCTTATGGGCGCGCGACTCTGGGAAGCTGGCAGAATGTCAGAGATCTTGAGCATTTGTCCCCTCTATTTACAGAGAAACGAGGGTTACGTGCGCTGGTGTAGTTATATACAGGAACTTTGTCTTTATCTAGAGGTGGTATTACTGATGTTGCGTGAAGCGATCCTGCACCATCACTTCTTGTCGCCCTTGATCTTCTTGAAGGTGTTTGAGATGAAGTTTTCAAGTTTGCCGAGGGCGCCGGGAGCGTCGGGGTTGTCGCCGTGCGAGGGCTGCTGCGGCTGCGACGACGACAGCACCGATCTCCTGGCGAGAGTGTCGCCAGTCACGTCGGCGAGTGCCTCCCAGAGACACCGCTCGGCCTGCGATTGGGGCTTCTTGATGGAGATCTTGTACTGGACCTTCATGTCTCCGCGAGAGCCAAAGGCGCCCCTAGGCACACCCTTCTGGGAGATCGACACGACATCGTCGTGCTGTGTTCCAGGCGCGACCTTGAGTCTGACTTGCTCGCCGTCTACCGTGGGGACCGTGATGATGCCACCCAAGGCCGCCGTGGTGATGGGGATGTCCTGAGTGAACCAGATGTCGTATTTGTTTCTGACTTGGAAGCGCGGGTCTCTGTCGACGCGGATGCGCAGCAGCACGTCTCCTCTCGAGAGGCGCACGGTGTCCCGCATGGCCGGGTCCACGGCGATGTTAGGGTAAGAGCCCTTGCCCGAGATGCGGATCACATCGCCGTCCTGCAGGCCGTGAGGCAGGTCGACCTTGATCGCGTGATCCTTGTTCAGGCTGGCGCCCTCGCCGTGACAGGAGCCGCAGGTGTCGGAGTCGCGCACGACAGAGCCCTCCCCGCCACACTGGTTGCAGGTGGAGGCCATCTGGAAGCCGGCGCGAACGTGCACACGGGTGCCCGTGCCGGAGCAGCCGGGGCAGGTGGTCCTGGAGGCGCCGGGCTTGAGGCCTGAGCCGTCGCAGGTGCCACAGGGGTCGTAGGCGCTGAACTTGAGATTCACGTTCTTGGTGCCAAACACGGAGTCCTTGAAAGAGATGCGATGCGTGAGCTCGATGGGGCTGCCTTGATACTCGCGGAACATGGAGCCACGGGAGCGGGCGCCGGCGCCGCCGGCGCCCGCACCGCCACCGAAGGCCGCACCGAAGAGGTCCTCGAAGTTGATGCCGCCGAAGCCCGCGCCGCCGAAGCCACCAAAGCCGCCAAAGCCTTCAGCGCCAGCACCGCCGGCGCCGCCACCGGGCGCGCCGGCTCCGCCCTGCGAGAAAGCCGCGGGCCCGAACTGGTCCCACTGCTGGCGCTTGGAGTCGTCGGAGAGAATTTCGTAGGCGTTCTGCAGATCGTGGAACTTCTTCTGCGCGTCCTCGGCCTTGTTGATGTCGGGGTGGTACTTCTTGGCGAGCTTGTAGTAGGCCTTCTTGATCTCGGACCCGCTGGCGGATTTGCTGACGCCCAGGGTTGTGTAGGGGTCCTTGAGCTCGTCGAGCAGGCGCGTGGACGCGTGGAAAAGCCTGGCGCTGGCGCCGGCGCCGGTGGCGAGCCGGGGCGCGAGCACCCGGGGATTGTTGCTCAGACGCAGTAGTGTGCGACGGTACATATGTGAGTGAGTGAGTGAGTGAGTGGGTAAGTGAGTGGGTAAGTGTATGAGTGTGGAAGTTGTGAAAAGGAGGCAGGAGGCTGATTGAGCTGCGGTTGTTGATGGTAGTGGGTGTAGGAGCTAGTGGTGTGGAAGAGATATGTTCGGGTTACGCAGCGCGCGAGATGAGCAGTGAGTTAGATTTTTAGCGCAGCAGCGGGCGAGGAGCGGAGGGAGGAAGGAAGCTCGTGGAATTTCGGGAAGCGACGAGAACGGGGTCACGTGGGAGGGACACAGCGGTGTCACAGAACACGGCATAAAGCGGGCCGATCGCCATGTACGTGAACCGAGCCAGTCATATCACACGAACAGTTTCCAGTAGCACGTGGTCAAAGTCACGTGCCAACTTTACTCCTTTCTGACTCCCCCAGCCCCCGGCCCCTGACTCCTCCAGCCCCTGACTCCGCCACCAGATCCGGGATCTGCTTACCCTCCCTCTGCTTACCTCCCTCTGCTTACCCTCCCTCTGCTTATCCCCGCTCCCGGCTCCGCCACTGCCGTCTCCGCCTCCGCCCCCGCCCGCCAAGAGCAATCCATCTAACCACATCGCAAGTGCTGACGCCCGCTTCCTGGCCCGCTGTCCTGTCGCCAACCCTACAAAGTTGCCCGTGGCAACCGCCTCTCCGCGTTCCCCAGACGGGCCCGCGCGGCCGCTCGTCACCCTTCGCAAGAGCAATCCTGTGAGCTTTGCTGCGGGGGCGGTCCCTGGCCACCGAAGCGCTTGCGCGCTAGCGCGCAAGCGCGTTGGTGACGCCGCCTAGAAGGGTGCGCACGGTGCGGATCGAAACGCGCCAGAAACGACACCTGTCAGGTTCTTTCGGGTCCCTTCGGCTTGCTTTGGGCTTGCTTTGGGCTTGCTTTAAGCTTGCTTTAAGCTTGCTTTAAGCTTACTCTGTGCTTGCTCTAAGCTTGTTCTACGGCGTTTGGGCTCGTTTCAACTCGCTCCCGCTTGCTTATGGCAATCGCTACGCGGCGCGGACTCGAAACAGGGGCGAATTGATTCAATGCGGGCGGGGCCCGGCCCGACAAACGGAATAGGGTTGGCTTTTTTTTTAGGGCGTTGGAGCAAGTTTTTGGAGCGGCTCAACAGGTATATAAGGGGAGGCAAATGGAAGGGAGAGTTTTCTATCCTGGTTCCCTTTGTAGTTCTTTTACTCCCTCATCAGATTTCTACTTTACTAGAATCAAACACACCCCTACACCACAAACAAACACTCATCAATAATGTCCGACTCCTACAGAAAAGACTTTTCCGACAAAGCCGCCGAGAAGGTTAAGCCAGACAGCCAGAAGAGCTACGCCGAACAGGGCAAGGAGTTTGTCACCGACAAGGCCGACCAGGTCGCCGGTAAGATGCAGCCAGAGCACGAGAAGGGTGCCTTCCAGGGCGTCTCCGACTCCGCTCAGAAGGGCAAGAACGAGGCCACCGGCAAGTCTATGACCGAGCAGGCCGGCGAGTACGTTGACGCGGCCAAGGCCAAGCTGAACGACGCCGCCGAGTACGTCAGCTCGTCTTTGCACGGTGGTGAGAAGAAATAAGCGCGCCCGCAGCCTTGGGGCCTTGTGAGACGCTCTGCATGAGGTACAATATAGCGCGCACGCGCTATATTGTGTCCCCTGTTTTGTCTTATTTCTGATCTCTTTTCTTTCTATATCCGATCGCAATCCTCTGACAGCCTAATCTTCCCCACCCCGCATATTTCTTTGGTTTTTACGCGTTACGAAAATCAAGAGCGCGGCGTCCGCGCCTGCTCTCTGCTAGCTAGCTTTTACGTACTTTTTCCTGCAATGCACGAAACTCCTAAAGGACTCCGAGAGCGCGGTGAGCGCGGTGAGCGCGGTGATCACAGCGAGCACAGCGAGCACAGCGAGCACAGCGAGCGTGACGCTCTCCGCCAAGACCTTCGACGCGAGCGCGACGCCTTGCGTCTGCGCGCTAGCGCCCTGGAAGAACAACTACGCCAACAGCTGAGTGAAGAACCAGGAGCGCCGCGCCCGTCAGGCGACGTCCAAACGCTTGTAAACCTGCTCGCCCGAAACGTGTCTGCGTCTGTATCCGCGCCTGCGTCCCAATCGCTGCCCGCGTCCCACAAGTACCACGCGCTTCCCCTGCTGAACCCCGACTCCCGGCTGAGCTGTCTGCGAGAACTCGTGCCGCTCCTCCAGGTGCAGGCGCTAGGCCCGCCTGCCACTGTTGTCGCGTTCGGAACATCGCTCCAGCTGACTCTGCAGTGGGCCACGCGGCTCGCGCGCGTCACAAGTCTGCGTGTAATGGAGGTCTCACCGCCGCAGGCCAAACTCGCCCTGTGTCCTCTAATCACCCACTGCGAGCGCGCTCTCAATGTGTCCCACCTACTACTGGGGTGCTACGAATACTCACGGCTACACGCGGCGCGTAGCGACCTCTGGCAAGAGCTCGCGCGCGCCAGCCGTCGCTGGCAGGTCCAGCAGCAGTCCGAAAGCTGCCTGCGTGTCTCCTCGCTCGCGGCGCCGGCGCTGCCGGCGCCCTCGCTTTCCGTGTACGTGCACTACCGCATTGAATTTGAGAGCATGCCGTTTCCGCAGTCGCTGCTCTCCGTCGAGCTCGTCAACGGCTCTTCCACGGTCCCGCATGCCAACCACGTCTGCAACGCGCTCATCCAGGAATACGGCCTGCGGTACGGCCTCCAAGAGTTCTTACGCGCCGTACTCTCGTGAGCCCGCCGCCGCCGCTGCCGCTTTAGCCCCTACAAAATCGATAGCGTTTAATCCTACTTGAACTCGTATATATCCTCGTTGGCGTCATGCTGGGCAGTCAGCATCGCCCGCTTGGCACCGCTGATCGTGCGGATGAAGTCTGTCTCGAACCCCAACAGCCCGTCCTTGAACTTCTTACGCTTCTTGCCCCGCACCCCGATCACCGTGGCCATCGTGACGTCCTCGAACTCGTAAAACATCTTTACTAGTCCGAGCTCCTCGCGTTTGCGCCTCGTCAGCGCCTGCGCCCGCTCCAGCTCTTGCATGAGCGCGTTCTGGGTCCGATGTTGCGCAACCTCTTCGCTCTTGTCGAACTCTATAAGTGCCTCCATCTCATCCTTTTTCTTCTCGTCTAGCGCTTCATTCCGCTGCACTTGTGTTGCTGGCGCCGCAAGCCCAGCCCTTCTTTTCTGTTTCTTCTTGGCCGGCGCCTGCACTGCCTCAGGGTCGTCTGGCTGCGACTGCGATTGCAGCTGAACGTGCAGCTTAGGATCCTCTGCTGTCAAAAAATCCTCGTCTTCTAGTTTGGTGGTTGTTTCGGGCATATGTTCCTCCTCCACAGACTCGTTCGCCTGTTCTCTCGCGTGCTTGCGGGACTGCCTCTTGGGCGCCAAAGCCCTCGCCGCGGCCTTAGCGCCGGGCTTGGGTCCCGGCTTTTGGCCTGTTCTTCTACTCGCCCTTTGGTTAGCCCTTTGCGCGCTTCTTGACGGCGTCTTCTCCGTGAACGATTTGTCTTCGTCAATGCTTTCTATATCCTCAGCAGAGCTGTTGTCCAGCCTCGTCTGTTCCATCAGCGGCCTGTTCGCGTCTGATCTTCTATACCCGTCATGTGCTAATCGGTTGTTCTTGACAAGAAACTCCCTCCGCTTGGTCTTCTGTGATTCACCGAATTCAATCTCTTCTGGGGTGTCGATATCTACGTTCTCAGGCGCTGGCTTCAGTTCAAACTTTCCATCAACTTCAAACAACTCCAAAGATTTCTCAATCGCACTGTCAGTCATATCTGTTTCCAAGTGTACATAGACGAGCCAGAGCAGAATTCGCGCGCGCTGCGATGGGTCATAATCTGGATTTTCCAAAATGTCGAAAAACGAAAGATCGGACGCACCAGATATATACTCTTGGATGAATTTTAGATTCACAAGTGCAACATTGTCGCACAGGTGAAACATCAAATTCACAGGATTCGAATCAAGCCTCTTCTCCGCTACCGGGGCTTCGTAATACTCCGTCAACGGCAGATTATCGTTCCCCAGAGGTAGGTTTTTCAGAATGGACTTAAGCCTCGGGGTATCTTGCAGCGACTTTGGGTCTCGGGCGTCTCGCTGGAGACACGGTATAGAATGAAATGTTCGCAGTTGGGATGTCATTTCCAGAAAAAAGTTGATCGTCGTGTTCAGCCGGCCTGTATTCACCAAAAGCGACAGGGCACAGGTAGAGAACGCCACATTGCGGTCGAACAAAAGCTTGTCACGCAGTATCTTCGAGCATTTGGTAGACGACGCAATCGTCAGAAGGTAGTACTCAGAAAACGTGAGCTTCTCGTTCTTTATAAACTTGCGCGCCACATATGACTCATCCGTAACGTTCAAAGGCTCAGGCTCTTCAGTTGGTGCTATCGTGAAGAAATTTTGATACCTGTTGGTGAAAAGGGCCCTTCTGTCGGAGCAAAGTTCATGTAAAAACTCGAACTGAATGTCTTTGCGCGTGAAAAATTCTCCATCCGGCTTCTTCAGATGGCGCATGTATTTGCTAGGTTCTTTCGTCTTCCTTTTGTGTGGTTCGCTCTCGTTCATAGGGGTTGCATTGTCGTCACTCTGTGTAGAGTCTCCATCTTCTTCCTCTGGATCTGGAGCCTCCGCTGCCGAAAGTATCTCATTCGGAGACGCACCCTCATGTTCGGATTTGCTTTGGAAAACATCATGGATGGGATCATAAACCCGATTCCCCATTTTGGCCGTTGACAGTTGAATATGGAGGTCGTATAGCTGAGATACCTGTGCTGAAGTTTGGCTCTATATTAAACTAACTTTATATGCTCACTAAAAACGGTCGAGATGTTTCAAGATCCTCACCACTGCCCATCTCAAGATATTGAATGCTGAACCTTCAAGTAGACTGCTGGTTCAATTGACCTGAAGGCCATTTCTTAAGCGCTGCGAATAATAGAAAAAAGGAAGAAAGCGTATCATATACGTGAGTGATGCTGCGCTAAAAGTCACCGCCAAAATCTCCGCCGCCAAAATCTCCGCCGCCAAAATCACCACCGTCATAGTCTCCTCCACCATTGTCACCGTAGTAATTGTTCTCAACGACTGTTTCATGGGGCGAAAGGGCTGAGCCTAGAAGGGAGCCAGCCAAAAGACCACCACCTACTCCAAGCATACCACCAGCCATAGCACCTCCGTATTTTTTACGCCCCTGTTGCTGCTGAGGGTATTGCTGCTGAGG
This sequence comes from Lachancea quebecensis, assembly GCA_030557885.1. Taxonomy (NCBI): domain Eukaryota; kingdom Fungi; phylum Ascomycota; class Saccharomycetes; order Saccharomycetales; family Saccharomycetaceae; genus Lachancea; species Lachancea quebecensis. The sequence continues at coordinate 28,032 of JANIJM010000012.1, read as the reverse complement.
ATACGCCTGCGGGTAATATGGCTGTTGAGGATAAGCCTGAGGGTAGTATCCTTGCTGGGAGTATCCCTGCTGAGGATAGCCTTGCTGTGGGTAGCCTTGCTGCGGATATGCTTGTTGGCTGTATCCCTGCTGGGGGTACGCCTGTTGTGAATAAGACTGCTGCGGATAAGCTTGCTGTGGATATCCGCTACGTTGTTCTGTGGATGAAGTTTTTCTGTCCCCCTTTACTGCACTTGGTGCACCTGCGGGCCTTTCTTCATGATAAGGGGGCGGTGATTCGGTGTTCCAAGTTGTGCCCTTGGGCTCTTCCCATTGAGATTTTCCATTAGACAGATCGACGAAGAAGAACGTCTGATACTCTTCGTCAAAGACTGCTTTCCAACCATTAGGTACTTTTGGTGGATTACTTTTAGAGTGCGCCATTATCGAAATCAAATCTTTCTATAAGCTGAGCAAGACAAAAACCGCAATCAGAACAGCAACAGCTTGAACCGAACGGAGTGGCTGAGAAACTTTCCTAAAGTATTGCCACCTTGACGGAGTGATCATTCATACTCTCTCATCCTATTTAATATTTCTACTAAATACCATGATACGAGCAGCACGAATCTAATCTCTAGAGAATTTCCAAGAGCATATGACTAGCTGTTTCTCATCCTCAGAAAACCGCCTGGTTGCACAAGGAAGAGGGATCCAGGAAGGCCAATTGTTATATGTAAGGGCGGCGAGAGATCTTTCTCGGAGCAGGCATCCGAATTCATAAGAGTACGTTTCAGCCAAGGCGATATCGGTAATATATTTGTAAAATATCACTGAAATCCTCGTTGTGGAAGCCCGGGTGCCCAATGTCTTCACGAGACCCTCTCTTAGCCGGATTGGGCGGCGATTCAAGTTGAGCAGAATTTTTCGGTCAAGAGCGATCCAAGGCTGGATCTGATGGATTAATCGTAGCTTTTTATGACGAAGATCCTCAAGCTTATTACTGAAATAAAAGATCGCGGTGCTGTTGCATTAATTTTGAATCATTTTAATCTTTTCAGCTACTTGGTTTCGGTCTTTCAAAAATTCTATAACATCAAAATACCGTCTACTGTAGACTGAGAAGCAGCCAAAGGTTCAGAACGAGGAAATGCTCAAGCTTCATTCACCCTGTAAAAACGACAGGTTTCACTTGACTTGTCGAAGCATATACCTGGCCAAAAGTTTCGGTGTAGCCACGGAGGGGTAATACTTGCATGAAAAACAGTCAATAATGTCGAAGTGCACGCGGGAAGGTGCACTCCCTCCGACTAAATCGAGTACCTTATCAGAGCCTGGCTTTGCTCCACCGGGGCTGTAAGCTTCTGTAAATGCGTAGGCAGTGTTCTGCTACGCCAAGTGATGTTTCGTAACCCATACCGCCAAAACCGTAAGCGTGTATGATAGGGCCATGCGAAGCATTTTCCAGCTCCACACGACTTCCTCCGTTCCGTGCAGGCCTAAAGCCAACATTCACGCGTGCTATAGAAAACTCAGATCCGCACAGTAACTCAGGGTAGAGGGCCTTGGCTCTTTTCATTATAGCTTGAGAGTCCAAGTCACGTGGTGCAACATAATCATCGCCCGGCTGCTTAGTGCCGCCCAAAATATATTGAGCAGGCTTGTCACCAGTTGGGGGCCTCTTTATCACAAACGTCCAATTGCCGTCGCGACCTTGGTGAGTTATCGTTGCTGCTGCGAACTTGGTTTTATGAGGAACGTCCAAAAGTAAAGTCTGGCCTCTAATCGCGAAGCAAGAAGGGTCATAACTACCATTTAACTGCAGGCCGAGCCCTGTGCAGTTGAAAACTGCGTCGCAGCTAGGAATAACGTCGTACACTTGTGCCAAAGAGCGAAGAGTCATCCTCTTGAGACACAATTCGACTCCTGAGGATTTGCAGAGCTCTGCCACTTGTCTTTGGAGAAATCCGAGGTACTCCGGAGCATTGAGGCAGTAAGTGGTGTACTCAAATCCCGACTTGACATTAACAGGCAGCTCTTCTTTCGAGATCTTCCTAAAGTTCTCGAGGCTATTTTTATTGTAGCCTGGACTCTGGCCGTCATATTCACAGGGTGGCTGCTCCAAGTAATCCACTCCCCTCATGAATTCGACCGTAGAGTCCGGATGCTCTGCTGCTATTGATTTCATGCGCCTATAAGTTACTCTCGTGTATCCTGACTCTCTTTTATCTGCGCTGAAGCTTTCAGGGCGATGAGGGAACGGCCGGAAGTGTGCGCCAGCCCATGGTGATGTAAACTCATGGCTAATCGGCTCTTCTCCTGGGAAGTGCTGTGCGATGATGTGGATTCTTGCTGGTCGTAAGCCCGGTGATTGGAGAAGCTCAAAGGCCACACTGAGCCCGATTACACCACTACCAGCAATAACTAGTTCCGCCATCTTAGGTTCTGCTATTGAATTTAATTAGGCTTTCCGAACCATTTGCGTACTTTTCGTTAGTAGGCTGCAGGCCGGAGACTATTACGGGCCCCGGACTGTGAACAAGTGCGGGTAGATTCGAGATTACATCGTATATAATGACCACATGAATCACAGTAGCTGTCAAAGTCGAAATACTCGCGGGTAGGCTCCGCGGGTAGGGTATGTTTTGATCATAAACAATGTTTATTGATTACAAACAAACCACATCGTTGAATTCTGCAGTCAAAATTCTAGTCTTTGGGTTCATTTTTACAATACATGAAGCCTTGAAGATCAGCTAGCGGAACTGACTGAGCTAAATTTCGTAGTTGCTGTCACACATAGATTGTATCACCATGAACACAGGATGCCTGCGATTTTCGTTCATATATCTACCTGTGATCGAAAAAGGCTATCCGTAGCTATCCGTTCCCAGACCTGGGGGCCCCCGCCACAAATATCACAATTAACGCACTGTTAAAATAACCGCCCACCAAAAACACAACAAAGATGGTTGGTGCGATGACCTCATAAAGTATCTCAAATACAAGTCTTCTAGAATAAAGTTTTGAAACGCTATACTTCACAAATAATGTAAAACTAAGCTATTGATGAAAAGGCTTGCTCTCCAATACTGAAGTCTAAAGCAAGACAGAGCCGCTTTGTTCTTTTGATGACAAAGGCAGAAACTTTTTAGAAATTCTGTGTACCTTTTGTATACCTTTTGTGTATTCAACCTCACATACGTTCTTGCTTGATTCCCTTAACCTTTTATCGTGCTCACACCGTTATTCCAGACGGTGCGTCAAGAAATACCTAACAAAAGTCCAATATAGGTGTCAAAAAAGAGCCGTTAGTAACTTAATGTCCGACACATTTTGAATACGCTGCAGTGTAGTGAACTATTTTGAAGTTCCCAGCAAGCTCCTTAGCTTCTCTTCACATATCTCAGCGCTCTAATACTCGAGCTAGCAGTATATTATTTAAATCACGGGGACCAGATACTTGCCACGGGCTCCCTTGCTGATATCTCGCGTTGGCACTGAAACTTTTGCCATAGCGTAAACATGAACTCACGTAGCGTAAAGCACGAGCTTTGGGTTTTCGATAAGTGGCACATCTCTAGGCTCAAAGTGTAGCCCAGGAAGTACCAGACAAGTAAGGCGCTAGCAAGATACGAAATGCGAAGCAAGCACAAAGCCCACAGTGCAGTATTGAGATAACGACATATGTGAATCCGTGAATAGATGGAACTGCTTGTACAGAGGTCTAGCATCTGGCTCTAATGGTTTTGGAAGACTCAGGATACCGATAATCGTGGCGCGTTCTAGCTTCCAGATCTACGAGGGCATAATGACGAAACAGCAGGTGTATTCAGTGGGCGTGGCGTTTTCAAGCGCATATTGGTAGCATTCGCGAAAGGCGCTTGGTTACAAAATCTCCTCTCTCTTCGCTTCGTACATGACGCACCGGAGCCGGTCTGTTTTCAATCTATTTGGGGCACGCCTTGATGTGCCAATCTATGAGCTGCTACCCCTGTAACTCAAGCCTCAAGTTTGTTTAGCTACCATGTTGAATGTTATTAAAGATATCGGTCCGGCAGCCACCGAGGCATGTAGAATTATGCTAGAGTTATGATGAGTCTTAGTTTTGTTAGTGGTTTTTCATATCATATTACTTAAAATTGTTGATCTTCGTGTGAAGAAATTATGCTGTCTTGTGGGAATATAATCCATTGAAACTCTCTTCAAGTCTATTTAAAAGAGAAAAAAGCGATCCTAAAGGTGCCGCGATGACGTTAGATTCCACTGAATATCCTCTTATGGGTATTCCAGTACCTTTCCGTTATCAAGTTCGGGAGAGCAGTGATAATGTAGTTGAGGAGATGGACTTACTGCTGTGCGATGAACCAGGGAAAAACAGCTCTAAAAGAGCCCGTGAAGGAGAAAACGAGGCCAGCCATGATAGCAAAAGGCGGAAAGGAAACTGCAAATCTCCACAGCACTCTGCTATTTGTGGAAGCTCAAACTTTGTCGAGGACATTGTTCCCGCTTCGAATTTAGAACCATCGTTCTCCAACAATGCCAGACGCAAGAGTAGCCAGCAAGGGAGCAACAGTCCTTTAGTTGTTGAAGGTACGAAAGAAGGGCTTTGGAATGGAAAACGCGATCTTCAGTATAGTCCGCAGCCAACACAATGTAGCAACTGCACACCAGTCGACGACAACCCCGCGATTGTTGCGAACAGCAGCACAGTTGGCAACGGCAATGGGTCTAACCCTCAAGTTAATGCACAAAGTGAAGAAGGGCTCCCGCTGTCCCCTATAGCATCGCCAAGCTGCTCGTCTTCGGGTGTCCCATGTTCGCCCAGAGAAGCTATTTCTCAACAAGACTATCTGGATCTGGTAGCTTCTACAGCGCATTCTAGACTGTCACCTTCAGCTTATCGCAACCTCGTTTTTCAACTCATCAGTAAGCTCACAAGAAGTGAACTTTCAGATCTAGGCACATTAGTCAAAGACAACTTGAAGCGTGACCTCATTAGCTCACTCCCACTTGAAGTCTCAATGAATATCTTGACAAATTTGGGGTTTGAAGATATTTCAAGATGCTTGTCAGTAAACAAAACGTGGAACAGCCTTATAAACAATACGTCATATTTATGGAGAAAGTTGATGGTAACCGAAGGTTTCATATCGCAAGAGGAGTATAGAAGGTATTCAAAAAAGGCATCAGAAAATTCAAAGAATGCGCCCGAGGGTGATGACTTTTATCGTGTGCGCTTTTTGGAAAATCAATCATACTTGAAAAACTGGTACAATGGGCGCTTCAAACCGCACAGAACAACACTAAGGGGCCACACCATGAAGATAGTCACTTGTTTGCAGTTTGAGGATGACTACGTGATTACTGGGGCGGATGACAAAATGATACGTGTTTACAACGTTAAAAGTGGGCGCTTTCTTGCTCAATTGAGTGGTCATGACGGTGGCGTATGGGCCTTGAAATATGGCCAGGATGGCATACTTGTCAGCGGGTCTACCGACAGAAGCGTGCGAGTTTGGAATATAAAAACAGGCAAATGTACTCATGTCTTCAAAGGTCATACCTCAACTGTCAGATGTCTAGACATCGTCGAGCACAAGGGCGAGAAGTTCATCGTCACTGGTTCCAGAGATCACACACTACATGTATGGAGACTTCCAAATTGCCATTCTGAGAACTATGATCCTGAAGTCTGCGAAATTTTCAATACCACCGACACAAACCCATACTTTGTGGGGGTACTTCGGGGTCATATGGCAGCTGTGCGAACTGTTTCTGGGCATGGGAATATTGTGATAAGTGGCTCATACGACTTCAACTTAATGGTCTGGGACATTTCCAAAATGAAATGCTTGTATGTTCTGACGGGCCACACTGATCGTATCTACTCTACCATCTATGACTACACCAGAAACCGGTGCATATCTGCAGGGATGGACTCCACCATTAAGGTTTGGGACTTACAGGATATTCAAAAAAACGGCCACTGTACAACGATCAACTCTACTAGTAATCCTTGCACCAAGGTCACCGGCTCTGTTTTGACTCTTCAAGGTCACACAGCTCTGGTTGGTCTATTGGGACTATCAGACAAGTTTCTAGTGAGCGCTGCGGCTGATGGTACTTTACGTGGTTGGGATTCAGGAAACTACTCCCGACAGTTTGCTTATCACCATAAAGACCTGAGTGCAATTACCACATTTTACGTCAATGACAACATTCTCGTTAGTGGCTCAGAGGGACAGTTCAATGTTTATAACCTCAGAAGCGGGAAATTGATTCATTCAGACCTACTGAGCGACGCGGACCAGATCTGGTCCGTTAAATTCGATAACAGAAGGCTTGTTGCAGCTGTGGAGAGGGACGGGCGCAGTTTCGTTGAGTTTCTCGACTTTGGAAGGCCAGAACAAGAGACAAAAGCCGAAAATTCACCTTATGCTGCAGAGGATAGGGAAGGCGCTGAGTATGCTAATCTGGGAAGTCGCACCACCCGCTTGTATGACCCATAGTTAGCGAAGCATTGCCCAGATTATGTAATAAGTTGTTCACGTGATAGAACATCAACTTAAATTTTCTGGGTGCGCACACCTCATCGCTGCAGCCGAGAATCAATCATTTTTAAAAGAGGCAGTATAGCTCTATCGCATTTCCATCGAGGTTCTCTATAACAAGACTAAGCTTTTTCCTGGCAACAAATTCCTAATTATGGAAAACGATGGCTCTTCTTCCGGGCTTCTGAGAAACAGAACTGCCGCTCGCTCTGGTAAAACTCCTGAAGAAAGGGTCTTCGGCCCGAAGTTCAAGTCCAGGTTACTGAAAGTTCAAGACCAGCCTGTTTCTACGCTGAGCGTTTTCATTAGCGCATGCTCGATTGCGTTATCGGCTATCGTCATGTTTCTACTAGGTGTGAACATAGTCATTCAATACCGTACAATCGTTCCAGAGGACAGGGCGGGAATGACAAGGAAGGCTAGCTACATCGTGCTGAGTGCTGGTGTCATTTACCTTCTAAACAAGTTTAACTTATGGTTTTTCCGGAAAGTCGTATCTTACTTTTCGAGTGGTCCATATGACAGACTGCCGGCGCAGGAAAGCTTTGAAATGGAGCAGCGCGCTTAGACTGCTTCCACACTAATTTAAGTACTAGGGTAACATCACATCAATAATCCGAACTTACAGCATGCATCAAACCTGTCTTCGACCTTAGTTCATATGGTGCGTTACTCCCACGTTCTCTTGTTTATAATCAATACATACGAAGATTTGGAACGCGTAAGATTATTGGAAGTTTGATACGCGAACATCACACTCCTCCAAGAATTAATCGAGTAGTTAAAGGCAGCTCCTTGAACCCCATCTTTCTACTAGCTCACGTTAAGATTCAAGATGGGTCGATTACTGGGCATCGAGCTCTATAACTTCAAGTCTTACAAAGGAAAGGTTAGTATCGGATTTGGTGAGTCCAATTTTACTAGCGTAATTGGCCCCAATGGGTCCGGAAAATCAAACTTAATGGATGCCATCTCTTTTGTATTGGGGGTCAAAAGTGTTCATTTACGCTCACATACACTCGCAGATCTTATATACAGAGGAACTCTACAAGAAGGCGATACAGACAGCGGGTATCCTGAGGAGCGTGACAATGAGAATCACCCATCGTCAGCATACGTCAAGGCTTTTTATAGTCCAAGTGGTCAAGAGGCGGATGCTGTGGAGCTGACTAGAGCCATCTCCTTATCTCAGGAGAGCACCTACAAGTTAAATGGCGACACAGTGAGCCATAAAAAATACTGCGATTTTCTGGAAAGTGAGAATATTCTTATCAAGGCACGCAACTTCTTAGTTTTTCAAGGGGACGTTGAGCAAGTAGCCTCACAGAAACCTCATGAGCTCACGGCCCTTTTCGAGCAAGTTTCCGGATCCATTCAATATAAACAGGAGTATGACAGATTGCGTGAAGAGTTAGAAAAGGCAAGATCTGCTACGTCTGAGCTGATTCAATCAAGGAAGCGAGCTCATATCGGTCTCAAGAGTTTCAAAGAAGGAGTTAACAAAGATGAAGAGTACCGTAAGCACCTCGAAGAACGCAATAAACTCCAACAACAGCTTATTGTTTGGCAGCTATTTCATTTACAAGCTAAAAAAGACAGCTTAGCAGAAAGTTTAGAGTCGTCTGAAAAGGAGCTACAAAGTTTGGAATCTGAGCTAAATAGCGAAGAACAAAAATTGGCAAAGAAGAAGCTGTCTCACGCCAAAAAACAAACCCTCATTGCTAAGCAAAGAACGGGACTTTACGATAAAAAAAAAAATGTCGATTATCTCTCTTCTTCTTTGCTGCCCATTAGGAGCTCAAAAGAGAGCATCGATAAAAGGCTATCGACTGCTCAAACAAAGATCGAGTCTTTACAAAGGGATATTGATCGACAGGAATCCTTGGTAAAACAATACAAACACCAATTAAGGGTTGTTAGCAAGGCAAAAAAGAGTTTCCAAGCTGAAATTGACGAATCTGCTAAATCCAGCAGCGAATTCGAACTCAATGAGGATAGTCTCAAAAGGTATGAGGATTTAAAGGAAATATTTCTGAGTTCAGGTGGTTCGGAATTAGAAGACAAACTCCTTTTGGAGAAAAATGAATCACAAGAGATTTCTGATGAAATTGAACTTTATTCTAGGCAACTAGATGCCTCACGGTCGAAAGTAAGCGAGGAACTAGGAGCCGAGAAGGAGGCTCTAGAAAATGAAGCTTCTGAGCTTGCCAAACAGCTGAGTGGAAAAACACATCAGGTATCAACAGCCGTCAAGAAGTTAAAGGAGCTTCAGTCAAGGGCAGAATACAACAGCAATAGAGAATATGAGGTTAGTTTCAAATTGAAAGAAACCCTCACCAAGCTAGACGACATGAACGCTTCTCAAAGGGAGACTGTGAAAGAAAGGAAGCTCAGGGAAAATGTGTCTATCTTGAGGAGGCTTTTCCCGGGGGTGCGTGGCTTAGTCCACGAGTTGTGTCGTCCTAAAAAAGAGAAATATGCGGTTGCTGTATCAACAGTTCTTGGTAAGAGTTTTGATGCTGTCATTGTGGAGCATTTCTCCGTTGCTCAACAATGCGTCTCATTCCTCAAAAAGCAGCGCTCAGGTATTTTATCATTCATACCACTGGATACAATTGATGTGAGTAAAGTCTCCATGATGTCCCTCGACGCAAAAGGCTGTACGTTAGCTATCGATGCAATCGATTATGAGCCCGAGTTGGAGAGGGCGATGCAATATGTTTGCTCAGATTCCATCATTTGCGATTCGTTGGCTATAGCAAAGGACCTCAAATGGAGACAAAATGTCAGATCAAAACTTGTGAGTTTGGATGGTTCAATCGTGCACAAAGCTGGTCTCATGACTGGAGGGACAACTAAAAGCTCTGGAAATAGATGGGACAAAGAGGAATATCAAGGACTGATGTCCTTAAAAGATGCCTTATTAAGTGAAATGTCAGAATTATCTTCTGCAAATACAATCGATTCAGAAAGGATAAGGAGTACGGAAAATGAACTCTCTTTTTTAAACGCAGATGTTATGAGCTTAAGAACTCAGCTTAGCCAGGTAAAAAGATCGCTGAATGAAAAGGAGACCGAGATCCGGTATCAGCAAGAGTTAATACAAAGCGAGTTTGAGCCCAAAATTGAATCGTTGAGAAAAGCGATGACTGTGCATGCTAATGCAATAGCTGGATTAGAAGGAGAGAAAAGTCGCTTATTGGACTCTGTCTATGCTGATCTCGAAAGAGACCTCGGCTTCAAAATCTCACAGTATGAGAAACACTCAGGGGAAATGATGAGGAAGCAGTTAGAAGACCTGAGAAAACTACAGATGCAAATTGCTGGTTTAGAAAAAAAGCTTGAGTTTGAAACTGAGCGCCTACAATCCACACAAGAGCGGCAACAAAGAGTACAAGTCGACGTGGAAAAAGCAAAAATAAAATTGGAAGCCTTAAACTCTGACGAGCAAAGAATAACGAATGAGATAGAGAGTGCGGAGCTCGCCATTAACAAGGAACAGGCGCGCTTGGATAACTTACAAAACGAAATCAATAAAGATTCAGCGGCGCTCAACTCTTTAGAAGAAACAATTCAGGAAGCTACTGAAAGTCTGCAGTCCGCCAAGCGCATGCATGAGGCTCTCGCCGAAGATATTGACAAAAACTCCCTAGAGAAAGCCAACCTCTTAAAGAACTGCAAAATGCTCAATATAAAACTGCCTGATGGGTCGTCCTCACTCGAAAGAGTACCTCTGGATGGAGCGAGCGATTCGACAATTGAAGCAGCTAACGCAGTCTTCGTGAACTTCGCGGGGCTGAGTAGAAAGCTCAAGCAAAAGGGAGAAGCTGAAACTGGAGACGAGATCCAAAGATCTATCGATGAGTTGAATGAGCTCCTTACAGTCCTACAACCTAATTCTAAAGCGGTCGGAAGGTATGAGGACGCCAAGGTCAAGTACGAAGGCATCTTCAAAGAAACGGAGAAATGCAAAACAATAGAAAAAAAGGTCAATGAAAGATTCGCGAAGATCCGGAAGCTAAGGAAAGACGCGTTTGAGGGGGCGTTCAACCATGTTAGCAATGCTATCGATGGCGTTTACAGGGAGCTTACCAGGGATCCGCATTCCACCGCCGAGTTAGCGGGTGGAAATGCTTCTCTCACTTTGGAGGATGAAGACGAGCCATATCTCGCTGGAATAAGATACCATGCGACACCGCCTACTAAGCGCTTTAAGGACATGGAATTTCTTTCTGGAGGCGAGAAAACCATCGCTGCCCTTGCACTTCTTTTCGCAATCAACTCATTCCAACCTAGCCCTTTCTTTGTGCTCGATGAAGTTGACGCTGCATTGGATATTTTGAACGTGGAGAGAATAGCAACTTACATCAGACAACGTGCGCTTTCAAACTTACAATTTATTGTCATTTCATTAAAAAACACAATGTTTGAAAAGTCACAAGCTCTAGTAGGAGTCTTCAGGCAACAGCGGAACAATACTTCCAGGGCACTGACACTAAATCTCGAAAACTATGCGGATTGAAGTTTTGCTCGCTTTTAACTATGAATGACCAATTTAACGAGTACGGGGCGCCTACCAACTATCTAGCGAGCTAACACACAGGGGTGGTGATTCTAGATATATAACTTTGCTCTGCATGCATACCCTGAAACACCCATTCATTAGTAGTAAACAATAGCTAGAAAATGTGCAATTAAATCTTGTGCATATAACTAAAGGTGCCTCACAACGGCTCCTCTCAACTTCAGGGTATACATTGGGGTACACGGTCACCTGATAGGGTATCCCGATGATGCACGAATCAATCCGCATTCATGTCAAGGCTTAGAGTCTGAAATCGTCAAACCATCTTCTGGATTCTTGAACCAGATTTTGAGTAGTCTACGATAACTTCATAGGTAATCATCGGTCTTAAATATATCGCGGTTGGATTCATCACCGTCATCTAAAATTTTCAGAAATCATGGAACATTTTATTCAAGCGCCATCGCCCCTCAAGCTGTATCAAAATCGAAGCCTGAGTTTGAAAGACATGAAACTAGCCAGATCAAACTCTGGGTCTGATTTTTCAAAGGCTAAGAAGGCCAAATTTTTGTCCGATACGTTAAAGCGTTCCATATCGCCATCAAGACGTCCGAGATCTACAACGCCACTCAGTTCCCAGGTTGCTTACGAAGAAGGTAGCTTCGATAGCGTCTTAAAGGAAAGGCTTAGGCACTACGGTCTAGACTATATAGATGACAAAGAAGCGCATTTGAAGGAGATTTATGATCCAGAGTCTAAGTGGTTTTGTCGCGACATTAAGCCAAGATTTATTATCGAAGACTGCCTGCCCTACAAAATCGAGAGTCACACAGAACAAGCAAAGTACCTTTGTCATGTTCTTGTAAACCTTTACATTGCTATATGTTCCCTTGATATACAGGGCCTCATTTCCATATCGAGCAAAGACCTAGCAGATCTAAAGGCAGAGATAGATGAACTGGCATTAAACACAGATTTATTCCGGCTTTCCACGGATGACGAGGCTTCATTCAATGACATAAACAATTACGATGAAGACGAGGACGAAGACGAAGAAGATGAAGAGATGGTGGATTTTGATGGCCCACAATTTAGTGCCACCGGAAAAATAACTGCCAAATCCGCCACCATTGTTAATGTCAACCACTGGGCTAATGAGCTCAAAAACTGTTTACATTTCGAATTTCCTCTCAGGCTGAGAAAAGCATTAGCCTCAACTTTTTATTGCCTGTCGCTAGTACAAGGTCAAAAGGTTTACAGAGTAATGCATGTTAATGTCTTTGAAGCTCTGGTTAGCACTGACGATGAGCAAACTAACTTTACGGAGCTTCTCCTTGAGGAGGGTCTTGAGCTTGACTATAGACCAATGAAAAGGTTTTTAGATGAGTTTTTGCCACCTCCAGACTCGAGCTGTACTCGTTATGAAATATCTAGCAAGTCTGACAATCAACTCTTTCGGCTTCTTCTAAAGCTTGCTCATTCTGCAAAGCCTTTTTATGGTCTTCGTGACGACAACATTTTGAAAGAAACTATGGATCATTACATTTCAAGCTTGTCCCCCACGACCGCTTACTGCGTATTCCCTATAATAACATCTTTCGTTCCATATCGCTATCAAAAGAGTGTTAAAATCACCGATTATTTCCCACTCATTTTCACTTTATGGACCACTACAACCCCTTCTGTGGGGTTTGACACCCACTTTTATGACTTCATTGGTTGCGTTGCAGAGGACGCACTCAATAAACTTTTGCATCAAAAGACTCCTCAATTGGAAGCGCTAAGTAATATTTCTTTCGGGAAATACGGTCTACTGACGGAAGATCAAGCTAACTTCATTTTTAATAGAGTCCAAAATCATTTGAGAAACGATTTCCAGGTCGTTTCTTTTAGCCGGACAGTGAGGCCTCTGGTGTTTTCGGTGAACGGGTCCTGCAACCGCGAATTCTTGGACAAACTGCAAGGTCTTGTTAAATCAATTGAAACATTCGCTCATCCATCTAACAATGGGCCATGGACAAAAATGATAGCTAAGTTTGTTCATGGGTTTATTAAAATGTACCATGAAAGAGTCAAAATAGAGAAAAACCCCAAAGCCAACCACCGATGTCACCTGAAACTAAACCCTGAGTGTCATACTCGAATCGTCGATATATTTCAAGAGGTTATTTTCTTAGGAGCTCAAAACAAGAATTCCGAAATGGCAAATTACTATATCTCTTGTCTTGCGTATCTGCTAGACATCAATCCGGAAAACAAAACTTTGATTTTTAGAAAGGTCTTATTAGATCTTTACGATTCTTTGGGTGATTTATACATTCACTCAGTCCACAGGCTTGTTTCCTCGCTCAAACAGTTCACTAAAATTGCTAGATTTATGATTGAAGACCGTCTCTTTCGCGTTCACATCACAAACATATTGTTTATGCTGGTTTCAAAGATCGATTACAACGACATCTTGCTTACTAGCAACATCATTAATTGTATCGTTTCAATCGCTTCTTTCGTACCTCTCGATAACTTGGTTTCTGAAGATGACCATCTTAGTTTCACATCGCATACTGCTCCGTTCATTGAAAAACACGTCTTCTACCTCAAGTACAACAAGGATCTCGACGATTTCGAGTATGATCAATCTGAGCTGGTTGCAGCCTTTAGAGCCTCAACCACAATTTTCGAGGACATTTTGAAGATCTATCTCAACAAAGTGGTTCAGTTGGTCGACTGCGACTTAGAAGAAGGTTTCATCAGCAAGGTTAACCAAACCACCATGATTATGATGGAGTCAATGCCCGATTCTATGTTCAAATACTTCTTTGGTGTATTGGAAAGGACATTTTGGGAAAACGACTATTTTAAAGAAAAACACCCAAACTACGAACTGATCACCATTCCGCTCGGCGCTGCTGTAAGAAGGGAGCCGGCGTTTGGAACAAAGCTTTTTTCGGCGCTCTGTGTGAACTTGAAGGACCAGATCGCAAAGGGTGCTGGTTCAATTCGCAGTTCATCGGAAATCCAACATAGGGATGTTAAACTACTCACCTACTTAACTGCTCTCAGCGACATTCTCAGGCAAGCTCATTCATCAATGCTAAGCTACCGTGAAGAGCTTAAAGACATACTGTTTTTCATTTTTGACAATATAACAAATCCCCCGCTGGATGTTCACACGTCATTGGTTCTTCATAACGTTTTGACTAGTCTTTCATCAACCGAAGTTGTTGATTACAGGCTCTATCCAGAAGATTGCAGCATACACCGAGATGAAAGGTGGGGAGGATTGCAGTTTAATTCGAAAAGATTTTCGAAAGATATAATGTCCTTTAAATGGCACGTCCCCTCTAAACTTGAAGTTGAGTTTGCTACTGAGCTCTTGGAAAATTTCACTGACTATTGTTCTAAGAACTTATTAGAAATGATGAGATCTCCGCATACAGACTCAGCTTACAGTGACAAAATGAAAAAATACATTTTAATTATCACACACGCGCTATCTGGCACAAGTCTATTGTTTGATGCAGATTATAGTAAAAACAAAACCGAAATCTTACCCGTGGACTCTTATAAGGCCAAGCTTTTGCTTTTGAAGAGTGTGCGAGACAAAATATGTGACTCTCAAGAGTTGAATATGGATATCGAACAAATAAGGAACGAAGCGAAAGCAGAATCTGAAACTGAAAGCTCAATAGACCTCTCTGAAGACGGTCTAGACGAAATACAGTTCACCGAAAGTGGTGGGGGTCCCCTTAGCGAAAACACACTATTTGACGAGGCCTCTTCAGCTGCTCCCTCGGGTATTGCGACCCCTGAGCCCGGATCACATCACCATAGCTACGGCGTTGAGTCGGCAATAAACAGTACTTTGGCTTTGAGAGACCTGGATATTATGGGCTGTAACTATTTTTTTGGATCTGACAAAAACAAAAAAATGGAAGATCTCACATACCTTAAAATTCATTCAATAAGATCCAAAATTGGTTCACTTTTCCATAAACTTTTCAAGTTTTTCTCCGCACATTTTGAGGACAACACTATTTTGTTTAAAATTCTGTTGCATGGCATAAAGGTTTGGTTTACCGACATCGGCCAAGAGACCATCTTTGATGAAGAACCTACTTCTTTCTTGGATCTTGAGTTTGTTGAGAATATTCAAAATTTGTCGCACGTCAATGATCCATACACAAGAACGTGCTTTGCCGCAAAGGCGCATGCGTTACACGAAATGAGGGTTCTACTTCATTCTACGAACAGAACACCTTCCAAGCTTGAGAAAGTTCTTTTGAATGATGTTCTGATGCTATCCACGTCGCTTTATCCCACAATTTTCAAGCCAGCTCAAGGATGTTTGGCTCACGCAATGAAGCAACTGATTGGCTCTTATTCGGTGATAATGAGATTTCTGTTGACTTCGTTGGGATCAGCAATGAACGAAGGTAGTTACAAGAAGGTGGAGGTGATGCTAGAAGTTTTGCTTTTGAAGAAAATCCATAGAAAAATCATGTCGGATTACAAAAACTTGGAGGAAATTGTCAGCTTGCTGATAAAGGCTTGCCGTGTAAAGGATTTCAATGTCTCAAAATATGCCGATAGCATTTTGACAGATATCGCACTATCTTTGAAAGTTCCTTCTAGTGTATGCTTATTAGATATGAATTCAATTGAAGCTCTCAGGCCAGCAGATAAAACGATAGCCCAGCAAGTTGATGCGGTTAAGAAAGCAAAAGATAAGAAGAGAAACACCTACATCTCACTGCTTTCGCACCTTCAAGAGTCTTTGATTATCATTCTCTCTTCAGGGTCAGACCTGGGATGGAAAATTCCGGTACTCGTTATGAAGATGACTTATAGACTTCAATCGAACCTTGAGTTACCTCCAAGCGACAATGTCCTTCCTTGCCTTTATGAAATGACAAAGACAAAGCACCCTGTCATCGTTCACCTTGCTGTCAAAACCTTTCTAGGAATTTGCAACAAAATCATTTCATTAGGGGAATGTAACTATGATATTAGGAACGCTTTTGATTTTGACTTCATGAAAAGCAATATCGAGCTAATCAAGACCAATACTGCCAACTTTAATGCCTATTTCAAAACTGAAATGAAGAACTTTGCAAGTCCTAATTTCTATATTGATTCTAAAGCTTACGTGGGGTATATTACCTGGGGGAGACGTCTAAAAGTAATCAAAAGCACCAACGAAACAAAGTTCAATCTCAAGGAGAATGAACTTAACTGTTTAAGCCTTTTCGGTCAACTCATTGATAGGGAATGGGTCCTTGAGATTTCTAAGGTTTTGATCCAGGACAACGAAAACAAAGGGGTGTTTAGTAATGCAAACATCGAGTTCTTTGAACTTCTTGTATCTTTGATTACCAACTCTTGTACCGCATTGAAATACGAGGACCTGCTTAACTTGTGCCAGACACTTTATGATAAGAGCGACAAAGCCTCAATGATAATGAGCGTCGAGATAATGGCCGGCCTTGTCGTAGCTTCAAAAACAACATCGCCTAACGACCTGGAAAAAAGAGATAACTTTTTGGTGGAGTTTTTCGACCAATGCCTAGATCATGAACTAAACCAGGACGCCGTCGATATATGGTCCATTGTTTGTTGGTGGCTGCCAACTTCGGTTGATATAAGAAGGTGCGCTCCTCTTTATCGAAAGCTTTTCAAAATTAAGAACGTGCTAGACACTACATCTGATTCATCTGCTGATCAAGCTTCTAAAATTTCTTTGTTAAGAAACATGCTTTTGAGTCTGGACTTCAAAACGCCTGTGGCGGAAGAACTACTTCCTTTTTTAGCCATTGATCATCCATATGATCAAGTTCGCCAATCAATCTCGAAACTACTGTGCACACTTTTGCAAAGTCAGATAAGCCCATCTTTTTCCTCTGCCAGTGAGCTTGTGAAATTTACAAGCAATGAGACGGGACTGGGGCGTATGATTAGAAATATCCCCAGTGCATTTGACAAGAAGTTGAAAGATACGTTCAACGAAATAGAGAAGGAGCGCGGTGCCATTGCGAACCTTCCAGCTCAAGAGGTATTAAAAACCAGGTACTATTATATGACTGCAACGATGCTGAATTGGATTATGGAGTTGATGAAGGGTCAAAACAGTGTGATATTGGTTTTGTACATGGAAAAATACTTGGCCCCATTTCTGATGAATTTAATAAGAATGAAGGATGTCTGTAATCTGGCCAACCTCGAACCTACTGCATGTTACATTGCTATTTCGTTCTGGCCCCTGAGAAAAGAGTATATTTCTATCATGATGCGGGTCATAGAAGACATGGATCTGCAGACGTCTCATGAGATAAGAGTTCAACTTGTGTTTGCAGAAAATTTCTACTCAAAAAACATGCTCCAGCTCTCCATGGACCAGAAGGAGTCCATCTTACGTTTTGTCGTTAACCAGATTTATAATCGGAACTTTGTGGAAGTTCGTCTCCGCGCTGCCGATGTACTATCCGGGATTATCCACACTTTGAGCGATACAGATATACCTACCAAGCTCATCGATGAGTTTGCAAATGGCCTGGGGAATCCATCGTTTGCAGATAAAAAAAAACTTTCGAAGACTAACTCACAGATCCATAGTTGCGTAATAGGTCTTGGTGCTATCATCTCGGCCTTCCCATATGTTTCTCCACTTCCACTGTGGATCCCTAGCAAGCTAAGCAGCCTCTCATCATGGGCCCGTACAAGCGGTATGTCAGGAACCGCTGCCAAGGAGATCATAAGCGACTTTAAGAAAGTTAGAGCTGACACATGGCATCTAGACCGCGAACAGTTTAGTTACGACGAATTGGAGGATCTTGAAGGCGTTTTGTGGAGAAGTTACTACGCTTAATTTCGATATCTTCGCGCTTTACATCGTTAGCATTTAGTTTTAGCGCCGAAAAGTGCGAAAAGAGGCTCCTTCTGATTTCAAGAGTTGGTCGTCAGAGGACTGACAACGAAAAGGTCCACAAATCTGCCAATAATCGCTCAAGAGCATGATACGCTAGCCTCTACATTATTTATCAAGAACTTTTCAATAATGATTCGAGCCCTTGAGATATGGAAACATCTGATACTAAAGAAAAGCGAGCTCGGCACGGATATGTACAAGTACACCGCCGGCCGAAAGACATGCTCCAAAAACTTACAGGCAGACAGATTCTTGCTCTAGGCACGCGCCTTGCAAATTTCAAAGTTGCTGGGTCAATCAAATCTCTTTGTGCAAACTTTCCGTTAAGGGATTTTCGAGAAGGAGTTGAATTAGGTAAGGCCGTACTTCAAACTTGCATATGCTTAGAAACCGCACTTCATTTTTGCCAAAGCTACAAATAGGTATTCCTTTCAAGGCTCGCCTCCCACAAAAAATCATCGCTTATTTACAAAACCGGTCGTTAAGTGATGGCCTATGCCCACCGTTCTTTTGTGAATTGTTCCACTATCGAAACTGTCAAAGCAGAGATAAGTAGGCGCTAAAATGTTAAGTGCCTGTACTATAGGTTCAAGGCTGATACAGGGTTTTCAGCTCCAAGCTATGGCGCAAAAATATGCACTGCTAATCCGGTCGTAAGTTAAACCATAGGGGCATCACTTACGCTAGCCAGCCTTGGCTTTACATTTAGCTCTTCACCATCACGACGCGATGGGCAGGTGAGCGCTACATATTCAGCAAAACAGGGTAATAATGCTTATTATACGCGTAAGTAATGATATTATGATATGTTGGTTGAAATTGTCCTGTGCAAACAAAATACAGCGAACCATTTATAGGATCAAGCAGAAGTTTGGAGATGTCTGGAGTAAGAACAGTGTCGTCATCTTCGGCCAATGCCAAAAGTTATGACTCCATCATGAAGATTCTTCTGGTTGGGGACTCTGGTGTGGGGAAGTCCTGTCTACTAGTCAGGTTTGTAGAGGACAAATTCAGCCCCTCATTTATCACCACGATCGGAATTGATTTCAAGATCAAAACGGTAGACATCAATGGGAAGAAAGTCAAATTGCAGTTGTGGGACACGGCAGGTCAGGAGAGGTTCAGAACGATCACGACCGCCTACTACCGCGGGGCGATGGGCATAATATTGGTGTACGACGTAACAGATGAGAGAACGTTCTCTAACATCAAACAGTGGTTCAGTACCGTCAACCAGCATGCCAATGACGAGGCACAGCTTTTGTTGGTTGGTAACAAAAGTGACATGGACACACGCGCGGTGAGCACAGATCAGGGTGAGGCGCTCGCTAAAGAGCTCGGCATTCCTTTTGTTGAGGCCAGCGCGAAAGATGACACCAACGTCAACGACATCTTCTTCCTTTTGGCCAAACTCATCCAAGAGAAGATTGATAGCGAGAAGCTAGTTGGCAACGCCGGCCGCGACGGTAGTGTGAACGTCGGAGCGACGGGCAATAGCTCAAAGTCAAACTGTTGTTAAGTTTTATGTAACTGTAACAAATCATCTTTACGGTATAGCGCGTGAGACTCAAGATTATGCACAACAAAAGTGTTAGTACTTGTTTAAGCTCTTCGAAAAAGCCATCTCTATGGCGCTATCAATTCCACAAGGCAGGCCACCCGTGATGGAGGCGATATGCTAACCTTGTGTATCAATTTCCCGAAAACGCACGTGGGCTACTTGGAGTAAATCATATAAAAGTATCCCGAAAACTAAAGTGCTCACTATACAGCGAAAAATAGGAAGTAGAGTGAGGGTTGATAAGATTGGACAAAACACTCGAGGTTGCATTTGAACGATCTTCTTTTTGATTATTGTAAGACCAAGTTTACCCACTCCGTAACATCTTATTGTTTGAGCACCATCGAAGCTCTTACCAAACTCCGAGCTTTGAACACAAGTTCAAGCGAATAGAGAAATGCTGTTTGGTGTTAGGTTAGCCAATCAGATGTATCCTCCTTGGAAGGACTCTTACATCGAATATGAGAGATTGAAAAAGTTGCTGAAGGAGTCAATCATCGAAGATTCCAAATACAAAGGTCGGAAGTCGCAGCAAAATAGTGGTGAGTTGTGGAGCGAAAAAGATGAATCCAATTTCGTGGCGGTTCTTGATGCAGAGCTCGAAAAGGTTTACACTTTCCAAAGCACAAAGTTCAACTCTATCATGGACAAGCTAGTACGGCTGGAACGGAAGACGGACGACGAAGAAACAATAAAACACTTGGATTTCAAGCACTTCCAGCAAGTCCTTGAGGAAGCACTGAGCGAAGCACAAGAGCTTGACAACTTTTGCAGAGTGAACTATACGGGCTTCATAAAAATTGTAAAAAAGCACGATAAGCTACACCCTCGCTACCCTTCAGTGAAGTCTCTATTGCAGGTAAGACTCAAAGAGTTGCCTTTCAATTCGGAGGAGTATTCGCCCCTTTTGTACAAGATTTCCTTCCTTTACAATATTCTGAGAACCAATTCTTCCACCGTATCCAAGTCCCTGGCTAACTCTTCAAAGCTATCGAGCGTTCACAATCATGAAGAATCATCTTTCAGGAGTTATACATTTTGGATTCACCCTGACAATTTGATGGAAGTCAAGACTAGGATTTTGAGACACCTACCAGTCTTAGTTTACGCAGCTCCGCCCAGCGAAAATGACGACCTCATAGGCAGAGTTGAGTCGACTATTATGAATTCGGATGTTTCTTTTCCTACGGCTTCCAGTAGCAGTGCGTCAGACAGTGCTTCCTTGGGAAACAAATGTTACGACCCAGTTATTAGAACCATCTATCTTGACAATGAGGCTTTTGAGCTTTACAATGACAAGCTTTTGAAGTCTAGCTTTAACCCTACGCTCAGATTAAGGTGGACAGGTAAGCTTGCGGACAAACCTGACATTTTCTTAGAAAAGAGAATGCTGGTAGAAGACCGCAACACTGGCGCATCTGATTTTGACGAAACGAGAATCAAGCTTAAGCCAAAATTCATCAACGGATTCATCTTCAATGGAGACAACGATTACAAAGAAAAGACTTTGAAGAAACTGAAGGATCGCGGTACTGTTGATAATGAAATTAGTAAGTTGAGTAACAACTTCGACACCATTCAAGAATTTGTGCTTGAGAATGAGCTGCAACCTGTCTTGAGAGCTATGTACACAAGGACAGCTTTTCAAATTCCTGGTGATGATCGAGTCAGAATCAGCATTGACTCTGATTTGATGTACATCCGAGAGGACTCTTTTGATAAAGGAAATCCAATAAGGGATCCCAAAAATTGGCATAGGTCTGACATCGATGCTGACATCCCTAATCCACTCAAGTTTTTGAGACCTGGGGAATATGCCAAATTCCCATACGCTATTTTGGACATACGTATTAGAAATCCAATTGGGGAGAATGGAGGCGTAAAGAACAGCATGCGTTCTCAACTACCAGGAAAACATGCACAGTGGGTCGAGGAACTTACAAACTCGCACTTAGTAAAAGAAGTTGCCAACTTTTCAAAGTACGCACAAGGGGTTGCGTCACTGTACGGAGATGATGAAAACCTTGATATGCTTCCATTTTGGTTGCCTGATTTGGAGACTGACATAAGAAAGGATCCTAAGCAAGCGTACGAAGAGGAAAAGAAGAAGCTGGAGGAGCAAAAGGTTAATCAAGCTCGTCTTGCAAAGATAAAGAGGCTATCTGTTGTTCAAGGTAGCAGCAACGGCTCACGGTCCCTAATGTCTAAGCAGTCAGGAGCAGGGTCTCCAAAGACTGAAGAAAGGGAAGCAGACTTAGAAGATCCCGAGTCTTCGGACGATGAGGCAGTTGAGCGTCACAGCAGAACAAGGAAAAGGAAACAGAATCCTAACTTCCTCAATGTTTTGGTCGGCAGAAATGCTAAATTGACTGATGTTGATTCAGAAGATGAGGAAATCACATTACCTCCTGGTGTCAAAAAGCCAACTTCTTATCTTAAGAATGCAGGCCCGGTGAAAGTCGAGGCCAAAGTTTGGCTGGCAAACGAAAGAACTTTCAATCGATGGTTATCCCTCACGAGTTTAATGAGCGTGTTGACCTTTACAATATACAATTCTGTTAAAAGAGCTGAATTTCCGCAATTAGCCACATTCCTCGCCTACGCCTACTTCTGTATCACAATATTCACAGGGTTGTGGGCTTACAGGACCTACATTAAGAGACTAAACGTCATAAAAGCGAGAAGCGGGCAGCATTTGGATGCCCCATTTGGCCCACTGATGGTTGCATTTGTCGTGGTTTTTACTCTGATTGTTAACTTCGTCATTGCATTCAAGGAAGCTGCACGTAGAGAACGGACAGAGATTTCTTCAATGTCCTTAGACAAGACCGAGCAACTACCTGCGCTTGCAAGGTTCATCGAAAACTTTGTTTTCAAAATCATTGGTGCCAGTAGGTCGTGATGATAATACCTTCCTTACTAGTACCTACCGACTGCTTCCTGGCCTGGAATGAACCGCCACAAAGTTTGTTCACTTGTTTTTAGATAGAGTTGAATATTATCGTAGGCTATTCAAACTTCTTTTGTGTTTTTAGCAGGGAGAACAATTAGTCCACATGTGCTCAGCGTAATACCATTGTACGTTTAGCTAAGGGCGTTGGCTTCAAACATACTTCAAAACAGATGACAAGAATAAGTCAAGTTAGTGACAAATATTTATGGCGGCTTTTCATAATAATGCAGCAAACCCTATGAGTTGGGAACCCAGTAGCAGCTAGTCTGGATGACATTGGCACCTTCCCACTCTGGAGTCAAACAGCCTGCTTAGTCGTGGCAGTGACCAGCTTGAGTATTAGTTGCGAAATAGGGAAGCCTAGCAGAAAACTGAATTGCTTACGATAGTGAGAAATAATTGACGGCGATTTTCGAGAGGTGTGTCTAGAAGCTAGCTCACTTTCTCACAATACGAGTAGCTTTGGCTCGAAGTATCCATGAAACAATGACACAGGATTATATAGGTCTCAAAGGCTTCTCAGGATCGTAGGTAGCACAATTTGTCTGATATATCTCTGAAGGTATACCATAAGCTAGCCAAATACATCTAGAAACGAGCTTCTTTGATATATTTTACTATAATGCGCGCCCCAGGCCTTCAACGTTGTATTTGGGACCTAATTTCGAGAAAAGCGCGATGTCACTGAAGTCATGTTTCTTCTCAAATTTGGATAGTGGGCTTTGAGCACCAGTGTAATAGAAGTACTACTTAGCAAAAGCTGGTTTTCCACTTTCGCTTTCCAGGTAGCTAAGGGGAAAATCTATATTCTTCATTGATGTTGATAACTCGATAAAAAACCTTGAGAAAACCCAAAAGATAGAACACACTCTTGAAGGCGGCTTGACGTTAATGCCCAGCCTCGAAACAAAGGCTGGTTCCAAAAGGAAACGCCCGGATAACTATTTCGCGCCAACGCACTCACACATAGCGACTTTCAGCTTTGTGAATGGGCCCACAGTCTTCAGCCCGCGAAGAAGAACAGCCCCCTTTCGTTCTCACACAATCGAGCACAGGATTGAAAGTCCCAGAAAAATGTCAGCACAGGGCAATGGGACTGGAAGTGAAGACCCTGGAATTATGCAAGATATCAAAGGCGCTTTTTTTCATGCAAGTCGCGCATTCAAAGGCTTGATTGGGAGTAGAGATGACCACAGAACGCACGAAATGCTGTTAGAATCGGGAACAGGTACAGAATGCAATGCGCGGTTAGACTGTTCTTTGAAAAGTAAACCGCTTCAGACTTCGAGTACCCCAATTAAGCGACCCAGGTCATCGCCTGGGGTTGACGCGCGGTCAAGTGTATTGGCTAAGAAGAAGCAGTCCAGCAAAAAAACAGACGACCTGACTCGAAAACTGGATAATTGTATCACTCCTGAAAAAAATGGGAACCTAACCTTTGCCACAAAGAAAGACCCCTTCAAATGGGATTCTAATGAGACTTCCTTTTCTCCAACGCCTGCTAACCATGTCCCTTACGGAAGCTCATTTTACAGAAGAAAGAGAAGCAGGATTCAAAAGCCAGAAAGTTCTAAGTCACTGACAATCAGGCAGCCGTCGGAAGAACTCTCTTACTTGCGAATGGTCTTTAATGGAGAGTATAAGGCGCCGGCACTCATTGAAGAGCAAAAGAATACACAATTAAAGCTTAGAGAGCAAGAAAGAGAGAGACTTAAGTCAACGTTTAGAAATTCAGTTACCAGCTTGACAGAGAGATTCAAAGCTGTCCTCGCGGAAAACCTAGGGAAAAAGGAAAGCCCCGACGACCTTATTTTAGTAAAAGAGCGTAGACTCCCTGGGAACGAAACTCCTCTCAAGCATCGCTCTGGTCATCAAAGGCTCAGGTTTGATACCTCAGTATTGACCTTTGAGGAAGAGTTCAAAAGTTACAAGAGGCTAGTTGAGGAAAGGAGAAGAATACAGACCGAAGTAAGAGAAAAGCGTCAGAAAAAACCAGAGCTTGTTCCTAAGCTAACAAACGCAGATGTCATGAATGTTAAAAAAGCGCTCAGTAGGACAGATAACGGCGTTCTTATGAACAAAAACAACATCGAAATTAAAGTTTATGATTTCAAGACCTTAGCACCTAAGAGGTGGCTCAACGACATTATAGTTGAGTTTTTCATGAAGCATGTTGAGATTACAACTGAACGCTGTGTTGCATTCAACTCATATTTTTATACAACACTTTCACAAAGAGGTTATCAAGGCGTCAGAAGGTGGATGAAAAAAAAGAAGGTTCAAGTCGAAAGTCTGAGCAAAATCTTTGTTCCGATTAACCTTAACCAGTCGCATTGGGCGCTCGGGTTTGTCGACATTGATAGAAAGACGATAAGTTATATTGACTCTCTGTCTAGTGGTCCTTCCGCTATGGGACACGCTATTCTGAAACTCTTACAAGAGTATCTAGTAGAAGAGAGTGGTGCAAAAATAGGGCGCGATTTCGAGCTGATCCACGAACAATGCCCTCAACAACCTAATGGTTTTGATTGCGGTATTTACGTGTGTGTTAATGCTCTTTACCTAAGTAAAGACGCCCCGCTGTCTTACGAACACAAAGATATCAACAGAATGCGACCATATATAGGGCACCTTATTCTCTCTGGGGACTGAATTTTGATATTACTGCTTTTGGGTGTCTATGCCATCTATGGAACCAAGATCTAAATTCGTTACTTCGCGGAAAAGGAGGCCTTGTGAAGACGGAAGGTTTCTCAGGCTTGGTCTCTTATGCGTATAGTATAGCGGTCAACGCCAAATTGAAACTTGTGCTATATTTATGGTTCATAACGTGAGCAACGGGTACGGACAGACGCTAACTCGTCCGAGCAAAACTGGTTTCATTGAGTTATCTCGAGAGCGGCGCTTTTTAAATGATGTGGATTGAAAGGGTCTCTTAAATCATCTATGGGCCGAGTAGGACTGATTCTTTGGTGGGGCACAGACTGCTGCATATGACGTTTTCCTTTAAATAGTGTGATAGTATTATCAAAGCTAATATTTGAATTTCAAATGACATGAAAGGCGGCCTGCTGATGCTTTGATACCGTAAAAGCTAACTTCATATTGTGTATAAATGAACAGCCTGAAGGATTGCTTAGAGATTCGGATCAACAGTTGATCTAAGTATCCTCTTTGAGCTCGAGTTTTTCTAAATCTTTGACTATACTGTCGACCTTGGCAGCTTCGCCTTCTTTGCCACTGGCAACGTTTTCTGTAGACTCTTCGTCAGTTTCTAGGAGCTTTGATAAAGAATCAAGCTCACTTAACCATCCGAGTTCTTTGGCTAGCTCAGTCGCCGCTCCGTCAGCTGAACCGCTGTAAAAAATGTCACACTTCCTCGGATTAGTCTTGAAATCGCCAACCTTTTCTAAATTAATTAGAGCGCGAGTGGTCGCTTTCGGTACTTCTTCTGGTAGAGACGCAAAGGGGTAAACCGCTAGTGAGGTCCCCGCAACAACAACAATACTTTTGTCATCAAGTTCAGTAACGTCCTTATCCCAAGTCAAAAAAAACTTGCGCGGGAGATTTTCGCCAAAGAATACAATTTGCGGCTTTATGAGACCCTCGCATTCCTCACAATTAGCGAACTCTTCACCGGCTAACATTTTATCTTTGAAAACATTCTGCGGGTATTCCTTTTTACAGCTAATGCAGTGATTGAGTGCGAAAGAGCCGTGAGCTTCAACAAGCAAATCCGAATGAATTCCGGCGGCTCTTTCCAGGGTGTCAATATTTTGAGTAAAAACTCTGTGCAGCCTGCCTTTGTCCTGGAAAACCTTCATAAGCTGGTGGAATTTCGAAGGTTTGTAGTTGCCTGGGTAGAGTTCTTTGGCAAGTGTGTAAAAAGGTTTCGGGTTCTGTTCGAAGTACTCAATATCAAATACGGCCTCAGCAAACGGTAAGTTCAGCTTTGCCAAGTTGTCGTACAAACCTGTGCCAGGTGACCTAAAGTCAGGGATCCCGCATGAGGTCGATATACCAGCGCCTACTAAGAAAATTACTTTTGAATCAGGGTTGTCGCTAATCAGTTTCGCAATCTTTTTGATTGCATCAACCTTCTTGTCCTTCATACTGAGTTTCCTTTCTCTCAGGAGACCGTAAGGTACAGAATTTAATTGTCGCCAGAATCTTTATCTTTACGGGGCTTTTAGCTTATAAACCTGACATAGCTTTTTTTTTGATATTTCAGTTGCGGGGGGGTGAGGGGGGATATTTAGGTGGGTACTCACTCAGGTACTCGATAAAATTGTTCAAATGGAGTACCAGTAAAAACTGCTAGATTCACCTGAATGTGTCTGATAGTTTGCCTAAATCACATATCAAATCATTTGAGAGAAGAAAGCAAGCTGATATTCATGAGCAGAGGCTATTGAGCTCATTTATTGGCTTTCGAGTGCTCTCGCTATTTCAATACTACAGTATGCACGAGCATAGTAGCGAAAATCACGACTTATGATTAGGCCATAAGTTTCATTTCTTGACTGTAATCGTCGACTTGATAGTGCATCGGGATATCGTGCTTGAATAATTTCCAAAAACAAGTTTAGGCAAAAGGAAAAGTAACGCGAGGTGTGTTTATGTGCAGCGGTATACCGCTGCCTGGGTGTTTTAAAGACGAGCGCATAAAATCGCGCCTATCTTTGATCATATATTAATAATTCGATACTAACCCATAGCTGCTGAGGGTATGAGCTGGCTGCCATATTCTCTTGAAATAGCATTGTAAACGTACTCCGTAGAGTTTAAGCTTCCGTGCGATGTGAAAGTGCGGCTTGAGTCGACGATAGGATATTATAAAGCGCTGCAGTCTAAATCAAGTTTACTGACGATCAGTTTTAATGACATCGCCAGCAGCAGCAAAAAAAAAAATACAAATTGAAAATATCAAAAAAGTCGACCTCGGTGAGGGTTGAACTCACGATCTTGCGATTAACAGTCGCACGCCTTAACCAACTTGGCCACGAAGTCCTTTTGATAGTAGTTTCAGTTACTATTGATTACATATTCAGTATCTTAAAGTCTCACACATGTCATGAAACAATAAGAGAACAAGGTTCTGAAACAATGAAGGGACAACATCAGAGATAATGAGGAGCACGAGATAATGAGGAGCATGAGAGATATTGAGGCTCGCTCTGGGTCCCCAGATCTATAACTATAAGTACTACTGCATCCAAGGCTCAGTATGAGATTAAGTAAATTAAAGGAATTAGGCATATTCGGATAGGAAAATAGTCGCGACTGTCTAGAGGCTACTAACCGCCAACTCAATTATAATCCAGAGCTCATAATAACTTACGACACCTGGTAGCGCCGCCCGAGCAACGATTACTATGGAAAGCGATAAGGATATATTAATGGGAAGTGGGCCCATATGCAGAGGGATAGACGGGATTAACGAACTTCCTGAATTCCTAGGAGCTCTGAGATTATGGTTCATTAGCAAGGCGATTGAGGAAGACGATAAAAAAGTGAGAGAGTTTATAGGTAGACTGA